>NWBT01000049.1:2771130-2827422 GCA_003386485.1 Colletotrichum lentis | reverse complement strand
CCCCCCTTCGCCCATCATGAAGTTCAACGCTGCTGCGTTGTCTGCTGCTGCTCTGCTTGCTGGCAGTGCCTACGCCGACGATGCCCAGAAGGTCCTGAGTGAGGACAAGACCTCAACTGCTGCTGAGTCTGCCACCTCTGTTGCTCCTAAGCTGGCTACCTTTACTGTAAGTTTCGCCCTTTACCCTTTGGTGTCAAATCCCCTTTGTTGCTCTGGATAGACCCCCTCACTGCTTCTGCGCTGCAATCTAGTAGTGCCTGGCGCATAAGCTCAATGCCTACTGGGCTGCGCCGGACTATTTCTCCAGGCTTCTCTGCGCCTGCCCCCTGTCAGCAACCAATGTTGAACAAGCATCTGACAATGTTCTTTCACACAGCCTACCACCCTCAAGGCCCCCTTCCTTGAGCAGTTCACCGACGACTGGGAGTCTCGCTGGAGACCCTCCCACGCCAAGAAGGACTCCAAGGACGATGAGGAATGGGCCTACGTCGGCGAGTGGGCTGTTGAGGAGCCTACTGTCTACAAGGGCGTTGAGGGCGACAAGGGTCTTGTTATCAAGAACCCCGCCGCTCACCACGCCATCTCAGCCAAGTTCCCCAAGAAGATTGACAACAAGGGCAAGACTCTGGTTGTCCAGTATGAGGTTAAGCTTCAGAGTGAGTTTTCCTGCTTCCTGCTCCCTTGCGTGCATGCGCCCAGCCAGCCCATCAGCAACGCTGACATTTACCTCTCTCAGACGGCCTCGAGTGTGGTGGTGCTTACCTCAAGCTCCTCCGCGAGAACAAGGCTCTTCACCAGGAAGAGTTCTCCAACGCTACTCCCTATGTGATCATGTTTGGTCCCGATAAGTGCGGCCACACCAACAAGGTCCACTTCATCTTCAACCACAAGAACCCCAAGACGGGCGAGTATGAGGAGAAGCACCTCACTGCCCCCCCTACTGCTCGCATTGTCAAGACCACTGAGCTCTACACCCTCATCGTCCACCCCAACAACACCTTCATCATCCAGCAGAACGGCGAGCAGGTCAAGACCGGCTCCCTCCTCGAGGACTTCTCCCCTTCTGTCAACCCCGAGAAGGAGATTGACGACCCCAAGGACTCCAAGCCCGAGGATTGGGTTGATGAGGCCCGTATCGCCGACCCCGAGGCCAAGAAGCCTGAGGACTGGGATGAGGACGCGCCCTTCGAGATTGTCGACGAGGAGGCTACTAAGCCCGAGGACTGGCTCGAGAATGAGCCCCTCACCATTCCCGACCCCGAGGCTCAGAAGCCCGAGGACTGGGATGACGAGGAGGACGGTGACTGGGTCGCCCCTACTGTCCCCAACCCCAAGTGCACTGAGGTCTCTGGCTGTGGTCCCTGGACCAAGCCCTTGAAGAAGAACCCCGACTACAAGGGCAAGTGGACCGCGCCTTACATCGACAACCCTGCCTACAAGGGCGTATGGGCCCCCCGTAAGATCAAGAACCCCGACTACTACGAGGACAAGACCCCCGCCAACTTTGAGCCCATGGGCGCTGTAAGTACCCGAGAATCCACGATGAGTGTTGGGGGCTTGTTGCTAACGGATGAACCAACAGATTGGCTTCGAGATCTGGACCATGCAGAACGACATCCTCTTCGACAACATCTACATTGGCCACTCGGTCGAGGACGCCGTCAAGCTCGCCCAGGAGACCTTCAAGGAGAAGCATCCCATTGAGCAGCTCGCCGAGCTCGCCGACAAGCCCAAGGAGGCTGAGAAGCCCAAGTCACCCAGCGACCTCAAGTTCCTCGACGACCCCGTCCACTTCATCAAGGAGAAGCTCGATCTCTTCATCACCATTGCCCAGAAGGACCCCATTCAGGCTGTCAAGTTTGTTCCTGAGGTCGCCGGAGGTATCGGCGCCCTTCTCGTCACTATCATCGCCATTATTGTGGGCCTCGCTAGCTCCGGCGGTGCTCCTCCTGCCGCCAAGAAGGCTGCCGCCGACGCCAAGGACAAGGCCAAGGACGTCAAGGACAAGGCTTCCAAGGCTATTGCCTCGGGTGCTGACGTCGCGAAGGATGCTACCAAGCGCAACACTCGCAGCTCGTCCTAGATGGGAGTGGCTCAAGATGGAATTATGAATTAGCTTGCTTTCTCTTTGATATTGTCGGCGGCGATAAAAGGCCAAAAGGCCACGGGTCTCGTGCTCACACGGCACAGAGTGATATCAGGACCAAAGAGAAACACGGATGCCGCTTTTTTCAGTTAATCTCCCTCCTTTTGTCTGTCTTTGGGCCCGTTGGGACACAGACAGAGAGCATGGCGTAGGTGTATTCTAGGTAGCTACTGAAAACAAAAAAAGACGGGATTTGACCAAACCAAGTAGGCGTGCCGTTTTCACGGTTCGAGTATCAAGTGACAGCAGTTGTACCTACATCTCTATATCTCTTGGGCAAAATGCGTTGGACGGAGATACGGCAAGTTTCCGCGGCCTACTGTGGTTGGTATCGGGGCACAGGCTATGAAGGTCTGAGATCCACCTTGACGCTGCTTCCCCCCCGCAAAGGTGACACGCTGTTTACGCTTTTTACGCCGGCGGAGAGCGCCCACGCCTGACGCTCGCTGCTCCCAGCACGGATCCCCTCGGCATAAGGCGGCATTGGGAGAGAGCCTGGACGGGGATTCGGGAATGCAGCAGCGTAACCGTAGGTGCCTTCTTTACCCCACCCCAAGCATTTCCCCACACTCTGGGAGCTCGCCGAGTTCCTGGGGGGAACGACTTTATAAGGGACTACGATGTCGCTCTACTCCGGGCGCCGTCAGTCCCTCTCGGTTGAAAGTGGCTGGCCATCCATTAGTTTGAGACGACGCATTGGACAGACCTGCGCAGCGTGTAGCGCTATCCGTTTCTGATTGCCCCAATTGCTCTCCCCGTTGACTCTATTACACACTTCTTCCCTCTCGCCCCCTCTTCAGCTCCTCCTCCTCCTCCCTCTCTTTTACAATGCGTCGAGCCATCTCTCGAGGCATTACTGCCGGCGCTGGTCGAACTTCTGGAGCATCCCTTGCCCGGCCCTCACTTCTGTCTTCAGCAAAGACCATGACATCCTCCAGCTCGTCCGTCTCTGCCGTCGCGGCAAGGAGGATACACGCCACAGCGCGGCACCTCAACGCCGCCCTGGCCTCAACGGCTGAGTCGTACGTCAAGACGCACGACAAGATCGCGAAGCCCGAGGACACCCTCTATTTCCTCGATAACAAGTTCGTGAGCTCCAGCGCCACCGACTTCATCGACCTGCACGACCCGGCCACCAACAACCTCGTCACCCGCGTGCCGCAAATGACCACCGAGGAGCTGCAGGCCGCTGTCGACTCGGCCGAGAAGGCCTTCCCCGCCTGGCGCGCCATGAGCGTGCTGGCCCGCCAGCAGATCATGTTCAAGTTCGTCGCACTCATCCGCGAAAACTGGGACCGCTTGGCCGCGAGCATCACCCTCGAGCAGGGCAAAACGTTTGCCGACGCCAAGGGCGACGTCCTTCGTGGTCTTCAGGTTGCCGAGGCCGCCTGCGGTGCGCCCGAGCTGTTGAAAGGCGAGGTGCTGGAGGTCGCCAAGGACATGGAGACGAGGAGCTACCGCGAGCCGTTTGGTGTTGTGGCTGCCATCTGCCCCTTTAGTGAGTGTGGTCCCGGCCGGCTGATCCCGGGACAGAAAAGGCATTGGGGCGAAGCTAATGAATGTCGTCTAGACTTCCCTGCCATGATCCCTCTCTGGTGCATCCCCATCGCGACCGTCACCGGCAACACCCTCATCCTGAAGCCATCGGAGCGGGACCCCGGCGCGGCCATGATCATCGCCGAGCTCGCACAGAAGGCCGGCTTCCCCGACGGCGTGGTCAACATTGTGCACGGCGCACACAAGACGGTCGATTTCATCCTCGAGGACCCCGTCATCAAGGCCGTGAGCTTCGTCGGCGGCAACAAGGCCGGCGAGTACATCTTCAACAAGGGCTCCGCCCACGGCAAGCGCGTGCAGGCCAACCTGGGCGCCAAGAACCACGCCGCCGTCCTGCCGGACTGCAACAAGAACCACTTCCTCAACAGCGTCGTTGGCGCCGCGTTCGGCGCCGCCGGACAGCGCTGCATGGCCCTCAGCACGCTAGTGCTTGTCGGCGAGACCAAGGAGTGGCTCCCTGAGCTGGCCGAGCTGGCCAAGAAGCTCAAGGTTGACGGTGGTTTCGAGGAAGGCGCCGACCTCGGCCCCGTCATCTCCCCCCACAGCAAGCAGCGCATCGAGAGCCTGATCCAGAGCGCCGAGGACGAGGGCGCCACCATCCTCCTCGACGGGCGCGGTTTCAAGCCCGCCAAGTATCCCAACGGCAACTGGGTTGCTCCCACCATCATCACCGACGTGACGCCCAACATGAAGTGCTACACGGAGGAGATCTTTGGGCCCGTGCTGGTCTGCCTCAACGTCGAGACGCTCGACGAGGCCATCGAGCTGATCAACAAGAACGAGTACGGCAACGGCACGGCTATCTTCACCCGCTCCGGCGCCACGGCGGAGGCCTTCCGTCGCAACATCGAGGCCGGCCAGGTTGGCATCAACGTGCCCATCCCCGTCCCCCTGCCCATGTTCTCCTTCACCGGTAACAAGAAGAGTGTTGCCGGCGGCGGCGCAAACACGTTCTACGGAAGACCGGGAATCAGCTTCTACACACAGGCCAAGACAGTCACCACGCTTTGGCAGAGCGCAGACGCGATTTCGCAAAAGGCCGACGTTGCGATGCCGACTCACTCATGAGCATTGGTGTTGACGTAATGTGGAAGGGGCCGGGCATCAGTGGTGCGTACCTAGGTCGCAGGAGGACAGGTCTACCAAGGCCTGGGCTTCTAGAGACCCATTCCGACGAACTCACCGAATGAAAAATTCGAGCATGTTATCTGGAATTAGTTTTTCTTTCTTTGATTTGATGTTGGTGTTTTATCATAAGAAGGCACGGCGGGCTGAGAATGACCAAGCTTGGCGAGCAAAAGACTGAATTGTATATCGTGACCGCTGAGGCTGCGAAACACTCGGTGGGATAGTCCAACAAATCAAGCACACTCATAAGACTGTTTGACGTGAGACGCTAAATGCATCTTGGCGAGGATGGTAGTCGACCGGATATGTGGTGAGTTTGTCTGCGGAAACCTGGTAAGAGGCCGCCGTGCCTCTTGAGTTTAGACTCGTGCGGCCGATTCCGTGCCAACGCCCATCCGACATCATAAATCCACAAATGTCATTAGCGGCGGTCGATTGAGTTATCAGGTGCAGTATTTTCTTTGCTCGGTGGCCGTGGGAATTCAATTGAAGCGTCAAAATCATGGTTCGTACTTCTCGCAGCGTACCAAGAGAACACTCCATTGGCGCCGACTCCAAATGACGTTATCCCGGACCTCATCCGGACCTCATTCTACACCCAGGCCGCACGATGACAGATAGCCGCCGGGACGGTCGAACCGTGCCCTCAGGACATCTTTAAGGAAAAAAGAAAGAAAGAAAGAAAGAAAAAACCATGTCCCAGCTGACAGACCTCCCCGACACCCTTTTTCTCGAGATCTTCTCCCTCCTTACCCCGCGCGAGATCGTCCTCCACCACCTCGTCTCCCGCGCGTCACACGCTGCCCTCACGAGGCCGGACCTCTCACGGGCCCTCCTCCACGTCTTCTTCGCCAGCTCCTTGGAATGCCGGCTCTTGCGGTCCCGAGATTTCGACCGGCGCTCGTACCAGGGAAGCGGACAACTGGGACGGAAAGCGTCACCGCCGGGGAGCGTCGATGCCGTAACCGAACCGGAGCCGGACTGGCCCGCCCTCTTCGCCTCCGTGGCCCGGCGCTATCACAACCTCTCGAGGGCGACATTCCAGTCTCTCCGCAAGATCCCGATCCTGCCGCCGTCGCCTCCTCTCCGCCGCTTTGAACCCTGGGCCCGCCACCTCTGCGTCGACGTCCACCTGGCGCCCCTCCAACTCCCGGACCCGAACTGGACATGCGCCGACGGCGTGCTCGTGTACCCTTCTCCGGCCTCTGTAGCCCCTTCCCCGTCTGACGTACCCGTCACGACGCCTCCCCAGACCCCGTATCCCTCGCCGTCTTCCTCTTCCGCGTCCCCGTCCCCGGCTTCGGCGTCTTCAGAAGCCCCTGTCCTGAGGGCTTTGGACCTGGACTCGGGTGACGAGTCGATAGTCCCCTTTGACTGGACGGAGAAAGTTGTCCGCCGGATGCGCCTTGCCCATGGCATCCTCGTAATCGAATGGGCTGAGGCGCGAGGATTCCGTCCCCTGAACGAGGGTGAGGTCGTACATCGGCACTTCGCCATGGCCTTCGACGTGGCCGCCGTTCCCTCGCCTCTCTATCGTCGTCGCTCCCGGGATGACAACCCGCCAAGAACCCGCGAAGCAAGCGGTGAGCCGTCAGTGACGGACGAGAAGGGAGACGGGGCAACCCGCAAAAAAGCCCCCGTAATCACATTCCGCTCGGAATGGAAGATGCACTCCCGGGGCATCCCCATCCTCGCGCAAGACCGCATCTTCTCAACCCACAACGCAACCCACTACGCCCTCTTCGCTCACCAGCCCACCAGCTCTCCCTGGGGTGAGGACGACCCCCTCGAGCGCCTTGTCGTGTGGTCACTCAACGGGCCCTCGCCCTACAGGCCCAGCCTAGACCTGTCGTCTTCGCACAGGCCGTCCCTGGACCCGGGCCCCGACGTCGTCCTCCGCCTCACGAACGGCGAGCTGGACCATTGGGGTGTGAGGCAGCTCACCACGCCGCGGCTGATGAAGCTCGCCCTTGATGTGCTCGACGCCGATGACGACGGCGGGGAAGAAACGAGACGGGTCGCTGGCCACGTCTTCGTCCAGGAGGAAGACCACCTCTGGTCCTCGGGCCCACACGCCTCCGAGAACCCCCCGGCGCGACACACGGTGCGTAGCGTCGGCATTCCGCTCTCCGGAACCGGGCCGCGGTGGGTTAACGAGTGCGGCGCAGACGGCGACGCCGAAAGTTCCTTTTGCCCCGCTGCCCGGGCGCCGCCCCAGACCGCCGCCGCCGCCGCCGCCGAGCCGACATGGCCCGGGCGGGCCCCCTGCTGGCGCCACGAGGAGTTTCCCTATCTCACCGTCGCTGAGTCGGTGGACGCCGCCGCGGGTGTCAGGGTTTGCGGCAGGCAGTGCTTCACGATGGAGACCGTCAGCGTGAGCGTGTGCGTTGATGTGGGCGGCGGCGCGGTGCGAGACGCAGTTCGAGGACGACATGTGGAAGACGCTCCTCAAGGGCGCGGCGCTCGCGGGCGACGAGAGGTGGATTGTCGGGGAGGATGCTGCGGGGGACGTGAGCGTGGTTCGATTCTGACAGGGCTGGCGTGAGGGTATCGACTGATTATTGGAGAGCGTTCTATTGGAGAGCTTTCGGGGCTGAATGCCAGACGCCTAGCCGTAGGCGCCCAAAGAAGACGGAGAGAGAGAGAGAGAGAGAGAGAGAGAGAGAGATGGATCCTTGTGGCATCTGCATGTCGCAGTAAGCCGGCGGGCTTCCTGAGGGGGGGCCGGGATCCTGGATGTCAGGAAGGATTCAGGTAACAGTGTAGAAAGGCAGAAGGGCCTGACAGCTGCCATTTTTGGGTTACGGGCAAACAGGGGATGGCAACTCGCATGAACGCTCACAGATGTGGTGTCATGTCCTTACGACCATGGCTCGAGGCGCGCGTGGGCTTGTGGAGCAGGCCGGGAGGGAGCTGAGCAGACGGATTCACGAATTGCAATGAAGATCCCATCTATTGACATGTGTCTGCCAGATTAGTAAAGTCCATCCCAACTCAGCCCGAGTGAGTTATTGCTGAATAAATAACAAAATTTGAGTACCAATCCACTGCTTCGCAGCAGCTTGTGCTTACTATCCATCCCCTTTAGCTCCTGAAAATGCCGTGATAACAACCGTACCGCCGTCGCACTCCCCAACACCTGCTGGATAAGTTGGAAGAGAGAAAGTGATGATTCCATGCCTGCGTTTTCTTGAACGCTTGATTTCCGTCAAGCTCTTGATTATGTTTGTTGCGTGTCGCGTAATGTGAGATATGAGATGTAAGATTTGTGTGCTACAGAAACGCCGAGCGAGCCGTTCCTGAGAACAAAACTGGGGGTTAAGGAGACAACGTATCCTAAACTGCCATGGGGGTCGGAGTTGGGGCAGGCGATGACACGTTGGGCAGTTGGAGGAAGCCGCCGTAGTATTCGTCCAGCCACCGAGCAGCTTCCTCGCCAGCGTCGTCCATGCTCGAGTCCCATCGGCCGACGGAACCCACGTAGCCGTCTGGTCGTACGTTGACGATGGAAACCTCACCGGGGCCGAGGCTGCCGAGCCACTTGTTCGTGCAAAGCTGGCCCCGCGTGTCCTGTTCGGGAATGTCGTCCAGGTAGAAGGTCCAGCGGCTGTCCTGCAGCAAAGCCGGCAGGTCTGAGATCTCCACATCGGCCTTGGGCATTGTGGCTGGTACTCATGTTAGTGGCAGGGCCAAGGCGTCGCCGGGAAAACACTTACTGATCAGAGCGAATGTGAAGAGATGGCTAACGGCTGTGTACCTTTCAGGCCGGTAGTAGATGTCCTCGGGGGATGGTAGTCTGGGCTGCGCAGCGTACGAAGCACTTGCAGAAGCAGACAGCTTGCTGATGAAGGAATTGGCCGACGCTATCGACTGGCAGAAAGTCTCCAGGAAGGGGCTTGAGGCCTGGATGTCCCACATCAGGAGGTAGATGCGGAACTGTCCAAGCATGGGGATGTCGAGCTGGACATCGACAGGATTTGAGTCGATGTACCTGGTGACCTTGGCTGGAGGAAGCAGACAGCCTGGTCTGGCATCTCCCATGATCAGGCCTTGAGGATCGGGCCTGTTTAGCGGGCTCTCAGAATACTCGGCGCCAATGCCCGAGATGAAACGAACGTTTGTCTTGAAGTTCTCCGACAGAGCCACTGCGTCACCACCAGCAATTTGATTCGCATGCTCGTAGTCAAAGTTGACCAGATCAACGGCGATCTTCCTTCGCTCCTCCTCGTAACTCTCGAGCAGAGCTTGCTTCGCGAGTCCTCGAATAGACAGGTTCAGCTTCCACGCAAGGTTCCACGAGTCGTGCATAGAGGTGTTCATGCCTTGAGCCGACTTCGGGGAGTGCGTGTGACTGGCGTCACCGGCTAAAAATGCCCTCAAATGGGGGTCGACAAACCGGCTGGCCACTCTCTGGCCAATCTGGTAACGACCAAACCACTCAATGTACTTCCAGTCAACCTCGAAAGGCGCCATGATCTTCTTGGCACGAGCCATGACGAACTCCTGGCCAAGTTCTCGCTTGTCTGCCTTGGGGTTCGCTTTGAGCTCAATGTAGAAGCGCGTCATGTTCCTTTCTCTGGGGATGATCAGGATGGATCCGTACTCCTGAGAGTAGACCAGCGTCTTGGACCAGATATCCGGGAAATCAGTTATGAGCTCGCCGTCGAGAACACCCCAGATGGCCGGTTGCGACAAACCGATGGCCCGCGCATCGGGAATGCTCTTTCGCACCTTGGAGTGGGCACCATCACCTACGCCATGTCAGTCTCCCTTGATTCACGAGAGACTGTATCCCGGCTCGAATCACTTACATCCAACCAGGTATTGTGTGAGAATCGTTCGCCGGTCTTGGGTGACGTTGGTGCGACAGTTGACCTGGAGAGGCCCAGCCTTGTTTTCCGGGACGCTGTAGGACTCGAACGCCGTGTTCCGCCGCACCTCGACTCCACGTTTCTTCAAGTCGTCGATGAAGAGGCCCTCAACCATGCCCTGGTGCACCAACAGGATATAGGGGTCTAGGACGTCAATGACAGGAGGGTAGTGGACCTCGCGGCCCAGTCTGTGAAGAGGTTCGTCGGCAGTGCTTCGCCAAAAGGAAATATCGTACACGCGAACGCCTCGGAGCAGCAAAGGGTCGGCCAGGCGCATTTGCCGGAAGGTCTCGATGGTCTTGGGCTGCAGTCCGTCTGCTCTACATGGGGCGTCAGCTTGTGGCTGTTACGAGGAGTCCGTAGTTCGCATACCGTCCAACAGGCGTCTGGTCGGCCCTGTCGTCGATAACCTCAACCTTGACACCGAAGCGGCCGAGGTTGGCAGCCAGCATGAGACCGGCAGGACCAGCACCAACGACGCATACCTGGGCTTCTATGGGAGGCTCGGGCAGGCTACGCAGGAGGGTGAGGGTGTCTACGGTGGCGTCGAAGGCGTTGAGACGACCGGCGGGGTTGCCGGTCTGGGCAGCCAGGCCGTTTTGGCCGGCTTGACCGGCTTGACCGGCTTGACCCTTCTGGTCCTCCATTGAACCGTCCGAGTTCAGTACACCAGGTGCCATGACCGAAGACGTATGTTGATATCACAGTCTCACAGACAGGCGGGGTCGGATTCGTGGACGGCGAGTGATGTCGGGCGGTTCCGACGTGACCGGCTAGCTAGCTAGCTGTTGCAGACGGCCTAATGCCAAGGGGTTCCGTTGGCTATCGGACGGTGTATTGTTTGGGATGGCTGTGCTTGCACGGCGGAGGGAAGGAGCGAAGACTTTCGACGTGGGGTCAAGTATGCAATGCGCGCGCGCGCGGTCGAGATGCACCACACTGGCGCACACAGGCCACACTGAAGCAGGCGTGGAGCTCGAAGCGAGGTCGGAAACTGAATGTACGGCTCCAACCAGTCGAGTGTGTGTAGTGTGGTGTCTCGTCGTCCGAGGGGGTTGTGTGCGACGCGGGAAGGAAAGTGTTGGGTCCGGGGGTGTATTCGAGATATAACAATATGGAACAGGTAGGGTCGCCGAATATGCAGCCAGACCAGGGCGGATCAGGCCAGGACCAGAACAGTGGGTGCAGCGCAGCGAAGCAGCAGAGAAGAATACCAGGGACCAATGCGAAGGTATACTACGTAGGCGTGTAGATGGGCAGTAGACCAGGGCTGCAGATACAGAACGGGGGACTGACGGTGAAGAGAAAAGAGTCCAAAGGAAAGAAAAAACCAAAGAGTACGACAAATCGAGAAAAAAAGAGGGGGGCCCCAGAAACCGACAAGCTTGCGACTGCAGATTGAAAAGCTGGGTGGTTCGACAGAATTGGAGATTGCCTCGCTCAAACGATTTCAGAAAGTGGCATGATGGCTTTGGGTGCACGGCAGCGATCGAGTGAGAATCAGACCACCGCGGATTATTTACCCATGCCTGCTACAGCTTCACTCGCCTCCCATTGGCCAAGCCCCTCCGGAGGGGGATACCAGGGTCCAGCAGTCCTTGCGCTAGGCCCGTGACTGCGTGCACACCGGGGTAGACGTCATAGTCGCGGCCACGGTCCCTTGATGAGGCCACTTTTAGCCTCGTTTTCAACATCACCCTTCCGGGCATCTTAACTCCCACTTCATCTTCAACCACTTTCCCTCATATCTCTGTTACGGTGGCTGCCCCACCTCTTCCGAACCTCTGCTGGGGTTCCGCCTGGGGTGGGGGACCTTGACAGTCTGACTGACCTGCAGTGCTTACTTAAGCACCCTTCGGTCGAGGATGAGACGGGGGAACGAGGCCCGCCAGATACATGAACGGCACAAACACATAAACACCCTCCTCCAGAGTATCCGTACCGCGGCATCTATCTCTGTCAGTGTCATCTTACCAACGGCCCTGAGCACGTTATGGGACACCCTCCGACATTTGACTCGGAGACGGAGGCTAGGAGCCTGGGACTCCCCGATGCCGAGCAGGGCAATGCCTTTTTCAAACCCTTCTCCATGTTGCGCACCGCCAATGCTGCGCGTCTATTGCTGCCAGCTGATGTATTCGTCTCAGCATTGCAGCACAGCTTTTGACATGTCACTGTCAACGTCGCCAGCGGAGCCTGACAGGTTTCTTTTTCCGACTTCTGGTACCGGCTACCCGCAACCTCTAGAGCCCCCCTTGGTGTCCTTCCAACAAGTTCCACACAGTACTCTCGTCTTCCCACACCATATCCTGCTCGCGACACCACCCCAAAATCTTGCCAAACACCATACCCACGATGCGTTCCCTTCACATCAAATGTGCGGCACAGCAAGACAGTCGTATGGGACCAACGCCATCATCTGAACGCAACACCACGGTGGCGGGGATGGTCTCCAGAATTCCGATAGACTCCACTTCAGCGCCATGTACCAGAACAGCAAACCCCGAGGGTACCGCCAACCTGGTCGCCCCCAGGTTTGTTTCTCAAAGGTTGTTAGTCATTTGCAGCGTCTTATCTTTCCTTCGGCACCCAGGGGAGTGTGCCAAGGGACTCTTCGAAAAGATTGGCCGTTTACCCTACCAGGTTTGTTCTTGACCAGCGTAGACCCCGCGCCAGGGCTCTGCTGCAAACCGGAGCCGACCGTCGACTGTTTGGTCCCTGGTCACAGGATGGGCGTGTCTCTGCCTCATGAACAAAGATGCTGAACGAGGTTCTGCCCGTCCACCTATCGAACGCGGATATTCCAATGCTGTGACTCGTTAGAATCAGACAAGCCCTCCCCTGTTTCCCGGGTTTGATCGTCTTATTTCTCCGCCAGAATGGTAGTTTTGCTGCCCTGCTATGCTACCCTTCTCTCATGTAGACGGTCAACATTACGGGAGATTGCTACTTTCAAACCAAAGTTGCGCATTCGATGCCTTGACAACAGCCGCAAGTCATGCTCTGGTGATCCTACCGAGCGCTGGCGTCAAAAATATTCTATCAAATTGCAGCCGGACTTGAGGAATCCTGGGCAAGCCAATAGCAGACGAACAAACCAAGTCAGCAACTTTCGGGGTTTCTCAGGGTCCCGTTAAACGCGCGGACACGTTTGCGTCTTCAAAAAGCCGACTCTGACCTCCCTCTCCCCCCCTCCCAGAACGAGATCGAAGCTCGTGCTCCACCCGTTCGTCGGAAGCTGCATCTGCCCCTGGAAGGTGACGTAGCCGCTCCTCTCCTCGTCCGCCGTCGCCGCCAGCTCGACGGTCTCGACCACGAGCTGCCGATGAATGATGCCCTGCCGCCTCACTAGACGCACGAGCTCCATCGTCACAGGGTCCACGGCACGGTCCTCCCGCACCGCCGCCGTGACGGTGAAGGTGCGCTCGTTGTTCACGCTCGTCCGGCCGACGCACGACGCGGACGCCTGGTACAGCAGCGCGTCGTCCAGCGGGTATCCGCTGCCGCCGCCGTTCCTGTACACCGTCGTTGCATTGGTGGAGGGGTTCGTCAGGTGGATGAAAAACCTGCTGATGCCGCTCGCGGCCGGAATGGCCGTCTCAAACTGATACCAGACGAACGTCTCGCCCCAGAGGCCGTACGTCACGCCCCCCTCGTCGAGCGTCGTCGGCACCGTGACGGAGCCCTCGCTGTTGCGGTCCGCGAAGCTCAGGTGGACCGCCAAGTCGCTCACGTTACGCCCGGTGCCTTCAGTCGTCCTGACGCGGACCCGGCCATTGAATGCAATGCTCCCGTTCTCGCCTAGCGACAACCCGACGTAGGGCTTGATGTCGACGGCCTCTATGGGCTCCGTCAGCTGCACCGCCGAGGGCACAGTGTCGATCATGCGCGTGAAGACGTCGGCGCACGCCGTCCTGAAGCCGTTCTTGGTGCATCCAAGGTCCTGGATCGTCTTGTTGCCATCCGACGCAAAGATGCGCTTGTCCGAGTTGAGCGTCTCGTTCTTGCCGACAACCAGCGGGTTCGACGTGTTGCCCTTGAGGTACTCCGTCGCGACCTTGTTGTCAAACTCGTCAAAGGTGCTGTCGAACTTGGTCACCGTGTCCGGCGTCGGGTCGAGCCCCGTGATGTGCGGGTTGTTCCTGCTGTGCACGCCGCCGAGCGTGTGGCCGCACGCCACTAGCGCGATCATCTCGCTTTCGCTGAAGCCGGCCTTGGCGAACGTGCTCCGCGTCGTGTCCAGCGGCGTATCCGGTTCCGGCACGCCCGCGGGACCGGCCTCGACGGCATCGATGCGCCCCGCGCGGAACGGCATTCGCGCGCCACCACAACCCGCATTGGCGACGACGACGCTCATGGCCAGCAGATCCGAAGCCGAGGCTCGGACCGAATAGAGGTTGCTGAAGAAGCTGAAGGTGTTGTTGAAGGCGGCGCCGCCGTTCTCGGTGCGGTCAAGCTCGAACCAGATGGAGCCGTCCAGGCCGCCCGTGCCGGCGGCCGCGTCGGTCGTGGCAACGTCATGGAAGGCCGTGCGGATCCATTCTGCGGCGAACTGGCGGCCGGCAATATTGCCGCCAAAGGAGCATGGAGTTACGCCTGGTTAGTTGGTTTCCGTCAGTTCAAGAGTCGGGCGACGTCGAGGCTGCTGGAGGGGGTGTCAGAAACCTTGGACGAAGCCTCTGCTGCGATATCCCGTTTGCAATGAGAGTATGTCTTCGATCTCGTCGTACTTGGAAGGCCAGACGTACGCTGCCTCGGCGACTTGTGCCAATGCGGCGATGCCGCCAACGATGGCGACACCTCCTCTCTTCATCGCGCCCAGCGGTTCAAGAATCTCGGGGCCGCGAAGAAACAAAAAGACGAACGGACGACGGACAAAGAGAGAAATGGCGAACGGCGAGCGAGAGAATGAGAGAGTGAATGAGAGAAAAGAGCTTTGTCATCTGATTCCTCTAAGACCGCAAAGCGCATCACCACAATTAGACCCTTTCCCCGTCCAGGGTTGACAGATTTATTGACCCCATCGCGTGAGATCATCTTCCTGTTCAAATCAAACTCTAGGGGGGGGGCGAACTCCAGAACCGCCAAGGCGTCAAGACGGATCTGTTGCATCGGGTCCCTGGCCCAAAGGAGCATGTCTGACCGGTTCGTGGGTTCGTGGCGGTGCCTTCCGGACGGCCTCTCTCTGCAGTCTGTCCCCTCTTGCATGAATAATCCCGCATCTGAAAGTGCGTGTGTGTATCTATCTGTATGGATGGAGAAGAGTTGCTAGCTTGATAGACTCGGCCGAGTCGGTTCTAGCCTGTGAAGGCGATGCCCGTCTTGCCCAGTTCGAGGTGAGGAGGGACGGACCCTGAACCCCGGACTGGCCGGACACATGAGAATGGTGGGGAGGGTTCGTTTGGGCCCCGCGCGGAATGACCGACGGGACTGGGTTATCAGATGCGGAAATCGGTCGAGGCCCGAGGGGGAAAAGTTATCTGATGGAGCAGGGGGGAGGGGGGTTAATTTGCAATATCTCCCCGCTGAAGTTGTGGAGAGATGGAGGGAAAGAGAGAGCGTTGCACGAGTCGAGGGAACCACGGACCAAGACACATTCGAGTAACCTGGTCCAGTGGAATGGATCGTTCGAGACGACGAATGTCGCCCATCTGGTGTTCTCTATTGTCTGTGGCTTGTGCGTAGCACTGCAGGCCCAACCATGCTCTCGGGAGGAGTGTATTCTTGAACTACCTGCTTACCGAGACCGTGTTTATGAAATCATCTTCTGGGTTGGGGTCCTAGCACAGCGGCACGGTACGGATGTAGTGCAGACAAAGCACTCCAAGAGGCGGTGTGCACTCACACATCACTTACGAACCTGCCGTGACTTTTTAGTTCCAAGTGGCCGGCGAAAGACCCTCTTTCCTCCCTTGGACCTGATGGGACAGTTACACTGCGTCGGAACCAGAAAACAAAACAAAATGGAAAAAAAGGTATTGCGATTCGTTCCATGCCAATGGCATGGAACATCAAAATGATAACTGTGAGATTCGAACTCACGCCTCTTGCGAGACCAGAATACTCATCCTCTGGGAAGATGAAGCTTTCGCTTGAGTCTGGCGCCTTAGACCGCTCGGCCAAGTTACCTTGTTAAGATCGTTTGTCATGTAGCAGCTTATGTACCCAGCTCAGGATAAGCTTTCCCCACTCAAGCTCTGAATCGGCGAGTCCGTATCTTACAGCACTGCAGCACTGCTCGGGGGCAACGCAACCCCACGAATATCGCAGTATCTTTTAGCTCTATCCATATTTCGAAACCAAGTCCACGGCAAAAAGACTCCAATCCGTCGATTGTGTGCAGTCCAACATAGACTTTGTGCACCGGCAGAATCATATGAACCGACCTTTTCTAGTTTTGTTCTCCATGAAAAAAGACGCAGAGAGCTGTGATGCGTCATCTACGAGAAGAAATTGGTATCGTATATCCATGCACATCCAGCCTTCTACTGATACCAACCAAGCGAGAGAAGTAGTTGGGGCTGTTCTGTATATTCCAGCACCGGGGAAGATGCCAATCACACGCCAGTTCAGTCCCTTCCCAAATACACACTTATCGTCTTGACGGTCCAACATCCGACCAAGAGCCACTGAAGCTAGCAAATAGATTCCTCCATCCCGCAACTCCAATGCTAAAACACCTGTCGCCAGATTCTATTTAAATGTGAAAAAGTATTAGTATGGCCACACCTCCATATCCGCCAACATGTCACAATAACCTCACATGACAGTACACTTCTTCTCCTTTGCTGGCTTGCCGTGCATGTCGCTTCTGCTTGTCCCGGACACCTCGGTCCACGCTGCAGAGCTGGCAGCGTCGTGACCAGCCTTCTTGTTCTTCTTCTTCTTCTTTGAGCCATTCCAGCCCCGTCGTTTGGCATCCTTGATGTTCTTAGCTGCGCTCCGCTCAGCACGACTAGGTCGTCTGCCGACCGACGAGTATGACTGTCTACCCACGGATGGCGCTGATGGTGCCTGCAGCCACGCTGGTATGAGACTCCTGCTGCCAGATGTCTCGACATTGGTGGTGGCACTGTAAATGGTCTCGAGGCGTTCCACGGTAGGCTGCACAGGGCCCGACTGAGTCGGTCGTGGGTGACGCGGAATGGGGGCTAACAGGGGCGTTTCATTTCTGCGATTGGACTGATGCCGTGTAGGCGCATCATAGGCACCCGTTACGCCGCTAGGCGTGCTTATGATCAGCGGCTGATCCTCACTCGGCGGGCTGCTGCCGCCGTGGCCTGGCATTTGAGGTTGCAGCTCAGGCTGTGCGGCAGGTTGCGGTACAGATGCCCGGCGAGAACCAGGTCTGCGGCTGCCAACCGGAACGCGCTGGACTGAGCTGAAGTTGCTGGACCAAGGCCGAGACGAGAGCCGCTGCTCGTGACCTTGGAGACTAGCCGTTTGGGTCCCGCTAGGAGTGTGTGATAACGCATCTCCCACGATATCGTCAACCCTGGCATTGACCGGAGGGGCAGAGTATGGGTGGCTGTTCAAGGGCCCGCCCTCTGGTCGCAGTCGAGGGTCGTCCAGTGGCTGAGCAGATCTTGGCCAGGTTTGTGCGTTGGACAAGCGCCTAATCAGCGGTACATCGGCACCAGAGGCTGACTGAGGCTGTCGTAACTCCGCGGCGGTCGCAGACGCATTCGAGGGTATCCGCAGGCCCAAAGAGGGGGGTGACGACGATGCCTGCTGGGCAGCCGAAGGCGTGACGGGAGCGTCTTCGAGGGCATCCCTTTGAGATTCTTGCAGCCCATCATCATCCGCTGCCCGAGTCACTGAAGATTCGCTGACCATGCGCTGATCCTCGGGCGAGATGGCTTCAGCTGCACTGGGCCTCCTTGCGGCTACTCGCGGCGAGTCCGGTGGCGAGACGTCGTAAATATCCTCGTCGGCGTTAACTTGAGCAAAGGAGGTAGGCGTCGGGCGAGTCGATAGATCTGCAGTGCGCGGCCGACTCATCATCGTCGTGTCGCTGGCAATACGGAGATGATGAGTGGCATTGGCAGGCGGGCTGCTGGCAGGCTCCTGGTAACTCAGAGGGCGGCCACAAGTCCGAACAGAGCTAGGCCGCCCTGGAAGGGGCCAAGCCGGTGATCCGATGGCCGGCGCAGCTGTTTGAGTCCTTGCTGGCTGACTTTGAATCTGCACGCCCCCGGGAGTGATGACGGCGTTTCGCAGAAATGCAGGCAAGTCACCAGGGTCATCTTTCTGGTACGGCGGCGGCGGAGGAACCCAGTTGTCTGCATCACTCTCGTGCGGGTGCTCGCGCCGGCCATCAGCTCGCCGATACTCTACCGGTCCGGCAGCTGGAGCTTGCGGGTTGCGGCTTCGGTTCATGGCAGCCGCGGTGGCTGCACGACGAAGAGTATTCGTCGATCGGGGCCCGTCATGCGAGTAAGGGGCTTCCACGGCTTCCTCGGCCTCGTCTTCCTCGTCTTCCTCGATCATCGAAGCAGATTCGCCTGCTTGGGGAACCGAAGACGAGATTGACCCCTGAACGTTGATCCGCGGCGGCGCGCCGATACGTCTTGGAATGAGCGGATCGTCATCGTCCGCTTCGTTCCCGGCTTCGTGATCCTCTCTGGGCTGCGGTATGGGTGGTACGGGCGGTATGGGTGGCATGGAAGGCATGGGGGGTAAGGTATTCTCCCGGCCTGCCGCACTCGTAGCCGCGCGCATCAAGGCGCCGCGGTCTCCCCGCCTTTGCGCGACGGTTCTGCGACGTACGATGGCCACCTCGGTGTCTATGTCTCTCTGTTCCTCCTCGAGTACTTCGGGCTCTTTTGTCCCGACCTCGACCTCGATCTCTGTCCTTTGGCCATCGTCAGGGCCATAATCAAAGTCGAGCAGGGTAACTCTGCCGCCGTCAATAAAGTCGATGTCGTCGTCCTCGATGATGGACTTCCCGGGGGAAATGCCACAGGCTGTGATAACCAGACGCTCCTGTGCTGACGTCTCCCCAAAGCCAGCAACCCACTTCACTGTGCCAACGCCATCGAGCTCTGCGACCTTGGTCCCCCAGACAAATGTATTTCGGAGCTTGTCGCATAGAATCTGCCACTGCGGCACCCGGGGGTTTTCTTGCGCCCGGGACGACGATGATCGTGACGGAGGCCCACTGTTTCTCCGCCCTTGTCCGGCCAGGGCCGACAAGCCATCAGCTCCTGCGACGTTGAAATCAGGTACAGCGTCGAGATCTTCCGGCACGCCGTACAGCCAAATGTCCTTCCCCTGAAATCCTGCGCTGACGAGATCTCCGTGGAAGGTGGCTGCAGGCAGAGTGCATGGTGTAAGCTTGGCTTGAGAGCCCGGGTCGGGTTTCGGCCCGGTAAAGTAGGTGGTACCATTACGCAGATCATCGATGCGTACAGCCCTGAAGGTCTCGAAGCTGCGATCATAAGTGAAGGTCCAGCTGGCCTCCTCCCGGCCCGAGTCTTGCAATAGCACAGCATGACTACAATCGCGGCTCGTGTTCGGAAACAAGATGGACGTGGTCCATAGCGCGCTGATGCTCTCATCGGCTATCTGGTTGCCAGGGTCATAGTACGGAGCCGTCAGGATGACTGTAGTAGGCGGCGACGACGAGTGGATAGTAGTTCCGAGAATCTGGGTGCCGTCGAAGGAAAATGATAGGGCGTCGACTCCATCGCATTTTACCGCCCTCCTGTCCGTGGGCAGCGCGCCAGGGTTGACCAAGGACACCTCGATGCCCCCTTCGTAAGCGGCAGCGAGAACAGAACCACAAGGCGAGAGCGCAATGGTGCGCGGGGGGTTATCCAGGATCAAGGACTGGGTGCGACGAGGGGGGGACTGCTCAAGGTCGTACAAGTCAACCTGCATTTCAGAGGACAAGACAGCCAGCATGGAGCCGTCGTCTTTGATGCAGGCAGAAACAGGGCGGCGGAGAATCTTGAATTCCCTCTTGACGTCGATATGTTTCCCTCGCACGTCGAGGACGCAGATACGCGACGAGTTGTAGGCCAGTATATGATGGCCGCGGGGGGAGGGGCTAAACTGCATTCCTTCGCCGCCTGGACATGACGAGGAGCTAATTGAATTGGATATCAGCTTGATAACGGTTTCGCGGGGCCGCAGGTATGCTTCGAAGAGGTTGCGCTTGACTTCTCGGGCGAACAAGCGCCTAAGGCGCGGCAGGTCTTCATCTCGGACGTCGGCTTCGCAAAGGGGGGGATGGCTCGAGGAGTAGGACTGGCATTTCGAGAGGTGGAGGGCGTAGAGCTGGGCCTGCTGGGATACAGATCGCCATTTTGAGTTGAGGAGGACAAGGGACGCAAAGGAGTCGGGGTCGGTCAGCTGTAGAATCCTGAAAGAGACATGTCAGTCAGCGACCAAGTTTATCGAGCACGGCAGCAAGGGCCTACATACTGTTGGATGATCTCGTCGGGCAGTCGATCGAAAGCGGGATCCGGGGCCAGAACGGGTGGCTTGTCGATGGACGGCCGTGGTTCTGGCTCCCCTTGCCGACGGGAGTCAGTGCTATGGTCCATCATGGACGAAGACAGACCGCTTGCTCTGTGTCTGGATGTGTCGTTGCTGTCGCTGCAAGGCTAAAGGAGTGAGGAACGGACAGAGTATGTCATGTTGAATCGTCCGGAGTTTGAGGGAAGGGCCGTGGTTGAGACGGACGAGAAAACAGGGAGGCCCAGAGCAGAGCAAAAGCAGGAGGAACGGCTCGCTCACTCGCTCTCACTGTTCGCTCTCACGTTCTTTTGGTCCTGCTACTGTATTAGCCTGGTGCTGGCTGGCTGGTTGGCTGTTGCGGCTGCGGCTACGTGTGTGCGCGCGCGCGAACGCATGCAATGAGTGGCGGCGGAGCGACGCTAATGGCCACCAGAAGCTGGCATCCTTTTGGGAAAACGGAAAGTTACNCCCCCCCCCCCCCCCCCCCCAGCCCGCTTGCTACCGTGCTGCTCATTTGGCATTGGCACCTTATTAACGGGAGGAACCCGACCAACCCGGAGCCGCCCAGATCTTCTGTCTCGGTGGGCAACCTCTCCAAACCAGACCAGGGTCCCCTTTCTTCGTCAGGGCGTGACAGCCTATCTACAGACTACAGTACCTACCTGCCCAGCTAGCTACAAAGCATAGTGTCTGTCTACAACAGCAAGCAACAAGCAGCAAGCAGCAAGAATAAGAACGCCTTCTTCTATGAACATCCAGCCTCTGAGAATACTACTTTGGCTTCTGCTTCATTTTCTGCTCGTCTAAGTATTGCAAGTCATTTCATCATACACACCACGCAGCATAACGACACCAACAGGCCTTCGCTCTCCCCCCACAACTTTAAGCTCCTAGCCGCCAGTGTTTCCAATCGGTTGGCTAACTGGCCTATCAGAAAGAGATGCTAAGGCGCTCCCTGACTCTTAAAACCATGTCAGTTGAGATGCCCTGCTGGATACAAGACTCGAGTCGGGGTGCTGCGCATTGCTGGGGAATATCCGTAGTGTGAAACAATTTGTTTCTACACCTTTTGAATCTCCCCATCTCGACCTCGTTTCGTAGTTATTCTTCCTTTTTCGTGTCCCGCTCTCATTTGGTCCTTGGAAGCATCTGCAAACTGATGACAGCCAAACACACAAAAATTTGTAGAGAAACAAAGAGCGGGAAGTTAGTTATGCTCTGACTGGCACAACCTCGACGCTATTGGTCGTTACCCCGAGGATTGAAACGCGGGTGCACATCCCACCCCCCGTACCCTGAGCGGCAGCATGCGCCTCCAGTCACAACCCAAAAGTCTGGGATCACCCCCCTCTGAAATACAGGCATACCTGACCGCAAACTGGTGGGCCCGTACTGTATGTACGGACTGTGTCAGAGCCAGCGACGGGGATACATCATACAATCTTCTTCGCTGCCTTTGAGCTATCGCCATTCCCATTTCCGCTCAAGGGCCTTTCCGGGGCCAACAATTCGCCGGAAAACCGCCGTCCTCTTTCAGCTGTTGACCATTAAGAGTCAACCTGCAAGCTCTACAGAGCACCGCGACTTACTGCATATCCACATGCAGAATCAACAAATGCGGATATACGCGAGAAATTGTCGTGGCGTTGCAGACTTCCTCTCAACTTCCAACTCGAACGAGATGCAGCTGTGTTTGCCGGCTTACCTGGAAAATCACCGACAACATCCGGCACCAAGTTGAACCACGACAGCACTGTGAATGTGGGACTTGTAATATAATGTGTCTCGTCGGCTCTGTTTCTGTTTAATCGTCCTCGTGTTCGCCTGGAGACTTGCCCAGTGTTTCCTGCTTCATCTGAGCAACGGTTCCTTGATCGATGCCTGGTTTTGCCCCGACCAAATGCTACGCTACAGAAACGGAGCAATGACGTTAAAAGGGAAAGAAAAGCCGCAGGAAACAACAGGGGCATTGCGACACAGGATCAGGAGGCGCAACTCACGAATCTTGATCATTGGCAAAAGAAAAAACCACCCCTGGCAAGGGTGGAAGCTCGTCGAACGGTTGTGCGAGTATTTTAGCTCGTCTATCGGATGAAGCGACAAGCCGGCAGCGCCCTGCGCAGAGGGAGGAACCGCTGAGTATGCCACACACACACACACACACACACACACACACACACAAATAAGTGCCAGGAGCGTTTTGTGACCGATGCTGTTCGGGCACGGAGACACTTTATGATGTGCTTGCGTCAAAGTTGACTCTAATTACTTGACTGAAGGTCAACTTGACAGCGAGTTGAGTCAACTCTCTCTAATGTATTTGCTCTGGACCGCCGAAAGCTAGAACCATGATGCCTTGCCTCCTCTCCGTCTCGGTGCACAGCTGCCATCTCGCTGACGATACCAGTGGGTTTGCCCATCTTGTTGGCGCTCCAGTGTTTCCAGTACAGGGTGTCTATGGCTTCCAGAACGCTGTGCCGGCCGAGCCCCTGGCTAGGTCACTGCGACTTGCACCCTGGCAGTGCGCGCTGACATGGGCCAGGTCCCCGAGTCCCCTATCAATTCTGCAGCGCAGCCCGCCATGGTGAACCAGATCCCCCCAACGAACCCTTGACCACCTCGGTCCTTGGTCAGCTAGGGACCGTAAGTGAAAGTTAACAGAGACATGCTCAGCAGCGCCACGGCTCAAACACCCTTCTCCGCGACATCATCATCTTCGTTCCTGGCGGCGATACTCATCCCCCCCCTTATTGAACCAATACATATTCGCCCATCTCCGCGTCCGGCATCGTCCAGAAACTCGTCCACGGTCTCCTCAGGACTCATCTTCGGTGTCTTCCCGCGCCAACTTCACCGCTGCAGCGAGTCCGTGAGACCAGCACGGATCCCTCTTCGGAAACGTCATGCAGCCGCTAGTTTAGACCTATCTCAGTCTCTCGGCCTGGTCACTTTCTCGGTCTCTCTTTCTCTCCCGCTCGGCTTTCTACTCCCCAGCCGGGTTTGTTCCCACCGTGACTCTCACGTGGGATCGCGCAGCGCAGCCTGCGGGACCATATGACCTCGAACATTGTTCGCCCTCCCTCAACCCTCCATGGAGAGGAAGTTCGACTGGCGGAGATTCTCTGCGCCAGTTTCCATCGCAAGCATGATCCTCGCCGTCCTCTCCGTCGTTCTCTACTTTCGTATTCGTGAACATCTCACTGCCCGGGATGAGGTTCGATTTGATGTCTTGGGTTACCCCATCACCTCTGTGCGTCGCACATCGAAAGGGCTAACGCTGCGTGACAGGCCAACCTGCCGAGGGTGACGGTCGACCTAGGCTACGCAAGGTATTCTGGCAACGTGCTCCCCAGCGGCGTGAACCAGTTTCTCGGCATGAGATTTGCGGCGCCTCCCCTAGGAAATCTGAGATGGCGCGCACCTCAGGATCCCGAGCCCAAGGAAGGCACGACAGATGCCATCGATGTGAGGCGTCTTGTGCCATCTTGCCGCTCAAGCGCTATTTCGCTGACAGAGTCCCAGTTTGGGCCGACATGCCTTGCGACGGAAGTGACTTATCCCACTTCGGGTCAAGATGAGGACTGTTTATATGTCAACGTCTGGTCGCCTAACAATACGACGCCCGACTCGAAGCTTCCGGTGTGGTTATTTATTCAAGGTGGAGGTAAATGCACCTCCGCCCTTTTCACGCTATCACCCCGCGTTCTGTGTGACCTCTCTCTCTCTCTCTCTCTCTCTCTCTCTCTCTCTCTCTCTCTCTCTCGGCGATATCCTTGTCTGACACGACCCTAGGCTACACCTCCAATGCCAACCCTAACTGGAATGGCTCTCAGGTCGTCGACGTCTCCGGCAAGAACATCGTCTTCGTCAACTTCAACTACAGGGTCGGCTTGTGGGGGTTTTTGGCAAGTGAGCGCATCAGGAAGGACGGAGACTTGAATGCAGGGCTCTTAGACCAGCGGCAGGTCATGAAATGGGTCCAAACTCATATTTCAAAAGTGGGTTTGAGCTTCCACAAACACGCCGAGCTCGTACTGACTCAAACCAACTCGCTAGTTTGGCGGCGATCCAAATCACGTTGTTATTCATGGTCTCTCGGCAGGCGCTGGCTCAGTCGCCCTCCACCTCGCAGCCTACGGCGGGAGGGACGACAAGCTGTTCGTCGGCGCCATGTCCGAGTCTGTCTTCTTTCCCGCCCAGCCCCGTGTGCCCGAGCTTGAGTACCAGTTCGACAAGACCTTGGAGAAGGTCGGTTGCAAGGACGACAAGGACCAGATGGGGTGTCTTCGCGGCAAGGATATCAAGGTCATCCAGGACGCCAACCTTGCCTTGCCGTTCCCCGGAAGATCCGCGAACCCTCACTTTTACTGGACGCCCTGTATAGATGGTGACATGCTCCGGGACTACCCATACCGGCTCTACGAAAAGGGATCCTTCATCAAAATGCCCGTGCTCTTCGGCACGGGAACCAATGGTGAGCCTACGCCCTCCTCTCGTTTCCGAGCTCCCCGTCACTCATCGCATCTCCAGAGGGGTCCGTCTTCGCCGCCAACGTCGCGACCCAGGAGGATTTCGTCTCCTTCATGACGGACAACTACCCCAAGCTCACAAAGAACGAGACCGGCCCCATGCTGGAAAAGTACCCGCTCCTGGCCCCCCTTCCCAACCACAACGCCTGGTTCCCCTCTACCAGCCAGGCCTACGGCGAGACGACCTTCATCTGCCCGGGCAACATCGTCATGGACGCCTACGCGGCCGCGAACCGCTCCTCCACGAGCTGGGCCTACCGTTTCAACGTACAGGACAACGAAAACACGGCCTCCGGGCTCGGCGTCCCGCACGTCTTTGAGGCGCCCGCCGTCTTCGGCATTGACGCTTGCCCGACCCCCGAGAGCTTCCGCACATATAACCGGCCGATCGTGCCTCTGATGATGAACTACTGGATCTCCTTCATCCGGAGCCTGAACCCTAACACGTACAAGCTCAACGGCGCCCCGGCTTGGGACGCCTGGGGGATGAATCAGTCGCGGTACGTGTTTGAGCTGGACAAGAACCGTATGGAGAATGTCGACGACGGGCAGAAGTCCCGGTGCCGCTTCTGGGAGAGCATCGCGGAGGTCATGGAGCAATGAAAGGCCCCAGGCTTAGCGCATTTATGAGGCGTTGCATGTGGATTTCCGGGCATACGAGTTTGGATTGGCATATCGGATTGATACCAGCTTGGATGACATAGCGTGTAATGTCTCCTTTTGCTTGTACTGCATAACTGCAAATCCTTTTTTTTTTTCGGTTTTTTTTCGGGGAGTTTTTTGTAGAACATGTTCCAGCTCGTATAAAAGGCTCATATAATATAACTAATGCAAGAGTGAGGTCGGACAATAGCCAACATCCAATAAGTCAAATCTCCAGTACTGCGCCAACAACATGTAACGTGAAAATTACGACTCACTTGTTATCTTTCGATAGTTACCCCTCGCATCATTTTCACACAAGACCCAGTCCACAGGAAATATATGCCAAGAAACTACGCCGCGGACTCAATTCGCCCTCTCAAACCCAGTCCAGCCAACACCCGCAGCTGCCAGACGGCGCCGCCCTCAGTCTCCCATATGACATCGTCTCTCGCCAGTCTCTCAACTCGTTAGGCTGCCGCCCCTGCCGCCCCTGACGCCCAGTGTGACGTGTCGTCTGCCAAGCTCATCGTCAGAGCTTTCCTCGTACAGAGAGCCTGACCTCATTCCCGTCCTCAAAAAAAAAAAAGCAACCTCGGAATTCTTCAAGAAACGCACACGCCGTGAACCAGCCCCCCCCCCTTCCCCAGTCCCTTCTATCGACGCAGACACTAGCCATGGACAAGAGCGGCCCTTCGAGTGGCCGGACCATATCCGAGGCGCCTGTCCGATACAGCGACATGTCGCAAGACCTCAAAACCCTAAGAAGCCGCCATGCTATATCCACGGACAGCAACAGTATGTATCGAGTTTGCGTGTCCCCAGCCGTCGTCTAGGGGCTCGACTGAGACGTCGTGCCTTTAAAAGACAACGAAGAAGACGAAGGACACAAGGAGGCCCCTCGCCAGAGAGGGGTAATCAACGAGACCCCCGAACATCACAGGGGGCAGAGGCCGAGGTTGGAGGCCGAGTTGCAGTCGGACGGCGTCTTTAGGCTCGCAAGCTGTTCTCGGCCCCCCCCACGTCTATACATACCATGGACGCTGACGAAGGTCACGACTAGCTCTTTTGCCTTTCCAATCCTTTTTATTGTATTTAAACTGTGGCTGGGCGGGAGCACACATAAACCCCTCCCATGAAACAGACACCCTGCGGTTTCCGCAAGCGTTCGACGGCTCACAGCAATGAAGGACAATCGGTGGAGCCGACGCATTGAATACTCAAGATCGTGGTAGGGAAATCAGGTCTCGATATATATCTGTGTAATAGAGCTAACATGAAATGGGCCAGGAATGAGGAATACGCCGCTCTCTCTGTCCCTCTCTGTCTCCCTAGAATTTTAGCCTTTAACCTACCACCATAGTATGCTACATAACAGGCGTTCCTCTGCAAAAGAAGCATGGCAGTCTAGGATGAGTTCGGAGCTAGGCTTTTAGACGAACTGGACGTAGGAGCTGTCATTGGGGTCTTGGCCGGAGATTGAGGTCGATCTTCAACTGGTGCGGGAGGAGCCGGACTAGGCTCCTTCTCCAGCTTGTGCCCTATCAGGCAATAGCTGTATTACATGTCAGCTTAACAAAGATAGAAGACGTCAAAGTGTGGTCGATTGACATGGGCCATTCAGCGTGGACATTTCTATCCTTGGTGTTGTTCCGCACGTCAACAAGAAAGACATTGACCTCCTCGGGTGTCCAGCCGTGGGCGCGCGTCAATGGTGCCATGCAGAACCCTTCAAGTCCGTCTGCAATGTTCTGGCCATTGAGCACGCCGACCTCCTTGTACTTCGGATCCTTCGCCCAAGGGTTGGTTGGTCATTTTTAGATGCTCAAGGACGTGTCGACGGAGCCAATTTCAGCCCACCCCTCCTTCAGCGGTTGGATAGGAATACATGGACGACCAAATATCTGTGAGGCTCCAAGAAGCAGTTGGCCACACTTAACCAGCGGGTGCTCGGGCTTCAATGTTCCATCACCAGAACGAGGGGAGAGGTCAGGTTCCTGCAGCCTATGGTAAGTTCTGCCATTAGGAGATGGATAGAGTCAAATGGCTGCGAATAAAGCCAGTCTTCCTCAACGTCGTCAGTTTCGAATATGACATTGGGCGGGGCGCTGCATGTTGTTCGTTGGTATATTGTGGTTCAGAGGGTGGAAAAGGGGACAACACGTACGCTGGCGGCTGGATGGGTGAGAGATTCACGCCCAAAACAAGACCCAGGCTACCCCCAAGCGTCAAGAGGCAGATGTGTTGCAATTCTAAGCTTGTCCGGTAATGTGGGTGAGCCAGAAGAGCTTCGACAATATACCGGTAGTCGTTCCCTGGCCTGTTGAGTTCTTTCTCATCGTTGGGGGTATTGTATTCTAAGTCACTGTCAGCCGACCACATGGGGTTTTTTTTAGAGGCGGACGACGGGAGGGATTGGGAGTGCCATCTTTGTAGCGGTGGTAGGTTCTGTCACTTTCGTAGTGGTAGTCCAATATGGAATCCTTTAGGCTGATTCTGGGCGAAGCGATGCCTCAAGCACGTCGTATAAGCAAAACTTCATGGCATAGGGGAAGCATTGACTCAGCGTGTACATCGATTCCCGGCAGGTCGACATCTTCAACCTGCAGAATTGTCAGATGACGAACAGGGGGGTTGCTTTACATCCTTCTGAATTAACACGACACCCCTTCGTCGGCGGCAATCATGGCCTCGTGGCCGATCTGCGCCATTGTTCTGGATTCTCTTGAAACAGCAGCTGGGCAACGTGATAATCAATGTATGGGCCCAATGAGAAGACAGAGAACCGGCCATCTGGATTTGGCCAGACGAGCAATATGTAAAGAACCCCTTATTCTGAACAAATACACTCGCGGCGAAGTTGCCCCTTCGCAACACCTGCATGTGGGGGCAAGGTAGCCACGGTCGGATGAGAAACAGTTGATTCAAGGCAGGGGGTTAGGCAAGAACATGCTTCACCGGCGCCCCTTGTTCACCGAATCCTCCACGCCCACCCTGGTAGGAGCATGTGCTCAAACCCGTCAAGGAGTTCGAGTTGCCAAACATTCCTTCCAGAAAAGAACAGCCGCCCCCGCCCCCGTAGAACACAGGGTTCGAGCAGTTACTTGTGCAAAGAAGCGGGCCAGCCGGCGCGTGGTTGCCGGACCCGCAAGGAGCCAGCCGGGTAACGTTCGGGGCCCTTCGCGTGCCGCCGCGGAGGTGGATCGTGCGGTGTTGCGGAAGCACACGGATGACTGTCCGGTTCCGGGACCCCTGCGGACCCATCCAGGGCTTGCCTAGGCTGTTGTGCGGGCTTATCATCCGGATGGTACACATTCCACAGTGACAAGGCGACTTGGCGACTTGGCGACTGGGGTATTCGCATTGTGTAGCACCTTGGGAACACAAGCCATAGCTCATGCGAATATGTTTTGCAAAGGGAAAAGCTAAATAAATGAAGCCAACAATACTTCATTCGGATGTGGCCAGCGCTTAGGAAAGGACTGTGCTTGTCGCGTTTCCAGATCAATCCCAAGGTAACATCCAGAGTTCTTAACGTTACCGCTAGACTTCGGTCGCATAGCGGGACAAGAATGCTATCGCAGTCGTTGGGGTTCAAGAATGATGCACATTAACCAACTCCATAATTACTGTTACAGCGGCTGCAGGCCATCCAGGCCTGGTCCGATGAGATGTTTCTGGCCTCTATCCATGCTAGAGCAAGAAAGAACATAACGACAACATTGAATTTACTCCTTGGGAAAGAGTTCCGCCGAAATATCCTTATCCTTCCTCTGGTGATTCAACCGGCTGGAACTGCTGCCAATAACTGTCGGCACGTCGCCATCGACGTCCGGGTCGTACTCAGCATCATCCGCATGCTTTGCCTTTTTCAACTTAAGACTCGCGCCGTCATCTGAGCCCGCGCCATCTTCGCTCGCCGACTCAGCGTCGTCGTACGGGCTTCCACCCGCGTTCCTTGCGCTCCAGTCGGGATCGTCCTCCGGCAGCCGCTCGTGCTCGTGATGGGGCTGCTTGATGAAGGAGTCGATGATATAATACTGCATGGCGTTCATGACGAGTGGGAAGAACATCATGACAAAGAAAATCTGCAATTGCTCGTTGCCCTCGGTCCACCGCAGAGCCCAGTCGCCGACGCGCGAGATCCACGGCAGCAAGAGGAAGATGATGAGGACGCAGAACTTCATGCCAAAGAGGCCGCAGAAGTAGATGAATGACTGTTTCAGCCACCACCAGGCGTTAGGAGGGCTGCCATAGTTGCCGGACCGGATCGACTCTTCGGGCTTGCCCAGAGGGGTATACGATACGAGAGCGGTCAGAACTCGAAGGAGCACGATGAGGATGGGGATGCCGATCGTGGTCTGCGGCAAGGATTAGTCTCGGGGGGAAAGGGGAGCGAGTAAGGGAGAGAGAGAGAGAGTGCTTACGTCGATTGCGAGGTTGAGCAGGTAGAACGAGCACGGGTTAGGAACATAATCCTCGTTTCGAGTGACCAGCCTGCGCACGTTGGACGTCGTAGTAGGGTCCAACGTCACGGAAAAGCGTCCGGACGTCAACATGGACATGAAGATGTTGGCGATGTGCACCAAGACGGAACCAAACACCTGCTTCGACACGTCGAAGAACCAAATCTTGACAGGGCGCTGCGGCCTCTCTCTCCACCGCTTGAAAACAAGAGATAGCAGGGCGAGAGCGCCGAGGGCGGCCTGGACGATTAGGGCGAAGGAGCCGAGCAGGCTGCACTCGCCGCTGCCGCCATCTTCTCCGTGTGTTGTGGCGGCGTTCGCAGTCGTGGTCGCAGTCGCGGCGACGGCAGCGGTAGTGAGGGCACCCACGAGGGTCTCTGTCGGGGTTGCGATGGGTATCATGGTTGCTGCTGCTGATGCTGTTGCTACGACAGCTGCGGCGATTGTTGAAGGAACATTTTGGGCGCCGGTCGCAATCGCATAGGGTGGCGGGGGGGCCATTGGCCTGGGCGGTCCGAGAATTCGAACGGGACTAGTAAGAGGGAGGGAGGGTCTCGTGCGGATGACGGGGTGACGTCTGGTCGGGGAGAGGGGCGAGAAGCGGCCGTCGGTATGCGAATGACGTTTTCGGAGGACACAGGCGATCGCCTTGGGGCGAACAACGGGTTTTGGCTGACTACTAGGTACTGGGAAGGGTGGTGAGACAAAGCGCTTGCAGCCGCTATGTATTGGAAAAAAGAAATCCGACAAGGGGGATGAAGAAAGAAGGAGAAAGAAAAACGCAACACACTACGCGTAGCAGAAGAACCCCTATCTTGGGGAGGGAAAGTGTTGTTTCAAGAAAGAGAGAACAGCAAGAAGAAAACGCGGAGGCAGAAGGGAGAGAATGGGCGAAGGCTGTCACGAGGCGGAGTAAATGTGACATGCAGCACAGACAATGGTGTCGGTAGGGAGGTGTCAGTGCTTGGGCAGCCGGCCGGTCAGGTCAACCTTTAGGTGAGAATCAAAAGGTAACAAAGATACGGAAACGCGGGAGCGAGCTACGGGTCGGTGAGCGCTCTGTCTGGTCTGGTGTGGCGACACCGACCTTGGGGGTCTGATGCCTTGGTTGGAGAGACTCGGATCGGTTGCTGTCGCTTGCACACTCCGTAATCATGGTCAGAAAACCCGCCGGGTTCTGATACAAGCTTACTTTTGATTCGGCTTAGCGTCTCCGCTGGCCTCAACTAATTGGTCACTTTTATTTATCCCTTGGCCATCTTCCCACGGCGACAGGTTGCCGTTATTGTCGAGATTTCGGCCCCAAGCGAGCACTGCCTGGATGGCGAATAATAGGGGGGTAGACGCTAGCCACAGCTTCCTGGCTTCACGGTTTTACGGTTGTTACCATTTGAGTTTAGGGGGGGCTTTCAGGCCACAGTTGTGGGGGTTGGTTGAGGTTAGGAGATTTAAACACTGCTGCTCAGGGAGGCCGCGGACAATCGGACGATACTGCGGACGACGGACCGGGGGAAACACCACCGATCACCAGCGCGATAGAGAGCGAACAGATGCCATGTGGCTGCGGCGGCCAATGTCCGCCCCGTGACTCCGACAGTCTCCTATGATACCTGTACTCCGTACGGATACCTATTTCCTATCATCTATCCGTACCTAGGCAGGAAATTAGAGCTGCCCGACTGCCCCGCTGCTCCGCCTGAGCAAGCCGTTGATTTACGCGCCGCTGGGATTGGTTAGTACGGTATGAACTTTCCCCCCTTCTTACGTTTTTCTGCATTGTCTCCTGCACTAGCCAAATAGCATCTTGTTGCCGAGAGCCGGTTTACAGAAACCGCAGATTGAGTCCCATCCCCTTTCCCTGTCTTGGCTGATCCATTGCTATCAATACGGCCCGTCGCGGCAAGCTCGACCGGCGCGTCTGTGATGCGACGTTTGGTCCTCTTAGAATTGCTCGACATTGGGTTGGTTCATTTTATGATTTTATGTAACAAGACTCCATGACCAACAAAGGACCACAACAGCCCAGCCGAGTCATCCTAATTTCCGGTGGCCTGTCCGTACACGACTCGTTGTCTGCCCTCAACGCCAACCTCCGTAGACGCGCGTTGCTTGAAGTCGTCCCCGGCGTCAACCCGTCGGCCAGTGAAGAAATGGGCTCGTTCGTCAATGGTGGCAAGCCCTCGGCCAACCATGTGTTTCGTTGACCGCTGGAATGTATTCCACTCAATAGTCTTTCCTTCGGGTCCGTCCCGAGCATCTGGTTGCCCAGCTGTAGCCTGGAAATCTCACCCGCTGGCATCCATCCATCGCGCACCCCTCCCCAGAAGCCGCCGTGACATGGAACGTTGTATTTGTGGCCGGTATTGTCTTTTCCTGCTATTGGAATTCTCTGTGACAGGCTTGCGAACACTACCCGCCGCGACGGGCTTGCTGTTCGTGGTTGGAACGATCATGCGGAAGATGCGGTAAGCTTGGTGTTGAGTGGAATGCTTCAATTTCTCGGCCCGCTGCCCCTTCGCGGCCACTAGTAGGGATCAACACGATTCCCTCTAAAGCCCAGGACTTGGTGTTCAAACACTCGCAATGATTTCTTCACGTTGGCTTTACATCCTTACTCCATCCAGTGCGCTTGCCGTGTTGCATGCGTACGAGCCGCTGTGTCCGTTCATCGCGACCAAAACCTCGGAATCATCAAAAATCAAGCAATCGCCAGCTTGTCCAGAGCAACCCGCGCAATCTCTATAATCTTCAAACAGTGTCGGTCCTCCTTCCTATCGGTTTGCCCCTGAGGGACCATCAGGTTGTGGGACGTATGCAACATGGGGTGAGGTAGCCCAGCAGCGACCATGGCATCCAACTGATTGTGTCGGTTATTCGACCTGTCCTCCATCTCTTTAATGACGTCCCGGAGGCCGAGATGATGATATGGCCCCGCAGTCCCCGTTCCATTATTCTTCTCAAAGTCATGTCCATAAATGTCAATTTTCAAAAGGCCCCGGACTGAAAGCCTCCAAACGTCCGGGTCCATTTCTCGGTTATCAACACAATCCATGGCGCCGCATGTCTTGTCTCGCCTGCGCGACTCGCCCCAGAGCCCGCCATATTCGGCGAAGCAGAATTTAATGCATCTGCCTTCTGTCTTGGCCTGGGCGGCTTCGCTATCAATGAGCTCGAGGATTTTGGCGTAAGCATTGGCAGTTGACGGGAGGATGGCGCCAAGCATCATAGTGTTTTGGAATGCTTGCATCGGTGGCGGCTTCGTTATATCGGTAAGGCTGCATGCCGGACAGTGAATAACGTCGTGGGCCACCCGAGCTGCCGACCTGGCGATGGCCATGGCGATCTTGATGTCGTTTGGCAGCCTCGATAAGGAGTCCAGGCAGAGGAAGATCTGAGAGAGGCAGGAACATGATGTGTTGTTGTACGGTTTCATAGCAGGTTCTGGCTCTTGGTTGGTGCCATCGTCAGCGTTTGTGTTGGCAGAAGAGGACGATTCGGGGATGCTGATGCTGGTGCTAAGCGTGTGGGATATCTCTGACGATGTGGGAGGGGAAACAATAGGCGTCGTTCCGGGCACATGTGCCAAGAGTATGTCTGTAAAGCTGTTGTTGATATCTTGAGGCAAGTCTTCGTTAGCAGAGTCACTTTCGTTAAAGTTGGTGCCACCTAACAGGTCAACACCCTCGACACCAAACTGGATATCTCCAGCTGAGTACCGTGGCTCGGCGTAGGCCATGGAAAGGCTTGACAGCTCAGGCGGCAGCGTGGACGGCGGCAGGCCCTCCAAAGGGGAGAGCAAGTCGAGGTAGTTGATGTTAGAGTAATCTTGGGTGAAAAAAGCCGAGAAGTCGGCGTCTAAAGTCGCTCGCGTGATGAGTGGCATCTGCAGCTGCAGGCCCGCAGTCTGAGGCTTAGCCAAGGAGGGTTCTTCTTCAGGCTCTTCGACATGTCTACGCTTCCGTGGACGGCCCATCTGTTTTTGGGGCGAGTAGACACATCTCAGACCCTCTCTCTTACAGCGTGAGCAGCCATCAGGCTCCTTGGTGCAAGCCAGCTTTCGCGAACCTGAAATTATGGCCATTAACAAAAGAAAACTTCGCCCGAGTGAGACGGGACGGGCATGAACTTACGGCACTCATCACACGCGCGATGCTTGACGACACCGTCGACCGGCCTGGACTGAGGACTACTTTGAGGCATGGCTTGAAATGACCAAGGGATAGGGTGAATAGAGAGGCTTGGTCGCGATTGCCTAACAGTATGTGATGGATGAACTGTTCTGATTACCCGGAACTTTGCACACTGCTAGAAGCGCGGCGTCCGGGAGGGTTATATATATGTAAGTGACGGGAACTGTGTGCAGTCGATGAGATGTTGGCATCCGTGGCTCCGCTGAAAGGCAGCGACAACGGCAAGTGGTTACAACGATGTCTTGCTACCTTGGCTCGTAGCTTGCTCCCAGCTGGATCCCGGGGTGTTGTTATTTTGAGGCTACGGTATCCACGAGATGGGAGCATGCGTGTGTGGTGACACCGAAGACTAGGTTAGGTGAGATGTGGAAGCAATTATGAGCGAGTGAGAGGCAGATTGGCGGGATGGAGGAGACATAGGAGCGAGGTTAAAAGGAAGGGGCTACGACGTCGGTGTCTAAGGTTGGCAGCCACGCCTGTATGTCAGACCCTCATTTCTAGAGTCAGAAGGTATGGGAAGGTACCTCAACTAGGTAGCAGAAAGTACACACTACTCTTTCCGCCAGTCGCTCAAAGTCCATCTTCGAAGGATTCGAAGCGGCGTAAGCACCACTTTGGCCTGCATATGACGGAGCCCAATACTGTGGACGAGGTACTTCCTGCTAGGCGCTTAGGCTATGTTACTGTTGAAGCCGCACCGGCTTCCTCTGTCATCATCTCGAGAGTACCTCCCAGGCAGTAAGATAGCTAGCCAACTTGCCTAAAACGCAGCGTGTGTTGTGGCCTAATCTTCGACATTCGTTCCGTACTTTGTCTGTACTGCTTGTGCCAAAACCTCAAAATGTGAGAAGCCACTAACTTCAATGTGTGGTCCAGAGAGGTCACGAAAACAAGCTCCCGTGTCATATTGGTACGCGAACGAATTCAGGTTCCAACGCCTACATTGGTTTTGTGTCAGACGATATTGGCCGAGCGCACCGCGATCCCAAGCCCTTCGAGTCATCGGCACGGGGAAGTAACATCAGTATTACGCTGAAGTTACGGCTCCAGCAAGTTGAGAAGCTTCTTCATCTCGGTGCAATCCGGAGCCTCTTACTCGCCGTTGGCGTTAGTGGGCTGATGATGGAACATTGGAACACTCACACAGGGAATCCCTCTAGAGCATGGCGAGATCTCGCAATGCACGCGCCCTGAGTCCTGCGCGCTGCGAGGATTCGACGATGTGTCCAACTTGTGTCAAGGAGACGTCCGGCTATGTTCCGCGTGGTTCAGCGCTGTGCTGAGTCCATCGGTGCCAAGAATCCACCTCGTACTCGTAATAGTCTCGAATCATCCAATGCTACGTTGTAGTGCGCCCAGCGCTGGTGGTTGTTCCCGGCTAGCAGTGTAGCAGCTGAAGAGCGCCCCGTAGGGCACGTTCAGGTATTTGGACGACTCACCCGGCGGCAGCCATCGTGGCGCCCTACCCATTCTTGGGAACATGCAACAGCTCCACTTCTTCTCGAAATCGAGCACGTATCACTACTGAATCATGACGCCAGCCAGTAAGATCACGGATGCCTCGTCTCCCTGCATTGGTGCTATGTTTTGTTGTGTTGCAATACGAATTGAGAGGCGCCGAGAATGTGTTTGTTGTAGGCAGGATGCGTACGCAGGGCGGATTCCCGGGCGTTCTTATTTCACATTTGTTTTTAGAAGGAAGAAGCGACTCCACTCGATCCATCCCAGCCAACCCCGCTAGGCGGTGTGGAGAACGCTAGCACCGTCTGACGGCAGAAAAAAAAATCCAGAGCAGTCGCTCGCTCAACCCGCCAGCACCTGCATCGCGAACTGAAGCTCCAAAATAGGCATTTCACCACGTTTTGGCTTGTCATTTTCCCACCACAAAATGCCGGCACGACAAGCGTTGGGCAAGCGGAAGGAACCGCAGAAGGAATCTCTTGTGCCCGTCGACGACGAATTCGACAATGCAGCCTTGGAGGGTGTCTTCTCTCAGAGTGAGGATGATTCCGACTACGAAGAGACCTCCGCGTCGGACGGCGACGACAATGTCTTGAACGGCGAGTTGTCGGAGGATGACGACGAGGAGGAGGAGGATATCATGAGCGACGATATCCCGTCTGACGTCGACGACGAAGAAATTGCTTCGAAACTCAGGTCGACAAATCTCGACAAGGACTCTGCCGCTGCTGCCGTCGGCGACGAGGACGACCAACCCAACTACAGAGTCGTCAAGGACGCCAATGGTAACGAGCGCTACGAGTACGACGAGATTGATCCCAGCTACGACTCCGACGACACCGATGCTGCCGAGCCTGTCAACACCATTGGCAACATTCCTCTGTCTTTCTACGATTCCTACCCTCATATCGGTTACGACATCAATGGCAAGAAGATCATGCGCCCTGCTGCTGGCGAGGCGCTGGATGCCCTGCTAGATTCCATCGAGATCCCCAAGGGCTGGACCGGGTTGACGGACCCCCAGACAGGCAAGCCTCTCAACCTGACCCAGGACGAGCTCGAGCTTTTGCGCCGCGTCCAGATGAACGAGGTTCCGGAGGAAGGCTACGACCCCTACCCCGTAAGTATCCGGTGCCCCAATGCGCGACTCTCGGAAATGCTGACAAGACCCAGGAAATGGTTCACTGGTTCACCGCACACGAGGAGAAGATGCCCCTGAGCGCGGCGCCCGAGCCGAAACGCCGCTTCGTCCCCTCCAAGCACGAGGCCAAGAGGATCGCCAAGCTCGTCAAGGCCATCAAGGAGGGACGCATCCTGCCCTACAAGCCGCCCGAAGAGAGAGAGAAGGAGGAGGCCGAGAAGGAAGAGAACTATTACGACATCTGGGCCAACGAGGAAGAGCGCCCGCCGCACGTTATGAACATCCCGGCGCCCAAGCTCCCGCCCCCTGGCTACGACCTCAGTTACAATCCTCCCCCAGAGTACCTCCCGACCGAAGCCGAGAAGGAAGAGTGGGAGAAGGCCGACCCCGAGGACAGAGAGAAGGAGTACCTCCCGGCCCATTTTGATTCGCTGCGCAAGGTTCCCGCCTATGGCGAGTTCGTCAAGGAGCGCTTCGAGCGTTGCCTTGACCTCTACCTTGCCCCTCGCGTACGCAAGAACAGGCTCAACATTGACCCCGCGTCGCTTCTTCCCAAACTGCCCCGTCCCGAGGAGCTCAGACCATTCCCCACGGCCTGCCAGACTGTTTTTCGTGGCCACGAAGGTCGCGTGCGCTCTTCGGCCATCAGCCCTGACGGCGAGTGGCTTGCAAGCGGTGGCGACGATGGTACTGTGCGCCTGTGGCATCTCCGCACTGGTCGCCAGGAGTGGATGGCCAAGCTTAGCGTTGATGAGGCTGTGAACGTCGTCCGCTGGCGCCCGAATAAGGAGACTTTCATCTTGGCGGCAGCCGCTGGCGAGGAAATTTTCTTCGCGGTCCCTCCCCGCGGTGCCGACGGCATCGACAAGGCCAGCCGTGACATTCTGGACGCCGGCTTCGGCTACGCTGCGCAAAACCCTCAGCCGACGGCTCCCGTCACCAAGGAGCACCCCGGAAAGTGGGCAAGGCCTGGCTCCAAGCTCGAGTCTGCCGGCGTGCTGCTCAAGGCTACTGTCAGGTCCGTCGTCAAGGTCATCAACTGGCATAGACGCGGTGACTTCCTCAGCACCGTCTCTCCCAACGGTCAGCGTAGCGCTGTCGCCATCCACACACTCTCGAAGCATCTGACTCAGATCCCCTTCCGCAAGCTGCCCGGCCTCGCCCAGTCAGCTCAGTTCCACCCTTCGCGACCCCTCTTCTTCGTCGCGACCCAGCGCATGATCCGCTGCTACGATCTCCAGAGGCAGGAGCTCATCAAGGTCATCCAGCCAGGTGCCCGCTGGATCTCGTCCTTTGATATCCACTCGGGCGGTGACAACATTGTTGTCGGATCCTACGACAGACGCCTGCTGTGGCACGACCTCGACCTTTCCAACCGCCCCTACAAGACGATGCGCTTCCACTCGGAAGCTATCCGCGCCGTCAAGTACCACCGCAGCTTCCCCCTGTTCGCAGATGCCAGTGATGACGGCACTCTGCAGATCTTCCACGGCAAGGTCGTCAGCGATCTCATGGAGAACCCGACCATTGTGCCCGTCAAGATGCTCAAGGGTCACAAGATTGTCCACAAGCTCGGCGTCCTCGACGTGGACTGGCATCCTACGGAGCCCTGGTGCGTAAGTGCCGGCGCCGACGGCACGTGTATCCTCTGGACCTGATTCATAAGTCTCTGGCGGGGAGGTAGGTACCTGTGAGGTTTTAAAGAAAAAAAGACAGCGAGGCGTTGGGAAGAACCAAAAAGCACCAAAATAAAACATCGAGAAAACTAGACAATCGTGTTGCTTTTTTCATTTTGTACATGTCAGATGGGTAGTTCGTCTGGATTTACCCGCAGGAAGGTGTCAATAATGGATGTTAAATTTGTGCCAATGCTTCCTTCCATCTTGCACAAACTTTCGACATGTGGTCGGTGACGTACTATGCCACTGACTGTTTGAAGGAAGAGACAAACGACGAAAAGGTGAGGACGGGCAACACTCAGGCTGGCAAGGATAAGAGGACGTCCCCTTGGCGGAGGCAGACGGTGCCGAACGGACCGAAGAGGCCGGAAAACCCACCGCGTTGTTGGCTGCAAGTTTAATTAGGCGTTGGACCGTGCGTCACGGCGTCTCATCTCTCAAGACTCTCATTGACGGAACACATATCTTTTTTCTGCCCCCCCCCCAAAAGGCCGTGAGGATAGCGACCATGCGGTGGATGCTTCCAAATTGACGGATTCTGCCGACACCCCTTCCTCTCAGTTCTCATGTTCAATCTGAAACCTGCCCTGCATCAAGACGGCGTCACACACGCGGGGCTGCCGTGTGATCGCATCGTACTGTCTGTCCACTGTGGTGGGAGGGTCGTTGGAACGCCTGGCCTGGTTGTCGGCATCCGGGATATGCTCTTGGTCTGCCGTCATTTGCGTCGGATCGCCATGTCATGGACGAGAGGAGGTATTTACAGCGTAGCAGCAGTGGAATATCATACGTCGAGGTTCCCCCTCCTTTCAGAATGGGCTGGCATACCCATTCCTTCTCTTGGGGTCTCTGTTCCGATCCAGGTGCTGTTTTGTCTTTCTGAACGAATCTCCTCCCACCAACCCCATCCATCCTTGTGTTTTCTACTCGGAGGTCTGGCCCGTATGCTCAGACTCATTTCCCTGATCCGATCCATCATCCCACATCGAAATTACCATCTGGCTTCTAGGGCCGCGTTCCCACTTTTTCCCACTGCCTTTTCCCTACTGGAGGCTTAGATGCTTCAGGTGGGCTACGTAAATAACCAATGGCTTCCCTCCCGCGTGGGCGCATCTGTCGTTGCACCTGCCACTCTGCTTCCGTACACCCTTTCTCGACATTCTCTTCTTGCTGTGCAGCTGCTCACCTGCGGTATTATCGTTCCTTTTGCCCGCCATGGTCTATACGTCTCCAATCTCGTACGCGGCCGCGCTGCTGTCAGTGTTCGCGACCTTCGGCTCGGCCCAGTTCTTCACAATCTCCAACGGCCAGATTTTCACGCCGGGCCTCGTTATTTTGAATGCTCCTCAACCGGGAACCCCGCTGGGCGGAGGTTAGTAGTCGGACCCGAGAGGCCCCCGTTCGATGGACGGATCAAAAGATTTCAAAAGTGACGGACCTTTCTAACTTGGACGGATACAGAGAACCTTCATGTCTCGCTGGACGTGTCGACGAACGGCAAGATGCCGCTGCCGCCGTACGCCGAGAACAGTCCAACCAAGATCTTCAACGTGACCATGTTCCTGTCGAGCTACACGACAGGCCGCAACCTCACCATCACAAATGGCACGGCGACGGCCAACAACGCGAGCCTCGGGAATATCATGTACCAGGAGCACGGCAGCACGGTGAAGCATGTCAACTGGGTCTGGCCCGATTGTCTGGTTGGTGACGGCCGGCCCAGGTCGGCCGACAGCGACCGCGGCGCTTACAACGTAAGACGCGCACATCGGGGGCGAATGACGTGATGCTTTGAGAGAAGAACTCAGACTGACCCGCTGCGGCCTTAGATTTCCATTCGTCAAAACTTCCGCCTCAACGGGGAGGATCACTACACAATCTTCGACGTGCCCATCTCGGTGACCAACCGCATCGGGAAGAAGGACGGCCGACCGTCGTGCGACGCGCTTAACAACGCGCTCTTGACAGAGAAGGAACTCGACGCCCCGAGCGCCAACGCCGTCGGCGTGCTCTTCGCACCAGGTGGCTCGACCGCTATTGAGATCAAGGCCGGTGACGGCGATGACGACGCCGATGGCGACGGGCTCGGTGGGCCCAAGCCGGAAGGGTCACCCGGCGACGGGCTCGGTGCGGGAAGCAGCTTGAGCTGGCGAGACGGCGCGCACTGGCTGTGCCTTGTTAGCATTGGCGCTGCGCTGATGCTTTGAAGAGACCGAGAGGGTTGGGGCATGAGGAATGGAGACCCCTTTCTTCTAATTTTTTTTATAAATTTTTTTTTTTACCTTTCATGATACCCGGACGCAGAGACCTGTATTAGAACATATTTCTTAATTGAGTTCGCGGGGGTGGGTTGGCGAATCCGTGGCTGCGCGGTCGCCAGACCGTCCGATTGCGGTGTATTTCAGCACACAGACATTTCCAACGATTGGAAGTCATCTCTCATACGCTGCTAGAAAGCCTTTGACTTTTAGGATTTGACCGAGGCCTGGGTTAAGGTTGTTGCAGACGAAGAAAGACTCGGAGGGAACGAAGAAAAAAACTAGGTCTGGTCTTTCTCGCTACTTTTACCTCATCACCGACCTACCTACTGTAGGTAGTGTAGGTAGGTAGGTTGGTTGGTAGTTGTAGGCGGGTGCGGATGCCCTCCCTGCAGAGACAATCGTGCCTTCCCCACTCTCAACACCACCCCCTGGCTCGGCGACCAGCCGCGACGACGCGGCCCCATGCCGACGAACATGCCTTTCCTCCTGCTCCGGCCGCCTGCCCGGTGCATATCAACGCGCCAACGCTTCCACAGGCAGGTCACATCACCTTGTACACACACACACACACATACTTTTTCTCCCTCTCTCTCTCTCGCTCTCTTTCTGTTCCGCATGACATGCTGGTACTGGGCTCTACGCCCCTTTTGTCTGTCCTATCAGACCTCTCACTTCCCCAGTTTCTGCATCCCCTGCCAGCTAGTCGACACGTCGACTCGCAAGCTTGCAACGGTTCCCCCAGGATTCCCCGCACTCTGGCCGTTACTAATAGACCTCGGCTCGCGTGCTTGTGTAGCTGTGGGAAGCTATCAGCTTGTCATGAGTTGTGAATCAGACTTGAGAGGACCGGCTTCTTCTGCCAAGGAGCGGAGCTGGTCATGTCGCCTGCACTGTACGACGAACCCTTGTCCTTTTGGCTTCTTTCTGACTGTCGGCTCCCGTCAACCAAGACCTTAAGTATGGGGTTGTCGCCGCCAGAATCATCATGTCCGGACCCTTGCTTCTTCAAATTCCCCAACACCCCTGGACTCGTTAGCCAGGTCTCACGATTTCGAGCTTCTGAGCGCCACAGCAAGGCTGGGAGGTCCCATTTTCGAAAGCACAGATTTAAGCTTCTTGTCGACAAGACATCGGATATCTCGTCCCGCCGTGCAGCGCGACTCAATTCTTGCCGCGTTATCGGAAAGCCACGATTACCTAGTCAGAGCATCGCCGTCCATCACCGACCCCAAGACTTGCAAACATCGTCAACGACAGCTCGCCCAATATGCCGATGCACCAGGGCTTCCTCCCGCGCGAGGGCCTTACTGCCGACCCTATCTTTCGCCTCATCGCCCGTACCGCCTTAAACCCGGCCCTGATGCTGCCGCTTCTGCTCCTTGCCCGTTACACCAAGAAGGGCGGCGACCTCGCCGTCCTGCACCCGACGGCCTTTGCGCGCATCAAGTTTCTGGCCTACTGCGCCCTCACGCGGTGGGCGAGCAGCTGGCTCTCGCGGCGTACGCTGAACAACTGGGTCGCCGACCGATATGACTGGCGCAGGGAGATTGTCTTGGTGACGGGCGGTGCCGGTGGCATCGGAGGCCATGTTGTCCAGTTGCTGGCTGAGCGGGGTATCACTGTCGTGGTGTTGGATATCCAAGACCTGACCTTTGCAGCTGGTGAGTTCTCGTTTACTGTTTGCGATCTCTTCTGGGGAGGGGACGGGCGCCATGATCTTGGGTGACTGAACCCCCATCGACAGGCTCCAACGTGCACTACTTCAAGTGCGACATCACCTCAACCGAAAAGCTTGCCGCCGTATCCAATGAGATTCGAGCCAAAGTCGGCCATCCGACAGTGCTCATCAACAACGCCGGCGTGGCGCGCGGCAAGACCCTCTTCGACTCGACGGAGCGTGATATCCGCTTCACCTTTGACGTCAACACACTCTCGCACTACTGGACAGCCAAAGAGTTCCTCCCAAACATGGCCAAGAACAACCACGGCATGATCGTGACGGTTGCGTCATTTGCGAGCTTCTTATGCGTTCCCAATATGGTAAAAACCCCCCATCGGTAAAAGACGTGATTGTACTGGGCGTTGACCAACTCGACGTAGGTCGACTACGGCTCTTCAAAGGCCGCCGCAATGGCGTTCCATGAAGGCATCACGGCTGAGCTCAACACCCGTTACAACGCGCCGCGGGTGCGCACCGTGCTCGTCAACCAGGGCTACACCAAGACGCCGCTCTTCACAGGGTACCAACAGGGCGTCGAATTTATTCTCCCGGCGCTCGAGCCCGAGACGGTCGCGGACGCCATCGTGAAGCAGGTCCTCGCTGGTGAGAGCGGGCAGATCGTCCTACCGGCCTACGGCAATTTTCTTACGGCACTGAGGGCGTTCCCGCACTGGTACCAGCACCAGCTGCGTGGCGAGTCGAAGAAGTTGATGGCGAACTTCTCGGGGAGGCAGGTCGTGAAGGACGTCGAGGGGTTCTATCAAAAAAGGGGGGAGGGCGTTGAGGGTGAGCAGGAGAGGCCGGAAGAGAGCACTGTGCTTGTGGCAGAGCCCGTTCCTAGCCGGAGTGGTATCGAGTGAGGAAAGTTTGAAAAGAGACTGGGACATAATTCGTGTGAAACTAGACCGATGAGACTACGCTCTTACTCAGCTTGTCAACTTTGATTGGCATAGTTTGTCTACCTGATGTAACTCAGGCATCCCGAATAGCCGAGGCTTTGATAGTTGAATCACAAAGTCTCGAGGTCACTCAGGCTACGAACAAACATCAAACGCGGCAATGGCGCAAGGTCATCGCCCAAATGGGGGCTTTTCGTTGAAGCCTACGCATGTGGCACGATCAGTACTACAGGAATACAAAGCTATCAAGGATGACTCTGACGCAGCGACTTCGTGAAAATTCCGGCGTTAGAATTCACCTCGCTGATTACGAGCAGAAGACTATGCAATCAGCTAGCTGCTTTGAAAAATCTCCAAGGCCTCGATTCGGAGATCACCGGCTTCGGGCACGTCTTTGCGTTATGCTATTCTGTAGATTGTCTGCTGGATAGTCGAGATGATCTTCTTGCGACACCAACGAGCGAACAAACGTCCTGAATACAACATATGCAGCGTAGATGCGTTTACTGTTGAGCCCAAAAATCGGTCCCTTTCTGATGAACCATGAGTCTTTGGGCTCATTCTAAACCCAGCTCCGGATCTCCATCTCCATCTTGACGTAGCGGCTTTCTTCCGACGATGGAGTAGCTGCCCCCAATGTCAGTCCAACAGCAGTGCAACTTGAGCGAGGGACCAGCAAGTCACTCACATATTCCAATAAGCGTGGATACTCTGGTCCCTAGCCTCCCTCCTCACCTCGACGAGGAAGGTCTCGACTTCGACCCGTGTCCAACTATGCGCCCGCGTAAACGGCGCCATGGCAAACGCCTCCAGACCCGCCATGAGATTCTCGCCGTTCCACAATCCCAGCTCCTGGAGCCCTTTGTCACGGGGCCACGCATTCACGGGCCACTTGTACCTCTTGATCTCGACATCGACAAAGCCGATTTCGTCGCGCATTAAGTCGACAAGCTTCGGGATATCTTGGTACCCCCGACCTAGCTTCATGGATGCCTCGAGAAGGAGGGCACAGTACTTTGAGAGCGCGGACGTGGATCGATCAAGGGTACCGTCGTCAGACGATGGCATGACGTCGGGTTCTTGGAGCTCAAGGTAGCCCCCCGGGGTGAGGTTTCTGTTGCAATATTTGAGCACAACGACTTCTGTTTACCCCGATAGAAAAGAGGGTTGTGACTCAACTCATAACATCTTTGAAGGTAGTCTTTCCAGTCTGCGATGCTCGAGGTCATCATTCGACTGTGGATGTAGTCGAATGCGTCGTCAAAAATCCACTCGTCTTCGATATCGCCGACCTCGAAGTCGACATTCGGGGGAACGCTAAACGTGTGAGTGAGATGGCAGGGTTCCGTGGGCGACAGGGAACGCTGATTTTTGGAACGGGGACACGACGACGTCCATCTGAAATCGGGGAGACTCGAAGGATCGTACGTGGACTTACGAAGTAGTTCGACAAGGAGAGAGATCGATGCCCAGAACCTGGCATCGATCAGCTGTCTGTACTAGAAGCTCTTGTCATCGTGGGCGCATGTGAGAAACCCACCTCCGCCTCTGGGTGTTCGTCGCCAAAGTCCACGGCCCAGATCCCCCCCTGGTCCCCAGATCTCTTAAAGCTGTTAGCAGAAGCCACAGAATGATGGCCGGATCCTCGACCACGTGGATCAGAAGAATCGCCCAGTCTCGTGCCTTTCTCTCCGTGTGACAACTTCGAAGCGCAGGAGGCACCATTTGAGACGTGGTTCAAATGTACACTGAGGCGATTTAGACTGGTGTCAGCTAACGATTACACCGCAGAGATGGATGGGATGGAATCGCACCTGGTGCCTTCCGGAGGCAACGCCCTTGACGCACTGACCACCCGTCCGATAACGATAAGGCGGACATTTCTAAACCTCCCTCAACTGGACACGGGACAAACTATCTTCATCTCCAAGCCGGCCTCGAGTCCTTGAGATACACTTCCTCTTGAGGCGAGCCCCGATTTTCAAATGCGCATAAAGGTATAAAGGTTTCTTGAATTCTCGTCCCTCGTTTTTTACACAGTTTCGGCTCTCTAGAGCCCGCCTTTCCTTCTCTTCCCTTTCCTCGATGCCTCTTTCTTTCTCCGTCAACGATCATGGACGGTGATCCGAAGGTCGAGTCGCAGCTCGACTCGTTCAGCTTGACTTTCCCCCTCCCTTATCGCATAGGGTTCATCATCATTCTAGGTAGGCCACAGAGTAATTGGTATTCGGAAGCACCTGCTAACCGCACCATAGCCGTCTGGGGCTGGGGTGTTAACCTGCACTACCTCCACAAAGCAAAGATCGATGTACCATCTCTGATCCGATATCCCTCTCGATCCTCCCCGACGGAGCCGGCGCATCACCTCTCAACCTACCGTCTTGCGACCGTCCTTTCTACGGTGTTCTTTCTGTCGATATCGACATTCTGGGTCTTCACCCGACGGACTCCCTCCCTCGTCATCGAATATGACTGGTTACCGATGACCTACCTCGTCGCCCTCGTCGCTCTGTTTTTCGTCCCCATTCGCAACTTCTCGCACGGCGGCCGCTCGCGGTTTCTTGCCACACTGCGCCGCGTTAGCATCGGTGGCCTGGCAGAGGCCAAGGATGGCAAGTTTGGGGACATTCTTCTGGCCGATGTGTTGACGAGCTACTCCAAAATCCTGGGAGATCTCTACGTCGTGCTTTGCATGTTCTTCACACCTTCGGGCTCCTCGACTGCTCGGCCAGACCGCAGCTGTGGCGGGACAGTCATGGTCCCGCTCATCATGGCTGTGCCATTCGCGATCAGATTTCGGCAATGCGTCATCGAGTACCTGCGCGTTCGGCGAGCGCCTTACAAGGAGTCGGCCGGCTGGGGCGGCCAGCATCTGGCCAACGCCACCAAGTACGCCACGGCATTCCCGGTCATCATCCTCAGCGCATTGCAACGGAGCATCCCGGCCGACCAACCGGCGCCCGGTCTGAACAGAGCATGGTTGGTGGCCGTGCTGGTTAACTCTCTCTACTCCTGGTATTGGGACGTCGCCAAGGACTGGGACCTTACACTATTCTCGTCCGCGCGCGAACGCAACAACCCGGAGCATCCGTTCGGCCTTCGCCGGCAACTCGTGTTCCGGCAGCCGATCCTCTATTACGGGGTCATCGTGATGGACTTGATGCTGCGGTGCACCTGGACAGTCAAGCTGAGCGCGAACTTGGACAAGTTCACCGACTTTGAGAGTTCTATTTTCCTGCTGCAATCGCTCGAGGTGTTTCGACGGTGGGTCTGGCTCTTCTTCCGGGTTGAGACGGAGTGGATTAGAAACAACACTACGGGGCTGGCGGTTGACGACATCTTGCTGGGAGACTACCAGGGCAAGTATGATTCTGATGAAGATTAGGGGCTATGCTTGCTTCCTTGATGAGATCGATCCTGTAATGTACATGTGTGGCTATGTATGTCTGGAGTTATGGGTCTAGACGGCAGTGGATTTGACCAGGTTCCGAGGGACTTTGGCCTATAAGACGAAGATTTTACTTTCTGTCGGATGTGGATGGACTTGATGTACGCCTCTATCGCATTGGTAACAGCGCCTGCTCCCACCGCTTATTGACGGATGTTGGTACATGTGAGCGGTCACCAGGCGCCTGATCCCTTTTGAACTGGCCACTAGGCGCGCTCGCAGAACCATGCCGCCGCGGCAACTGCGCCGTTACGAAACGGAATCCAACACGATGCACCCCTGTTGATGATCGGCCTATAGTTACAGGTAGATGTCGCCAGCAGACTGCAGTGCAAGGACAGGGGACGGAGGCAAGTCTCCATCCTTCGTCACTTCCAACGACATCTCCTCTGCTTCGCGACCAGTCTCTCAAGACCGCGTTCTTGCCGCTTCGGGATCACTGTAACGTGATCGTTTCGGGATCGACAGGATACTACAACACTTTCAAAAGGCTGGCATGCGAATCACCGTCTTTTGCAGAGCCCGACACAGTGCAGCTCCATTCACTTTCACTCCGGCGCCAGTCCAGAGAGTCGACAGTTGATAAAGCAGTCAAGACTAGCTTTTGGTCTTGACACTGGTGCTGGTATCTTCAAGCAGACGAAAACCGCAGGTTGGCCAACATTTCGGTTAGTTTTTCGACCGTCTGTACGCCACCGGAGCTAAAGTAAGACGATGCTGGCTTTGCGCCGGCGACAGGCCATTTAGTTGGGCATCATCAGCCCGTCCCATAGTCAGTGCAGTCCGCCCTAAGACCATGAGCCTGCGGACCCGGATCGGCAAAGTGGCCCTGCTCAACGTCTGGCACACTGCCTCGCGATTTTCTCAATGAGCCGATGCAGCGAGCCGTAGATCTCCACAGGTGTTTGTGTCGATACTTGTTTCACGGGAACTCGTCCAAGAAAGCTTGCCGATCCGGTCACTGGTGGCCGAATGGCCGGGCCTTGGTCTGGAGATGGAAGCAGTCAGGACGCCCAATTTCACAACGTGATAGCCGACCGGTGCGGTATCACGGAATGGGCTACCGCATCGGCAAGGCGCCGAATAAAGAGCAACCAAACCAAAACTTTCGGGGATTTGCCCCCGACTTTGTAAAACCTCGAGAGACAGCCCAGGCCTTCAATCCGGTGAACGGTTGGCTCTCATTCTCCAAATCCGTTTGCGGTTGATATGACGCACTCTCGCTGACACATCCCACGTACGATGACGGGCCGGATACACGGAGGTCTGGTCCTTCAAAAGACGCTTCCCAACCCTAACGGTTCATAGTGATAGACCTTTCGCTGCGCGCACGCAGGGTTTACCAATAAATCCTTCAACCCACCGCTCAAATCAGATCTGCGGGGCCGAAGGCTACCTCACGAACGTATCTCTATGTCTCAGACGTTCGGCACCAGATTCTCAGAGGCAGCCGTATTCTTGGGGAAGAGGAGCGGCCAATGCAAACAAAGGCAGCCCCGAATTTCCGTGACTACACAAGGACGCTGATCTTCAACTGGTCTCATACTTCGGCGAGGTCGGCGTCAAATGGCGAGGTTTGTCTGTTCGACGTACCGATGCAGAGAGATCGACTTGAGCCTGTCGCTCTCGCTGGATGGGCAAAATCGAAATGGCATACCCGGATCGCTTCATTCGTTCTGCAGCGGCAGCAACGTAACTATACTTCCCCCGAGTGGCACTGGAATGGACAAGAGCAGGAGACTGTCCTGCGGCAGAGCGCTACTACGGAGGTTTCGGAAGGATTGTAGACTGTTACTGGCCCTTGCGGCCGGCATACGACAACACTTTTTGCTCGGTTACTTCTGAGAAAAGCATGACCAAGTTCTGTTCTGCCGTATGAGGCGTGACGGATTCTTTGGCTTCTTTGTCCGAGTCGACGGCTCGAGAACAACGAACCTGCCAGTTCTCTGGCGGTTGGCGATGCTGATGCTACCCGCGCCTTAATCAGTGATCAAGAATCTGTGGCGGGTCTACGAGAGTCATTTCACCTCCCTTCTATCCCTTCTATGGGTTCTTCGTGCGCCCGCAATTCGCCTATTAGGTTCATGTCCCTGTCGTCTCACTTCAACAACGGCATAGAGGGGTTGCCAGTGTTGGATGCCAGGAATGGCACAAGGAGCAGCAGAGCCACGGTATCAAAACTGCGATCTATTCTACGAGACGACGAGCGGCACAAGCATCACAGATATTCCTCTATGCCATGAGTAAACACCCGGATCATCTCAAGAGCCCTCTGGATGAGCGTGGGCTACTGGGTGACCTCATCGGATGTTTTATCAGCGGCTCAGTCAGACTGGCAAAATGACATGCATGGCAGTACTCGACGTGGGCGATACGGTGTCTGGAGTCTTTGTTCACTCGCAACGTAGTCAACGAGACGCAAACCTTTCTCGATGACCATCTCGTCGCTAACCCACTTTGAAATCCGCCAATACTTTATGACGGCAAGAGCATTTCCTTTCTGAAGATACAACGAGTTTCTGGATCATAGCCGAGGCGACCTCACCGGGCGAAGGCTGACAGGCGCTGCTCTACCTTTACTTTCTTACCTGACTCTTCTTTGTCGAGAGTCATTCATGACGGGCGAGCCATTCCCGATCCAGTCGCCAATAACAGCCAAAAGGATCTTCGACCTCTATTCTAGAAAATCTTGTGGCCGCATTCGACAAGACTGTCTCGGTCGCCCGCTTTGTCATTGGGCCGGTGGCTACCAGTGGCATGGCACATATTGCGCCAGACTCCCGGATTTCGTACTAGACGACACCCTGCTGCTGCTCTTCCTTCCCACCCCCCTTCTTCCCGCGAACTCACGAACCCAGGGATTTTCTTCGAAATGTCGGCAGACAGCATGGAGCCCCGAATTATACCCAGCCAGCTACCGCCTGGGTTGGAGATTGCCATTCCGCCGGGAGGCGAGTTGCCTCCTCAGCAACCGATGGGCACGTATCAGAGGAAGCCGCTCCCGCCGCTGCCTCCTCTACGACCGGGTTTCTTCCGTCAGGTTTCGGCTTTCTCTGTCATGTCGGCCTTGTCGGTTGCATCAGATACCACCATGGGTGAATCATCGAGATCACGAAGCCGTGACAGGACAACGCCATCGCCATCGCCATCTCCGTCGGGAAGGGAGACGATGGAGAGATTGGAGGATGAGATCAGCACGATCCTCATACAACACAGCCCGACGCCTGTATCCCGAAGATTATCAGAACATCGCAGCTGCTCGCCTCACAGCCGTCGGCCAGAGCCCGAGATCAGGGAATTGGCCGTTCGACGTCTGTCGATTCCAATAACGATGCCATGTACGCTTCACCGGTCGTCCGCCAAGATAAAGCAGATAACCGGGCTCGATGTCGACCACAGTGGTTTCCCGCCTGCCAGACCAGCACGGTCACCTATAACGTCGGAAATGGTGATTCCTGCCACCCCCGACAACTCCAGCAGCGTCCACAGCGCGGAAAAGCCAATCTCGACATTAGAACCCGCTCGGACGCTAAGCTTGATCGACGATTACGACGACGACGACGACTCTGAGCCCGAGAGTGTCGAATGGGACTTCAGCCCCAGTTCGCGGAGGCACATCCCGTCGTGGATACCGGCATCACCAGTACCGCCTCGGGTGGAAATATTGGACTTTGACGAAGCGAGTCCGCGGCGCCGCGATTCGGAAATCGGGCCTTTGAGGTCGCCAGGCATGCACCACTTCGAGACACTGCCTGCCCGACGAAACAACCATATGGAGGTTAGCTATGTGGGAGCCAAGGACCTTTACCATGCGACGGCGACATCGATCGCAAACTCAACGCGGAAGAAGGCGGTGGCGGCATCATCATCATCGCAAGCCAGTATTGAGTCTGGACGGGACCCGAGCTTGCCGCCCAAGAACAGGATGAGCTTCGCGACAAAGGTATTACAGTCCGGCAGGAAACGGCCGCCCATGGGCATCAACACGACGCCGCAGTCGCCCCTGTCCATGCGCCCTCCGACTGTTTCGGTAACAGGCAAGCAACCGCCGAGGGGGGCAGGCCACCCGGATATGCACGCCCACTCGATGGACGACGACCGTCTCCGGGTGAGGTACTCGGACGCGCTATCTCGCGTCTTCAGGTGGAGCGGCGAGCATAGGAGGGTGATCTCGGAGGGCACGCCGCCCGTCGACGCTCCGCCGTCAACGTCGGAGCCTCCGGGCTCACCTTCGCACGGGCCGAGTAAGACGGCCAGCCTGCGGTCGGTGCAGGGTATAGCGGCGCAGTTCAAGCGGACAGCGAACTCGATGGTATTGTCCAAGGATGAGCGACGGAGGGAGAATCTGAGGCAGAGCATCCGGATGATACCGGAGGGCAGCACGGTCTAGCACTGACGAGAGAGTAGCGCGGAGACGCCATCACCACGCGGCGTCTGGAAGAAGGGAGTGGGTCTTCGGGTCGCATGCCTCTCTGTCAGACGCGACTACTTCCTCGCCTCACGTTTAGGATTCAGGATAATGCGGGTGGTATGGAAAGGAACTTGGGATAGGAGTCATTTTTCGGCGGTTGCGTGTGTTTAGCGTTGTTCTGTCCCATCATGCTTCATGGGAGAAAGTAGGGGCGTCTAGACAGGCGACGGATACGATACATCAAGTTGTTGGAAAAGCGGAAAGCGACATCCTTTGGGTTCGTCGGAGAAGGGGAGTTTGCGGGTCACGTCATTTCCATGATTGCAACCCCGGAAGGAGGAAGCCCGAAATCACGGGTCTGCTGGGCCAGGCAAAAGGGAGTCCAGATGACTCGTTCTCGTAATGGTATCGTTACCGAGTCAAGAAAGAGAGTGGAACAAGACATTAACAGAAAATGAATCCGTCGATGCAAACACAAGGTCTGAAAGCGCCCGAAGCGTGCGACGTGAACAGCCACCCCACACTCTCCATATGCAGTTCAAGACAGACCAATGAACGCCCCCCATAGAGATGGATGAGACCCACAAGAGCTCTGTCTTCGCCTGCCCGCTGCGCCGGCCGAGCTTGCAGTCATCGGATAAGGCAGTCAAGTCAAGATTGACCGTACGGGTACAAAGGGGGCCCACGGCTTCACTTGGGTTGCACCGCCGTCGGTGGTTGTTGGCGAACCAATGAGCATGTACTCCGTAGACAGTTGATGGATCCCAACAACCGATCCATCCTTTTGGATCTCTGGGGACCTTCTGCTGGCTGCAGCCATCACCCGTGCCGGTGATCGGTTAGTATTACTTATCATGCTCAGGCACTAGACTAACATCCCCACCCCCGCATTTCGGCTCGGCCTTTTTCTTGGTACAGAGTACGAATATGTTCGCAGCAATCAACCGCACCTTCAGCATTTGGACTTTCTGATCCTCCTCTTTCTCCAACCACACACCCTCAAACACATACGCACACACACACACACACACACACACACACACACACACATACACACATAGACAAACTACAACACAACTCCAACTCCAAGCCCCATCATTCGCCCCCCATCCTCCTCCTCTCCACCACTACCTCTCGGCCAACTTCGTCGCACGTCCGTGGCCTACAAGGCAAGAACACGCGCACGCACAAGCACTGGTCGCTGCAAGCTGGCCTTCGCGTTCTCGTGTTGTTGACTGCAGCCCCCCAGCTAACCCAACCCACCACCCTCTTTTACTCTCGCTCTTGTACTTCCTTCCCACATCTTCTCCCACCTTGTTTCGCCCCCCAAATAGGCGCGCGATAGACTTGCTCCTACGCCTGTGTATCCTCGCTCCCGCCGTTTGCCTCCCCTACCCCACACACCCTTGGTGGAGGATAAGACCGAGAATGAGCCAAGCGGCCGCGACGGACCCCAAGCCGGCCCCAACCTCTCCTCCGTCCTTCTCCGAAGCCGCAACAGCAGCGACAACAGGAACCACGACGGGTACAACCAGCGCAGCGGCGTCGCCAGCCCTGCAGCAGCACCAGCAATACCAAGATCAGCAGCCGGACGAGGCCACGCCACCGACGGACCAGGACGTCCACGAGATCACCGCTCACCTCGCCGCAGCTGCCAAGCACCCGTCCGCCGCTACTACTGTAGCGTCTTTCTCCTCAGCAGCCGGTACAACCGCCGCCACTTCTCCTACAACTCCCTTGTCTGCGAGCAACAAGCACAACGACCCCAGCGACAGCACCGTCAATCCTAACCCTGAGGGCGTCCTGATCCTCGACGACGACGACGACGACGACGACGAGGTTACGAGCTACTGGGATGCTGAGGCCATGGCTCCGCTCAATCAAGTCTCTGCGGTTAGTAGCTTCCCTCGCCCCCCTTCCAGAGTGTTCGTAGCAGTGGTGGTTGGGGTATATGCAGCCTCGATGTAGCGGTACAGTCGTTCATCGATTGCTTCTGTTTCCTAGCCTATCGCTATTTTCGCATCGTGCTTCCCCGAATGTCNCCCCCCCCCCCCCCCCCCCTCTTCTCGCTATGTATACTATCACATCAATACACTTGAAGTGCCATGTCGTCTTGTGAAATCAAGACTTGATCCATGTTCCCCCATCCTTCTTTTGCTTCCTTTCTTACTCCCCTTCCTCCTCTCTCGCCGTTGTTTTCTTGATTTGCAGCACGCGTTACTCTCCCGCCGCCATGTATCTGTGTGCGAATAGGATGCTGATGCGCTCAAAGGCGGCCATCTCGCGACTGCGCCGATACGTGCCACCCGCCTTCCCGCTCTGGGACCGACTGCCGGTCAGCCGCCGCGCGGCAGTTCTGATACTCTTGTACGCGGATCGTAGGGGCGATTTGCGCGTTGTTATCACGATGCGCGCGGCGAGCCTGCGAAGCTTTTCGGGGCACGCGGCCTTCCCTGGCGGAAAGGCGGATACGTTGCAAGAGACACCGTGTAAGTTGCCAACCCACATCCGCGTCCACACCCGCCCCAGTATGTGACAAAGGCGTTGGCAAGGAGAAGGCGCAAAAGGCTGATGCGCGGACTGCGACACCAACAGACGAGATAGCCAGACGAGAAGCGTGGGAGGAGATCGGCCTGCCCATGGACGATGCCCGCATCCCCAAACCCTTCAAGATTGAGCCCCTCTGCTACCTCCCCTACAACCTCGCCCGCACGGAGCTTGTCGTACGCCCTTGCGTGGCCTTCCTTCACGCCGACGAGGAACCCGACGAGAACCCCAGCCCGCTCGTCGAGGAGCGTATGATCCCACGGCTGGATGCCAAGGAGGTTGCCGCCGTCTTCTCGGCGCCATTCCAGAATTTCCTGAGGGCCAGGGACCCCGAGCCGCACGGCACGCAGAGAAGGGCGCTGCCGCCAGGTCACTGGTACGACGGTAGCTGGATCCAGTGGAAGGAGCACCCGTGGCGGGTGCACAACTTTTACGTGCCTGTAGATGACCAACGCATCACGACGCCGGGGAACGCGATGGAGGCGGACCACCCGCAGAGCAACCTCGCAGAGAAGCTTGAGGAGGACAAGGTGGGGCGGTTCAAGGTCTGGGGTCTCACGGCACACATGCTGGTGGACGCGGCGCGGATCGCGTACGGCAAGGAGCCTGAGTTCGAGTGCAACTCGCACTTTGGGGACGAAGAGATCATCTTGCAGGCGGAGAGGGAGGGGAGCCTGGTCGAGAAGAAGAGGAAGCGGGACGAATCGACGACGACGAGGACGACGACGACGACGAGGACGACGGTCACGGCGGGAGAGGGGGGCGAGGAGGGCAGAGGGGAGAAGTCGGAGCCTGCGAAGATGTAGGTCACTTGTGGGTGTTGCTGAGTTGGATACGCAATGTGGTCTGGGTAGGGCGATGCTTGGAGAATACGGCGAGGCCCCCCCTTCACTCTCCCTCTCTTTACCATTGTAGAAAACACTTTTAGAGACTGCGGCTAGAGCAGCCGCAGCGACCATGATGAATGAAGATTGCTTTCTTAATGTATGTAGTCTTTCGCGCCGGCTCCAACCCCCCCTTTCTCCTCACCTCTCTGCTCGAGGTGCAGTGCCCCCCGCCCGTCTTGGGCTGGTTATTCCGAAACCCTGATGCTATTCAAAAGGAGAAAGAAGAGGGAAAACATAGAAAGGAACGCCCGTGAATAAAAGAGAACGCCCGGTGATGATGATGGTAGAAAGCGATGGTTATTTCCAAGAAGCCGTATATCTAATGGTTTGTGCGATTTCAGGGGCCAAGGGGTTCGGCGAGTTTCCCGCCTCCGTCGCCGCCGAAGGACGGTCCGACCGGACTCAATGGCAGGCGTTATCCTTGGTTGACGAGGTCGAGCCCCCGAATGCGACGTAGCCCACGAACGCGCCGAGGGCGACGGCGACCATGACCCAGCCGTTGTACGTCATGAAGACGAGCCTGGACGCTGTCAGCCACCCTTCCGTTTCCCACTTTTTCTCCGCGAACCATGCAACCCGGTTCTGTCGTGCGCCTGCACGATGCTGATCTCCTCTCCAAGTACACCGACATACAGAAGCAAACGGCTGTCGATGGCGGGGCGTAGCAGCAAGGGTCGGAGGTACCAGGTATTCACTCACATAAGCATAAAGGCGTAGAAGTTTTGGGCGGCGTAGAGGGCGGCCTTGACGAGGTGGGCGCTCCTGCTGGCCTCTACCTGTTCTCGTCCTGTCCACAGGAAAGGGGTTGTCTCAGTAACGGTTCCAGCGACGCCTCGAGAGACACAAGACTCTTAGCTCATCATGTGCCATCAGGTTTGGGAGGGAGGGAGTTGGGGGTCTGTATGCGCTCCCCGAGGACCCCTCTACGACGGTCGTTGAAAGAGGGGGCGCTAGGTAGGGGAGCGCAAGGTTTAAAGACATGGCAAAGGGATGTGTGTGTGAGGGCGGGCGGGCAGGCAGGCAGGAGTAAAGGTCGATTTACGGTGGGACTCGGGATGTGGGATGTGGATATGTATGCGTTCGCGGGACAAACGGGGGGAGAAGGCTTACTCGGAAGGGATTCGACGCGCTTGGTCACGGTGTTTTCGTAGCGTCGCGAGGCGGCGCGGAGGGCCTCGTAACCGGCGGCGAGGGCAACGACGAGGAGAAGGGAGATGACGAGGCCGCTGGTGGAGCGGACGTGCCACTGGCGGAAGACGATGCAGAGGTTTTTGGTTTCCCAGGTGAAGAGCATCTACAGATAAGAGAAACGGGGGGTCAGCCGGTGTTCGTGGGATTCGGGAAGCGGCCCCGAAGCACAGGACGGGGATGAAGGGCCGAAGCTTGCAAGGCCCGGAGGCGGGAGGAAGAGCGAGTCGCGGCAGAGGTCGGTGAGAGAGAAAGAGAGAGAGAGAGGAAGGTGAGATGGGTTAAGTTTGAGCTCACGTTCATGCTGCACCGGTCGCCCATGCCACCGCCCATGCCGCCGTGTCCTTCCATGCTGCCGTGGTCCACGGCGGAGTGGTCCATCTTGGAATGGTCCATGTGCGCGTGATCCATCTTGTCGGTGCTGATGTGTAAGGAGTAGGTAGGTTTTTCGGTTTCTAGTCTCTTTCGTCGTCGGGTTCGATAGCGATGTTCGGGCGCGTAGGTTCGAGGCGGTCAATGGTGCTGTTGAAAAGGAGAAGTTGTGACACAGGCAAGTCTCGGTCAGGGTGAGATATACGGGAATGGGAGCGTGAGTGGTGGCTGGATAACCGGTCGGATAACGCAATCAAGGGTCGTAGTTCGCGGGGGACGGGTGGG
>NWBT01000049.1:2759300-2770606 GCA_003386485.1 Colletotrichum lentis | reverse complement strand
TGTGATGCTGCATCCTGCAGCAAGTGACAGCAGCAACATCAGTAACTGGCGCGCTCCCTGCCTGCAAGATCGACGAATGCAAGAATCTCATCGCTGCGAGGCGGGAAAGTGGGCGAGACAAGACGGGTAGGGCGGGGCGGGGAGGGGGGGCGCAGGCGGCAGGCCCTTCAGACATGCCGGGAGTCACATGGGACTCTAGTCACGCTTTTTGAATCCCTAGTGACCAGCTGGCCGCGGGGCCCACGGATTCGTTGGCAGGGTGGGGTTGTCTCTGGTAAGAGGGGTCGTTGGGTTGGCCGCTGGGTACTGTGAACCACGACTGTGACTCGCTTTTGGTTACCCGAGGGCCCCCTTCTGCTATGGCTCAAGTTGCCGATGATCCATTCACCTAAGGCATATTTTCACTGTATCAGACAAAGGAAGTTGTAGAAAGTGCAGTTGCTGAGCTCCTGCGATCGGAAGTGGGCCAGTGGCTCCGAGGGCCGTCCGGATGAGAGCGGCTTTAGCGGAAAGCCTGGCCGAAGGCGAATAAATGCCGAATAGGTATCCGTAGGTAGTGTAGAAATCGTCATGCCGCGAAAGCCTGATGATACGCTCCATCTCATTCTACACACACACACACACACACACACACACACACACACACACACACACATACACAAAACTTCCGGCCTGGTTTCGTCTATCGCATTCATATCCAGTTTGTCCTGCAACTCAAGACTTTGTACGGTTGTAGTTCTCTAAAAGCAGGTTGCAAAAAACTGCTCTCGGCCCGCCCGAGTGACTCAGTACAACACATTTCGCAATGCTTGGGCCCCCTGTCAACCTTCCTAAGTGGTGAGTGGGTAGCGACACCAGAATACCTGTATCATGATCCGGTGTTGAGGCTGTCTTGCGTGCAATCAACTTGAACATGCCGCATCAGCGCGGGCTAACACACCTGTTGCCAGGCTGGAGGAAAACTCCCACCTCCTTAAGCCCCCAATCAACAACTACTGTGTCTACAATGAAGACTTTACCGTCATGGTGAGTGACTAAATTATCATCGTTGGCATCAAATCACCCCCAGGTCGCGCAACCAGCTACTCAATCAGACGTTAACCCCGCGAAGATCGTCGGTGGCCCCAACGCCCGGTCGGATTACCACATCAACCAGACGCCCGAATGGTTCTACCAGTACAAGGGCGCCATGATGCTCAAGGTCGTCGACGAGGGCGTCTTTAAGGACATCATCATCCGCGAGGGCGACATGTTCCTCCTGCCCGGCAACACTCCTCATAACCCTGTGCGCTTCGCCGACACAGTCGGCGTCGTCCTCGAGCAGCGTCGCCCCGAGAGCTCGCTCGACCGCATGCGCTGGTACTGCGAGTCGTGCCGTGAGATCGTCCACGAGGCCGTCTTCCACTGCACCGACCTCGGCACCCAGATCAAGGCCGCCGTCGAGGCCTTCAAGGCCGACGAACAGGCGCGGACGTGTAAGAGGTGTGGCACCGTCGCGGAGGCGGCGCCGAAGCCAGGGTCGATCACGGACCCCAACTTGGAGTGATCCAGCAGCGTTTTGCGGGAGGCGTGCGTGTACGCGTCTAAAACGTTCTAGCGGAGGTTATGCCTGTGAGCGAGCAGATGGTCTATATATTAAAAGTACATGTAATTCTGATGACCAAAATCGAGAGGCTTCCCTTCTCAGCCCGCGGTGGGGACCCAGCATGGCCTTTTCCTAGTACGTTGCTGCGCATGAATCGCTCACAACGTTCCGATGGACTCAAAGTCAACCATGCTAAGCCCGCTCACGTCTCGGCGAACTGGTAAGAGCTGGGAGACTCCTCGACAGCAACCTCGATCTTGGCCTCGGGCAGCTCCTTACCACCGACACGGAGGCCGGCGCGGATGACGTCGCCGGGCACGGCCGGGCCGACACCGGCGGGGGTTCCGGTGAGGACGATGTCACCAGCCTCGAGGGTCATGACCTTGGAGATGTCGCCGAGGATGCGGGGGATCTGGAAGAGCATCAGGTTGGTGGAGGCATCCTGCTTGGTCTCGTTGTTGACCTTGAGGAAGAGCTCGATGTTGTGAGGGTCCGGGATGTCAGACTTCCTGACGATGTTGCTCATGGGCAGAAACGTGTCGAAGCCCTTGGCAATATCCCAGGGAAGACCCTTCTTCTTGGCCTCGTTCTGAGCGTTGCGCGCAGTCATGTCGATGGCGAGAGCGTAGGCTGGCCAATCCTGTTAGCAAACACGAAGATGGGAGATCCGATGCGGCGGGTGAGTGGGACGAACCCTCAATGGCATCAATGGCGCCCTTGTAATCGTCGGCCTTGAGGTCCTTGACCTGCTTTCCCAGGATAAGGGCGAGTTCGACTTCGTAGTGCATGTCGACGCCCTTGGGCCTCAGCACGGGGCCAGCCCCGGGGAGGAGAATGGAGGAGGTGGGCTTGAGGAAGAAGAAGGGCTGCTTGGGGCGAACATTGTTGAGCTCCTTGACGTGGTCGCTGGGGTTTGCGCGTTAGCCGCCGCCTCTGTGCCGCAGATGCCAATGAGCTGAGGGCAGTGGACGAGTCACTCACGCGTAGTTGCGGCCGATGCACATGACCTTACCGGCCCTCTTCAACGAGGCAGCGGTGGCCATTGAGCGCCTGAATACCATAGACATCTTGAAGTATATATGGCCCGTTCTCGTCTCGGATGAGGGGTTGTCAGTAACGAGCTCCTTTAAGTGAGTGCAGGATGTTGAAAGCGGTTCGGGATGGAAGCCGAAGCGATGCCGGACCAGCGTCGGATTATCGGCTTAGGAACGAGCGATCATCCGGGGTTGGGTGGTGGGGCAGACGCTTCAATCTGCTTAGTCAGACGCTCTGCGTTCTCGTTTTGATTTGTTAGGTGTAAGATTACGTCGGGGGAACTGCTGAGCCTGGCAGCACGGAGGTTCGCCAATGTGGTCTAGGTCGAACGATAGTTACGTCAATCGGCGAAATGATTTTCATTCTATGGCAAAACACCAGGCTCGAGGATGGAGGGGGAGTGAGGAGCTTCGGATGGGGTGGAGACTCCGCAACAGATGGGAAAAGTTTGCTCCAATCCGGCGCACGCAAGCCAGTGTTTTGAAAGAACTCTTTCCGCTAGGGCGGTTGGGGAAAGAAGCCAGGGACCGCCTTGGGTGGTCCATAGCGAAGATGGTGGTCAGAGACGATCGTCCACTGACCTGCCGTGGCAGACATTCCAGCAGTCTCTTCGGTGGACTCAATGGAAGGACAGGGAAGGGCCTGGCCGCCTGGGGTTACGCATGGTGGCTGGAATGTGCAGTGTGGGGGAAGGTGTCGCCTCCCCTGCGTCTTTCCATCCTTTCTCTCTTCTTCCGACTTACTTTCTTCTGGTCAGTAAGGATAGAGCACATCACTCGTCAAATTCAATCCCCCAATCCAATAGGAATACTTTTCTCCAGCAATCTGGACCTTTCTTCTGCCTGTCTATCCGTACAGTCGGGTAATCTTTATATCCCCCCTTCCAACTTCCAAGGGTCTATCAACCTTCTTTAGGTAGCTGGCTGGCTGGGTAGGTAGCCTGTTTGCCATCCACTGCTACACACGTATCATTACTATCATTACGCGGCAAAGGTCCTCTAGCAACACAACACATCAACATCAAAAGGACCACAGTAGCTCCTGGCACTCGCACCTCCGCTCTGGCCCAGCCCCCTCTCCATCTCACACATCTCTCAAACCTGACACAAACAAAGACACCACTGTACAGCACCTATGCTAGATTCCCGACCTTGAAAGCCTGCAGCTTTCCTCTTTACCCCCCCTCCCCTTGCCTTGGCCTCGACTAGAGTGAATGACAGCAGGTGGGTTCCATATTCCGCCTTTCAGCCCCACTCTCTATTCAATTCACTGCTAATGCCAGTCAATCCACTCCCAGGCCCCTCAACCAACGCCGCATTGTCTAACGTCTAATTACCAACTTATCTATCCCACGCACGCGACAACCACCAAGGAGAGTCTGCACACACGCTGCAATCATCACCATGGAGAGCCTCCAGCTGGCGCAAATGCTTGCTGACCTGAGCAGCCTCAATGCGACGGTTTGTTGCCCCCCAATTACCTATCTGCCTTGCTTTATTGTACTCTCTCCTCCTAGTCGCATCCTCTGACTCGCCCATATAACTCCCTGCGTTGCGCTCTGGCAATCACAGGGGGCCATGAGAGATCCGCAATAAAGTTTTCAAACAACTCGAAATCCCCTGCCCACAGGAAGCTGACGATCTCATTTCTCCAATCTCAGGAACCAAACGCTGCAGCAGCCCTCGTCACCGCAAACAAGGCCATAGAGACGGTCGAGAAGACCGCCACCAATCCTGCTGCCGCTGGACTGCCGAAGCGTCCCACCGATGAACTCCGCCGCGCACACAGCTCGCAGACCTCGCGGCCCGGCACAGGCACAGCCTCCCCCGTTCGCATCGACAAGTTCGGCCGTCGCATGATGATTAGCCCGCCCGTCTTGTCGCGTTCCAACTCAGCTCAGGGCTCCATCCCGGGCACCCCGAAGCGAGACTCAGAAGTACGAAACATGGCCCTAGTAACAGCAATTTGCAAGAGGACAGAGTGCTGACACGTGGCTATTCAAACAGGGCGAAGACGATCTGGACCGAGCCTCGACGCTGATGGCGTTGTATGAGATTCGAGCAAAGCTGAAGCAGCAGGATAACAGCAGCCTCATGAAAGCGCGCGAGAAGATTGCCGACCTCGCAGCGCGACAACAACAACAACAACAGCAGCAGCAGCAGCAGCAGCAGCAGAAGACTCCGGGCAAGAAGGAGCCGGAGAAGATTACCTCTCGGTTTACATTTCCCAGGTAAGACCTGAGCAAGCAAGCACACGACTGCTTCTTCCATATTAGCGGCGGTATGGCGTTCTGGGACGACACGGCTTGTTTTGGCTCCGGGGAGATCCGACACAATGGTCTTTTAAATTCACGACGAATCGGTGTTGCGGGTCATGACATGAGTCTTCAGTTAGATGCTGGGCATATGGTTTTGTTTTTTATGGGCCGGTTAGCAGGCACTCTGGGATACGGCGACCCCTGTATCATCGGACAGTTTTTTTGGTCCTTGGTCTGGCTATTCGGGGATTGGAAAAGGTCTCGGGACGATAGGACAAAAGTGCGACGGTCACGTCCGAGGATCTGGGCTACTCAGCAACTGGTTGTGTTTCACAGCACTTGCCGAGATCACGACCTCCATGCTGGTCAGCGCATGATTCGTGTATCCAGAGAGACTTCATCTTCTAATTCCAGAGACTACCTCAATCTTTGGGGGGTACACTACCAACCAGATCGATGTGCTGTATCGCAGGAACACAGAACGCGGTGGCGGCAGCCAGTCTTATGCTGGTGGGTCAGAGGCATGTTGATTACAGTGCCAGGACCCAAGTGAAGAAGTGAAGCGCGGATGGGTGTGGTGAAGACCAGGCACAGGACTGCCAAGCCCGGCAAGGCCCCGGGGTGCCGCGGAACTGCCTTGGGCGCCAACTAACGGGGCGGAGAGTTTGAGACCAAACCAACCGACCGCGCGGCGCCTGAAGGGAGAAACGAGTCAAATTGCGCCTAGGTGTTTAGTATCATCAGTCTTGGCGGCAAGTCAACCAGTTGGATGGGCTGGTTCGAACTGCTCTGTCGGATGACAATGAGGGGGTATTTGCTAGTCCACCAAGTTGCGCCTGGCTTTGCTACAACCTCTAGACCGTATAACGCAGCTGGTTGAACTGAGGTCCATTTCGTGAGCCCAGGAAAGGCGGGTTTCCAGTCTAGCCAGCTGTCTGCTCGGGAGTTTAGAGTTGCCATCGAAATTGTCCTTCTGCATGGCAACTTGATACACTACACGTGTAGAACGTCTGTTCGTAGCGCCTGCAGCGGGGTGGACCGGCGGTGTCACACCAGCCATAAGGCAGGGTGCCACAACATGTGTTACGTAATAGCTACATAACACACATATTAGCTAGATCTGCCTATAGGGTATTTGTTGAATTAGAGGGTATGGAAATAGGGATATTATGGGCATAATAGAGATAGGAAATAACGGCTGGCGCTGCCTAGGCTGCTTGGCAGCAACGTAGGGACTGCTGCAGGCTTCGCCCTAGGCAGTAGGCCTTATAGGGGCCTTAGGCACCTAGAAAAGGGGTTACTAAGGGCCTAGTTAGGTAGTAAGGCTAGGCGTAAGGGCAACATAATAGTTACAGTTACACGCACAGTTAGATACACACATAACGCATAATATACGCAATATTAACCTATCACTATTACCCCCGTCAATTCGACAGCAACAGCGGCCGGGACTCGCGGGTCGCGAAATCACCCAGTTGTTCTTTTTGTTCATCAAAGGTTCGCCTGGCAGCCTGTTCAGCGTGGCAGTGGGTCCACGCGCGAGCTCAAGGCAGGGAAGCGAACCACCATGAAGGAGTTGTCCAATTTCGCGGTGGGATCCTACGAGAGTTGTGGAAGTTCAAGGTGGGACCTGGACGGCGTCGCAGTTGGCATGGCCCGAAGAATTCCATCGTGCTCTAGCAAAAACTTACTCCCTCTATCGGACCGGCCCCGATATGTCGCCGTCGGTCACCTGCATTGTCCCGTCCGGAAGCGGCGAAACAAACGAGTCGGGGGCAGCCGGGGGAGGTCCCGCAGTGCAGTATATCTATGTACACTACTACCACAGCAGAAACAAACATGAAGGAGAGAAACGATTTGTGGGATATTACTCTGTTAAGCTCGTCGAGCCCACCTCGCCCAGTTTGCTTGGCGAGCTGGCGAGCGACTCTCACAAGACCAAACGGCGTTCAAACAAGTTGCCTCTAGCCCAGCGGTCCATTTGAGTTTCGAAGTGGTCTCGCTGTCGCGGCCGCGCCACGGGTGGACGAGGAACCCCCGGGAGCAGGGTACGTCGATAGACAAGGGTCGTCAAGTGGAATGGGACTGGGAGGCAGCCAAGCCTCGCCCGTGCCGGTGATGTCAGGCGGGCCGGAGGTGGTGCGAGGGCTTCGGATTGGCTTGCGGTCCAGCACGCGGGGCTTTGCGGGTTGTTCGCGAGGAGGAGTGGGAGGCCAGGCAACGGTGTCTCAGCGTGGGTGAACACAGCCACTGTGAGCAAGGTGCCGGAGTCCCGTAGGAACTCTTGTCTGACTGGTTGGGATGGTTCGGCTGGGCAGACTGGACCCTGGCACGTACCGGATGTAGGTACTCCATAGGTACCTTGCATTCTCGGTATCTTGGGGTTCTTGGACTCTGGCTGGGCGACGAGGTCTTGGTGTTGGATAGTCGTGTGTTTGACCAGGGCCCAAACGGATATGCTTTGAGGAAAAGGGCGAAAAACAGAACCGAAAAAAAAAAAGGGAAAAAAAAAAGCACAGCAAATGACTGTGCGGATAACACAGAGAGAGAAGTATACGTGTGTGTGTGATTCGCCCCGGCGGGTGTTTTGTTTGCAGACAATGACAAGAACGGACAATGGTGTGGGCATCAGGCCGCGCAATCGAGGGGCCAAGTGACTCTGCCCAGCCTCCAAGACGTAGCTTTTGCGCCTTTGTCTGGCGACGGATTTGCTTGGCTGTCTTCATTTGAACCCGGGAAAAATATAACTTGGTCACTCTGGCTCCGTTCTCCTCCCACCATTCAGTCCCCGTCCGATTTTCTCTACAACGCCGCCCTGAAATCATCAACCTTGTACCTAATCACATACTGGAAGGGAAACAATCTCAATTTGATTGCCTCTTACATCTGCAGCCCACCACCATACTGCATTCCATGCTGCATTCTAAATAGGCTACCTGCCGCCTGCCTTGCACTATTATCCACCACCATTCTACCCTAATTTTTCCCGCTCTACCTCCCAATTCGGACGTCGCCCACGCCGAGAGAGAGCATCACGTCATTAACCATCACCCGGTCCCCCGCCTACCAACCTGAGAAAGCATAGCAACGCCACGAAAAAGAAGCGACTACTCGTATTGCCTGCTTGCCTCCAGCACGGACAAAACATCAGCGGACCCAAGCTTCCCCTCCTCCTCAAACAGCCTTCCTCTGCCTCATCGCACCCGGACACTGGTCTCTTTATCGCACCCTGCCTTGCCCATTGAACCTGCCACTAGTTGGGTCTGCGAAAGCACTGTCACCGACACTCTTACGCCTCCGACAGCACGTGTCGCAAAGTTCGACTCATCACCAAGCACACACATAAACACATCGGTTGCCGTCAAACATGGCGGCCTTCGAATTTCCCAAGTCTCTTGACAAGAGGTAAGCACCCGCTCCGACCGATTCTTATGTTGCTTGGTGGCTGCTACCAACCAAGCTGCATGTATGCCTCTTCCGCGAGGCTCTTCGGCCTCTTCCTGTTGCTGATATCAATGTGATAGACAATATCCCTGCCGCCCAGGAGAAACTTTAAGGAATGGAGTTTGCTACCAACGCGGTGCGTGGTACTGGTGGGGACGATGGGTTCTCGCTGCCGTCGTCGTCGGTATCACGCTTATCTTCTTGATGATGTAAGATCTACCCACTCTAGTGTTGCCTCATGCTTTTGCACGCCGCCCCCATCATTATAGACCAACACTGACCATCCCTCCTCAAATAGGTGCATGAACGCTCGCCGTCGCAAGAGACGCGGCGTCCAACCTTTCTACGGCACCGGCTGGATGGGCGGCAATAAGCACAACCAGCAGGGCACGTACGCCTACAACCAACAGTACAACGGCCAGCAGCAGGGCTACGCCGGCTACCCCCAGCAGGGCGCCGACGGATCCTACCCTGCCCCGCCGCCGGCTTACGGACAGGCCCAGCAGCACCCCCAGTACACCGGTACCACATTCAACCCCAACGACGGGTACTACGGCGCCCACAACGAGGGCATCCAACTGCAGCAACCGCAGAACTCGTATCAGCGCGACGTCTATTCGCCGCCCGCAGGCCCGCCGCCTGGCAAGTGAGGCGCGTTTGGTGGGACCGAGCCGGCGATGACGAGACGATGTGCTGGCCGATGAGAATGCGACTATTCTGAGACGGGGAGTGGCTTGCGACACCAACATGATGATACCTTGATTACGAAAACCCGGATTGGCGTTGGCGGTCTTCTTTGGAAGGAGTCTGGATCACCCATACACGAATCGAACGGCGAGGCCTGCGCGGAGGAGGAATAACAGGAATAACAGCCAACGTGTACGATGATAATCGGGAGTTGACCCGACGCCAGCGTCGGGAGTGGGCCCTTGGTGACCCAAGACACGAGTTTATAGTACAACATTACAGTATTGATACCAAAGTCGATGTGCGCCCCTGTGACGCGTCAAAGGCCTTGCGCATGTGAAGTTGATGTCCGGGGAGATCGTCTGTTATCTTTAGAAGCGTGCGTGGCCTGGGAGAGTCGGTGCACCAAAATGGGGATCACATTTGGCATATCAGCAGGCCCGCTCCCCAGCCAACATCAGATGGCCGCCTCGGTGGACCGCTGTATCCACGAATTTAATTTCTTCCCAGGCGCGCCACTTCTGGAACCTCTGAGAGGCCGTGCCTGGAGCTTCTTCCGGCTGTAGGATAGCAGCGAGCGGGTCGAGCGATATCCTACCACGGGTCATTGTTCGAGGCGAACGCCGTTGGCATCGTGACGCTTCGGCCACCGTGGAAGGCTAGCGAGCGTCTCGACGCACTGGTTCATCCAGCCCTGCGATTCGGCGAGTCCGAGCGAATAACTGCCTGTTGACCTTGGTTCCTGGAGGCGGTGGTCGAGTGTGCTGTCGAGGATTTCATTCATCTCGGCCGAGTCGCTCACGTAAGGGTGTTATGTGTGCAGCTCGCGCCCCCAGGCAGGCGCACTGGTTGGTACCGGGACAGCATGAGTGCCTAAGGCCTGCAAGGCGCTAGGTTTCACCTTGTCGGCATCTGCATACCGCGGCTGCACTGCACTGCAGCGGTGCTCGTTTTCGATACGGCAGCGCGGAACCAAGGGGGGTGGGGGAGGGGGTATGGAAAGGAATGAATGCAAAAGACCATCGGTGCAGAGTGTTAAATGACGGTCGACGAAGCCAATCATGTCGGGCCCTCCTCCCCCCTAGGTCACGGGGTGAATCGTTCACAGCAATGAAGCGATGATAGGGGTGGACGACTTTTTGCCAGACGGCCGTTTAGAAAGCCTTGCTTGCTTTTCTCTTCTATTTCTGCAAGACGGGGATGTTCAGGTTCATTTTTCAATACCTACCTAGGTAGATCAACGGGGCCCGCTGCGGAAAAAGAGAATGCGAAGCAACGCCAGCAAGTGAGCGGCAGGCTTAACAGCACCGGGTGAGAGGAACCACTCCCCCCACCGGGGTTCGTCTGAGCAGGGATCTCGTCCGCTAGGGCGGCATGGCTCTCGATCGCAATTCGAATTTCCCTCCGAAAAATCCCCCTCCCTCTGACACGGGCTGTGCTCAGGGACGCGCTCGCTCTCTCTTCGGCGCTCTCTTTCCTGAGTCTTAGGTGCGGCGCATTATTGCTGTTAGATATTATTAGGGAAGACTGATGTTTCTTTTTGTTGTGATTTGACGCCGCCGGGTCGCTTAGTGGTTCCCTGCTTGCTTCCCTCTTGGCAGGAATCAACCTATCTGTGTATGTGGCATCGCGCCAATCCCTTCCTCGCTGCCTTCTTTCTTTCCCACACCTCACATCACAATCTTCCTTTATTTTCTTTCCCGTGCCGTCCACTTTTGGTCTTCTAACTTTACTAGTAGGTCGAGGCGAAACCTATTCGTCCCATCTACGGCGGCCTCTCGTCAATCTCTCCCCTTGGACAGCCTCCTGACGTGCATATTCCTCCGATAAACCCGCCGCCAGGCAGCCGTCCTGTGCCGCTTCGCTCCTTTTCCCTTTCCGCCACTCGGGCTCATCTAATCCCAGCTCGCCCGTCATTCCCGAGGCTGTTTGACCGTACTCCCTCGTGCCTCCCATTCACTTCGCATCCGGAAAAGACAGAGACAAGCCGAATTGCAACCCAGTCACTTCTTTCCTCGTACTCCGCCTCGCGGCCTCTGCTGGCGTTATTATCCTCGGCACGTCTCACGAAAAGGCCCCTCCTCAGCCTCCAGCCAACCCGGGATAACCGTGTCTCGACAGCTGCACACCGACTCTGGCCCCCCCTTTTCGCGTCGTTGAGCAATAACACCGACACACACAATCTGTCGGCTACGGATCGCCTATTTTCGGGTCGATCCCGTTCGTGGTTGCTGACTTGCACCGCCCAGTATCAGCGGCATTTGACCAACAACCAAAGGGTTTTGCATCCTCCCCCCC
>NWBT01000049.1:2713390-2759294 GCA_003386485.1 Colletotrichum lentis | reverse complement strand
CCACTGGTTGAACCGCGCCCAGCACAAGCCAGGGGCCGAACGCTTTGCCCTCCGGCTGTTGCCAACAACTCTTTCCTTCTTTCTTACGGGCGGCATAGGCGCTTCTCAACTCGACGTCTCTCCTTCGCCGGTGAGGCTCGACCTTCGTTCGCGACCACCAACTTTCGTTTGCGCCTTTGGTTTTCCGTGTCCCATTCTCCCTTCTTTTTGAGCGAATCCGGTCGTTACACCTGCGTTACTCCATATCCAGTTCCACAAGCGGCTCGTCTTGCCCCAAAACAACCCAAAGCTCACCTCCCAAGCCGATCAAACAAAAACGAGGAACACAGAGCGCATGAGATGATGAAGCCATAACTTCGCAACTGTTCCGTAGCACAATCAATCGACCTCGATATACCTTACTTGCGGGCACCCTACCGGAGATAATCACATTCGTTGTCGAGGGAGAGAAAGTCGCACACACACACACACACACACACACGCACGCACATTCAAGATGCCTACGATCGATGTCGCCATGGCGAGGAGTCTTCGGGGAGGGGCTTGGGGCTCAGTGGCGTCGAGCATCGCCGCGAATATCGAGACCCGCGGGATCACAGACACGGTCAACAACGCTGGAAACCAGATCAACGATGTGAAGACGGCCTTTTCGAGCTGGGACAACTGCATGGCTGCCACATATTGCAAGTAGGTACAACTGCGGCATCGCGTGGATATTACATTGCTGACGTCCTCAGGTGGCCCGTTATTGGAGCAATGATTGTCGGCGGGTTGATCATCTTCTCCATCGCATGGTGTATCATCCGGTGCGCCTGCTGCGGCTTGTCATGCTGCTGTCAATGCTGCTACTGCCTGAAGTGCTGCGGTAACTGCTGCGGCTGCTGCGATACCCCGAAAGGGACGCCTCACAAGCACCTCGACAACGACCCATATGGACCGCCGACGAACCAGGGATACAAGGCCCAGGCCCCAATGGCTCCGTTTTACAACACCGCGCCTACGCATGTGGCACATTCGACTGCACCAGCCCCTACAGCTAGTGGGGCTGCAGCACCGCCACAGTATGCCGAATTCGAAGTCAGCAAGTCGGGCGCCAACCCGGCGGACGCAGATGCGCTGCCGGCGATGCCCAGCTGGGAGGGTGCGGGCTCCAAGAAGGTCGCACTCACGGAAGAGGTGGAACTTGAGCAGATGAAGCCTGCGGCATCACCCATCATGCCTCTCATGGCACCTAACGCCAGGTCGCACCCAAACAGCCCAATGCCAGGAGACAGGAGTCCTTATGGTCAAAATTCTCAGGCAGGTTCCAGCGGCTACTTCGCCAACGCCAACCAACCTGCCAACCCTTATGCGATGGGTGTTCAGGGCCCCGGCGGCTACAACGACAGTGCACACGGACAGTCAACTTCGTCTTTCGGAATGGACCAAGCTTACGGCACCGGGGCCATGGCTGCCGGAGGCATGGCGGCGGCTCAGGGTAGGCGGACTCTGCACCAGGAAGTCAACAACAACGGTTACGGCCCGCAGAGGGGCCAAACCTATCTTCCACCTCAGCAAGGGTTTGACCAAGGATACGGGGACTACGAGCAGGGAGGATACGGCATGGGCCGCCCTCCGCGTACCGGTCCTAGTCCGGCTCCTGTCCCTCAGAGTTTCACGGCACCACCTCGTAACGGACCTAGCCCCGCACCGCCTGGTTTCCGTCGCTCGCCTGGTCCCCAGAACGACTACCGCGGGCCTTCGGCTCCTCCTGCTGACTACCGACGCTCGCCTGCGCCTCAAAACGACTACGGCTATGACCAGAAAGATCAGTACCTCAACGATAACTACAGCCGCCCGCAGTACGGAGGAGGCGCGCGTAAATACTCTTCCGAATCAACCCGCCCTCTCGCGCCCCAGCCTAGCTACGTCGCCGAACTCCCGTCCCCGGATCTCCAGAATAACGGCGGCTTCGACTTCAGCGGCAATAGCCGTCCACAACAGTACAACTACAACCGCAGCCCAAGCGGTGGCGTCCAACAGCAGATTGAAGAAGAGGAAGAACAGCGACCCCCACAAAGCAGTGGCGGCACATACCCAGGATACAAGGCGTACCAGCCAACCAAGGACGGTTGGAGCGGCGTCTGAACAGAACGAAAGAGCAGTGCGACAAAATATCATGAGCATTTTGCGTGCGTGCATAGGAGCATCGACAGCTTGCCACCGATATTAGGCAGCTATTTAAAGACTAATCCAGTCAGATATTCATCGACGCGGCTTTGCTTGGAGTTCCTGTTAGGGATGTGCCTCGGAAGCATTATCCCTGCCTTCTCCTCGTGCCTTCATTGGGCGTTTGTTTGGGGCATGAAAAAAACGAAACAACTAGGGGACAGCTTCGTAGGAGTTTCGGGCATACAGTGAGAGCCTCTTCTATTTTTTCTCACTATGACGAGGAGCAATTCAGGGCTGTATAATGATCGACGTCAAGATCTTGCTGGGATGTCTTGTTTTCCTGATTTTATTTCTTTGCGTTACAGGACTGGCATTGAGGCTTTTCGACATTCGTCCGGCCTCTTTTATTCTTCGTCTTCTAATGGACTGGCCACCCATGCCGGCAACTTTCTTCTGGGCGCTGAACGAGCCGCAGGCTGGCATCGTAACTTCTACCATCTTCATCCTGTCTCGGATGATTTGGGTTTGGGGCTGTGAATGGGACTCAGCAGGGAGACGCTGTAAGGGGTTGAAGAAGGCTGACTCGAGGGGTTTGAGAGGATGAACATCGTGTTGAAGACATGGCTTTCTGCAGCTACGTCGGGTTCGGAGCCTCGAAAGTGGATCCGCCGGGGGGGGGGGGGGGGTTNGCCATACTTGACCAAGGGACGAGCTCGCAGAGCAGACATGTCGTGAAGTGCTAAGCAGAATCTTCCGACGAAGCCAGGCGGACCGTCAGCGGCTGACCTGCTTCTGGTGCGGGATGTGACTTGACCGTTGTGTCTTTATTCCGATAAGGACCCCGGTGGATGTTTAGGGCAAGCCGACGGAGACTGGTCCTTTAACATGAGATTCCGAAACACCAACATGTTACTTTCCTCCCCCTTTGCTGGAGGGCCATTCTACGTGATTGCGACGATGCGCAACGGCAATACGACGGAACCCATCCTCTCTCATGTGCATCGGAGGGAGGGGACACGAAAACATTAAGGGGAACAACATCTAGGGGCGTAGATGATTGTTGCCGCTATGGGACAAGCGGGAGCCAAACAAAGCCTGTTGGTTATGGCCAGCGCGGCTTCTTGTGGCAGGCCATATGAGATACTTCACTGTAATAAGAATCCTGAAAAGGTTCAGCAGGGCAGTTAGTTGTCGGTTGGCCTGACCGACCTATCTATCTTGTCTCTTTCCCAATCATGCTCTGTGATAACCCTGGGCCCAGCCCAGCAACAAGAAGGATCGGACCATAACAGATTGGAATAATAATAATAATAAAAACCCCTGCCAACGAACCACCCCAACGCCAGGCCCATCGAGCCTACGAAGCCCACCATCAACGATCCGGACCGTCCGCGCCCGTTCTACATCAAGAACAACGTGGGCTGCAGTCCGTTGCCGTAGAGACGATGGGGCAGCAACGGAAAGAGGACATGCCTCTCGAAGCGCCTCGCCTCGTCCTCCTTGGGCATGATCCCCTCCACGAACCTCCACGTATCCGTCACGACCACGTACTCGACCGTATCCTCCTCCCCGTGGTGCGCCCACTCCCTGCCCCCCAGCTTGCTCGTGCCCCTCCACCGCCACTTAGCCAGCTTTGTCCCCTCGGCGCTCAGGTACCCGCCTTCTGTCTCGTCCCCGCCCACCCCCTTCTTCCCAACGGCCAGCTTCCACCCCTTGTTCCTCTTCACGATCTTCATCATCTCGCCCTCCTTCCGCGCCAGCGTCTCGTACTCCACCCTCAGCTCCCGCAGCCCGGACGGCCCGCGGAAACCGCGCAGCCAGTCCTCCGCCATGCGCAGCGGCTCGTCCTCCTCCCAGTGCCACCAGTCCGAGTACCGCACCGTGACCGTCAGCGTCTCGGGCCGGAACCGCGGTCGCATGAAGATCCGCTGGATGTTGTGACCCTGCTCGAGCCAGAACATCTGCGTGAACAGGCGGACCCGCCGGAGCTGGCACGACTGCCGCGTCGTGAGACGGTTGAAGAAGCGCTCGCAGCTTCCGTTGCCCGTCCAGCCCTCCGGACCGCGGTCTGCGTCCGTTAGTGGTGGCCGAGGCTTGCCTGGCGCTGGGGTTCCTGCGCGTTCATGGACGATACGTCCGAGTTTCTGCCCCTGGGTCTGTGTACTTACCGAACCAGAACGCAAACTCCAGTTCCCTTAGAAACACCGTCTGGCCCTCCCCATATGCCAGCTTGCATGTCCGGAGGAGCGCGCTGCTGCTCCTCCTCGGCCCCTTGAACCCCGGTCTGTACCAGTACGAGTCCTCAGGGTACGCGGACTTGTCGTCTTCATGTTGGATGAGGGCGAGCGCAAAGATCTCGTTGCGGATCTCACCGGGGATGACGCTGAAAAGAGGACACTCGAGTTGGCGATCACATGTCGTGATGTCGATGTTGGACCAGTGAGCCATGATGACTGGTCGTTCGTTAACCAATGTTATCCAGCTAGATTGCAACCTTAAGGCAGGTCGCCGAGCTGGGTATGGGAATCTTGCGGTGGACGACAACGCACTTATACTTGACTGCTTCGGAGAGCGGGGTCGGTTGCCTTCTTGCCTGCCTGCGGCTGCGTACCAAGCTTGTGCTACGCCCGCCACCCACTCACCCAATGACATTCACGGCGGAAACTTTGAAACAACCATTTTGATTCGACATGAGTTCCTTCACCCTGGTTTGGATTGGTCAATTGAGTAGTGTCCTAAGCAAAACGAAGTGCTAAAATGTGGTATTGTCATGAAGTTCATAAAAACGAGGCCGTAAGAATGGTGTTGCATATAAGCATGAGAAGGGTGCCTTCAAGTCCAACCATCAATTTCAATGTTCCCGAGACCAACCGAACAGCACTTGCATAAACACCCTCTTTCGCAGTCTAATGAATCGCCACAGCCTCGCTCTGTCTCGTTCCGTTGCTTACAACGCTAGCATCATCATTCTCCTGAACCGTCCTGTTCCCAGGCACTGAACCCGCAACGATGTCAGCGTCGTCGTCATGTACCAGATTCTGCTTTCCCTTAGTGTTAGAAACAGAGTCGGATGCGTCAACAGTGTAGTCATCTTGTTCTGGGCGCCAGTCGCGCAGGTCGTCCTCGGCGTCGTTGAGAATCTGCCGGGCCTGTTGGGCATGGTGATAAGCCGGACGCATATCGCCTGGGACGACGGGAGAGTCATCGAGGAGTTGCAGGAGTCGTCGGCCATGCTTGGCCAGGATGATCTGCTTTTCGGCTCGCTCGATGGTAGCAGCAAACTCGGCCTCGTAAGCCTCCTTGAGCTTCTGTCGAGTCTACAAGGTATTGTCAACAGATGAATAAGAGTGGATAGAAAAGGCGGAAATACGCACGATATTCGTCAGTTGAGCTTCGGCCACCAGGTTCTCCGCCTCGGCCCGAACAAGCTCCTGCTCGAGAACAACAAGCCTGGCGCTCTGGGGTTCCTTCATCTTCAACCTGGCAATTTCGTCGGCAATCTTGTCCTTGCCGTCGCGGCTGGGCTGCACGCTCTTCTCCGTATTGCGGATGTGTTTCAGCACACCACGAGCATCGTCGAGGGAGTGTGCATACTGATCCTCCTGCTCGCCGAGCTCGCTCAGGATTACACCGACCTTGTCCGAAACGTCAGAGACGGCGGCGTCGTTGGTCTGCTCGCCCCACTCAGACAACTGGGTGGCGATGGAGATGCGCTCGCGACCGGCCGTCTCGTGGGCGGTAATGAGGTTGTTCTCGCTCTTGATGATGCGGTAGAGCTTGCGCGAGAGCTCGGGCTGGACGTTGCCGCGGAGAGAGTTGAAGGAAAACCCGGTGCGCTTCGTGGAGGCGTTTTGCGAGCCGTTGCGGCGGTGGTTCGATCTGATGGAGAGTGAACGGTTCCTGCGATGGTGTTAGTCGGTGGCTCGAGCAGGGTTGCGCGGGTGTCTGCCAGACGTGGAGGGAGTCGCCATGGAAGACACCTTGGCGAAGTCGTAGCCTATGGTGGTGTGCACATCGACGTTGGAGATACTATCGCATTTCTCGTGGCTGCGAGAGAAGAGGCGAAGCATCTTGGCGATGGTGACATTGGCCAGTGATGTATGAGGAGGATATCTCACTTACATGATGACGACTGAGTATTATTACGGATCAATGGCGGGACAACTCTGTTCTTGATTGCGCCTTCTGAAAGTTGCCGGCGGAATATTTAAGGCAAGAGCTGCGGTGCGCGGTGAATGCGAGAAGGAGGGAACCCTGTCACTGTAGGGGCGTGATGCACGCGTCTAGGAAGCTGGGTCTCGAACGATGAGAGTATCTGCGTGATTCACAGCTGCGGGTTTGATTCGCAACAATTGAGGGGCAGGGTGGGATGTCGTTCGTCTGGCGATTGGAAGTTGCAGTGCAAGATGCAACAGCCGCGGTGCAACAAGGGTCAACAGCCGACTTTAAGAAGGTCTGGTCTGTGGTCGAAACGGCAGCGGCTCAGTCGGGATGGAGGAAAAGATCGAGTGAGACAGTCATGTCATAATTGAGCTGCTGGCAGGCGGCAGGAACTAGACGCAAGTTGGAAGAGTAGCTCTAGCTCTAGGCTTCTTCGGGTTGGGAAGAGCAACCAGTCGGCCGGTATTATGATGTGCGAGGGAGGGCCATCTGCTTGTGAGGGAGCCAGCAAGGTGTGTACAACTCAGAGGGCAAGTCGGCAGTAGGTAGGTACTTACCTTGGTAACGAGGCATGCCGAGCAGACCGGGATGAATGGCTCCCCGAGCTAACCCCAACCTTTCCCTAAAGAACGCTTGCTTGGAGTGCGGTGACGATGTTGCTGAGGATGACGACGGGGTTGGAGTTGGAGGGGTGAGGCCATGACGTCATTGCCAACACTGGGTTCCCAAGTCAGTCTGGCAAAAGGGTCGCCCCCGCCCCTCTCTGCCTTGGCTGCCGACTGTCGCCTTGAATCCTCGCACAGCAGCACACATCCGCCAGCACATGTTGAAGATTTCCGACATCACGGTCGTCAACCAGGCTGACAAACACAGCTTCTCGAGTCAGGTGTAAGCCGGTAGGGCGCTCGTCCCTTGTGTGATGGAAGCACGCAGACTGCAGCGGGAAGAGTTTACATGCGCATTTGTTCTGCGTCCGAGTGCATGCATCAGCGGTTGAAAGATGAGGTAAGAACCTAGACAATGAAAAAGAAGAAGAAACCGCATTACAGAAAGATGTAGGCTTGAATCGGGTCTATTGCATTCGTAAGGTTAATATTTCGTTACATCGTGCCTGCCCAGTAAATCCCACAATCATACAAATACATTCAAACTCGAGTGTTCGACGCCGTCGCTGTCGCTGTCGCTTCATAGTTGAGGTGATTAACCCCTCCCCATCGTCGTCCTAGCCCCACCCCCCGCTCTCTTTCGTCTATCATTCATCGTCTTTCCGCACACTCCCGTCTCTGAAACGTCATGCCGCTTCCTCATCTGATCAGAAGCCGCGTGGAATGGTTCCCGCTTCTGGATTCCCGCTTCCCCACGGCCGTAGATGCTTGGCTCAACCTCCCTTCATCGGTATGTGCGGCTCGTCCGCTCGTAGATCACGGGCTCAACATAGCTGACGCGCGGGCTGCTGGCGACGTAGGACCGCCTCACGCTCGTGTAGCTCGCGCGTGGGGAATGGCCGTGGTGATGGTGGTGTCCGTGGTGGTGATGCCCGTGGTGGTGGTGGTGGTGTCTAGTCGGGACTACCTCCTCGTGGTAGTAGTACTTGCGGCCGCTCGTTCCAAAGCACATGTCGATTCTTGACCGCGGACGTGGGTGTATTTGCTCGTCTTTCGCAAGGATCGTCGACCAAGGATCGCATGTAACGTGGTTGGCGTCCGAATAGAACCGATGGAAGAACTTCTTGATAGGTAGGAGGTAAGGCTAGTTGGCAGGTATTAGTCGGGCGGAGCTAGTCGGGTTTGTATAGCCGGACAACAAGGTAGGTATGTAGAAAGTAGGCGGCAGATATGGGTAGAAGATGCAGCGAAGATTCTATTGCTTAAGCCTCAAGGCTATGAATACACTGGGCTGGAAACGGGAGGGGTAGTGGGCGACTTGCTGCCTTTTATGATCTCCCATCTTATTTCTGTCACCGGGTCCTGGGCAGCTTGGACCTCTGTTTTCCAAGTATGTTACCAAGCAGCAGAGACATGGTGTCGGGGGAGGGGGGGTCTCGAGCTCTCCAGAATCCATGCAATCAGTCATCCCTCCCGCCCTCCATCCATCCCACTCTAGCCTTCGGACGGAACGATTAGACCAAAGCGGCACGACGGCCCTCACCGAAACCCTGCCCGCGAGCGTTGGTTGATTGGCTGGACTGTGTCGAAGGGGTGGCTCAGCTTTCTGCTCTTTCCGCTTCAGTAGGCTCTCATGGCCTCACTTCGTGGGCGACGCAGCTACCCTGATTCCGATCCTTGCTCCAACGCGGGACGCTGGCATTGGGCCTGCCATCCTTGTGTCAGAACGAGACCACTGACCAGCGTGTCTAGACCGCCTTGTCGAGCGGTTCTCAAACCAGGGTCTCCCCACCTCGACTCCTGGCCCGCAAGACTCGTTCCAACAGCGAGGAAGGGTTCTCGGTCTTTGTTTGTATTCGGACGCGGGCAGCGAAAAGAGTCCAAAAATCTTGAAGTTGGCGAGTTGTGTGTGGCTTGTTTTGTTCACAGGTTATGTATCGTTTCGAAAGTGAAAATCTCTTGAAGTATACCCTGCTGCCTTAAGTTTCGGCTCTTCAGCACCACAAAAACGATGTCATCGGCCGTTGCAACGTTGCCAGCTGTCCCTCCAAAGAAGAGCAGGAAACGAGCGAATCCGACGTGAAGTGGCAGACGGCCCCAGGCAAGCCCGCGGATTATGTTACACATACTTACCTATGGTATACAATCTCAAGTTCATGGGATAGACCTGCTTGATGGCCTCGTGTTGCTGTCGCTTGTAGAAACGGGAGTTAAAGATCTGATCTTCCAGTCTGATCCACTCACACCGTACTCACGTTTTCCGTCAGCCCACGACGTCAGCCTGCATCCTCCCGATAAACCTTGGGGACCATTGACAGCGATGGCTTCCCAAGACTGTACACCTCGGCAAGAGCTATAACCATGATCTTGGATCATGTCAGTCAATATCTATGATCAGCACAATTTGACAATCAGTATTGTAAGGAATCACCGACAATCCAACTGTAATCCAAGATCAGTCTTTCAGTCCAATCATAATTCTCTAAAGCCATCCGTTCCGCTTTCTGCTTTTAGATGCCCGTCTGATGATACATGTACAATGCTACTTAGGAAAGACACCATTCCATTGTCTAAAGACCCTATCCACTCTAGTTCTTGCTCGAGATCTTGGGGTTCAGACCTCCAACGAGCCACGCGGCGACAAACAGAACAACCGTGCTGCTAAAGATGACAATGGGCTTCCGCAGGGCCGAGATCACCGAGTACTCGTACGAAACAATCACCTCCCGGTCACGGAACTCATCGACTAGGTTGTTCGCCTTGATGGTGACAGATGTGCGACCGACAGTGTCGAGGTACGTCTTGTGGACACCGATGGCCGTATCCGTGATGGCGGACTTGGGAAGGCTGGTGTAGAACTTGACATTTCTGAGCAGAATCGTTAGATGTGAGCAGCCTAGGGTCCGATTTTACTTACGTTGCTCCCTCTGGCAGAAGGATCTGCAGGTTGACATGGCCGTACTCGACGCCCTCGGGCTGCTTGGGACCCTCCAAAAAGGGAACATTGACAACGTACTTGCCAGCCTCGATAGTACGCACAAAGTTCTTGGCGTCCGAGTTCCAGCCAATAGTGAAGGGGTACTTCCAGCCACCGAAGATAGGGTAGCGCGGCTTGATCTCCAAAAGAGCCTCACGCTTGTTGCTGCGGAACCTCGACGTAGAGACGTTGCCGATGACATCGACAAAGTAGGGGTCGGCGCTTCCAACCTTCAATGGGAACTTCAATTCCTTGAGGGCGTACGTGTTGGGGTTGTAGTACTGCGCCTGCGCCCACTTGACTCGGTTGAAAAGCTTGGACAGGTTCGCGCCGCGGTGGTAAAGCTCGTATCGCTCCTCGAAAGCCACATTTCCACCCCAGTGGCTGACTTCGATGTCGCGGTCGAGCCTGGCGACATGAGTGACGGGCTTGGTGAACTCGAACCGCACCTGGGCAGCAGCGACTGCGCCAGCGGGCTTTTCTTCAAAGGGACCGTAGACGAGCTTGGCTCCCTGTTTCTGAGGGAACTCCTTGATGTCTGCGCTTCCGGGGAACCTTGTGTAATCGGGAATGTTGGACGAGTGGGACTTGACCTCGGTCTTCTGCTTCGAGGTGACATAGGCCGATGGCGCGTACACGGAGAAGTCGTAGGCGAGGTACTGTTGCTCGTCTTGGGCGATCGAGGCAGGGAGAGGGTTGTAGGCCCGGAGGAAGTAGTAGGAGATGCTCAGCGTCTGCTGGCCGCCTGCCTTCAAAGGCGTAGGGAGACGGATCTTGAAGTACTGAGTCTCACTATTTGCATGTCAACATGGTCCCTCATAACATGAAGATGCATCAAGCTTCACACACCTCAAGGGGTCGATCTCGACGGCGTCGACGGCAAACAGACCAGTTTCGGGGTTCTTTCTGTCCTTGGTCTCGAAGCCTCCGATACGCGACATCTGATTGGGGGTAAAGGGTAGGTAGTATTCATCTTGGGGTTTCTTGTCAATGTTTTCAATCAAGACATTGATGGACTCCTTGACGTAGTTTTTCTCCAAAGAGACGATGTGGACAAGGTTGACGTTCTTGAAGACCTGGGGCGGCTTGAAGTTGGTGGGCAGGTTGACTTTCGACACCTTGTCTGCCGCACTCGACTCGAAGCTTGCGATGACCGGGGAGAGCAGGCTCAGAAGGCCGGCGGCAATGGCGAAGGCTCTCATGATGTGGGAACTTCGAGGAGGATGCTCATTGACAGAGCGCTCCCGGCAATGAGAATCGAGGATGGAGAAGAGCGGTTGTTGAGGCGCAAATGGAACTTTCACTCCATTGCCGAATTGATGATCTGGCTCCTGAGACAGCTACCCCCAGCCAAAAAGCTTACGGAATACGTTGCTTGACTCTGTGCACGGGCCATGGAAAGCTGTAAGCTGTCGGATCGGGGTAGGGTTAGTCCGGAGGTCTACATACACAGTAGTGTCTGTAGCTCCTCCGAGCCATACACCAACCACGTTGGAGTTTTCACTTGGCTTGGCATGCGGGGCTTTTCTCACCAATGGCAGCTGACTCAGTGACCAAGTATCAGTGGGGTTAGGTAGCTTCCTTTTCTCTGAGCTGCGAGTTGTCCCTCAACAAGACGTCGCACACCGCAAGCTCCAGACTTTTGGTGCCTTTGAGGAATTAGCTACTTGGGCTCTCGAAGACCGCAGCGACGTCCCTAACGTTTCCGCTCAGAAGCTAAGCGATTGTTATTGTACAAAGAGTTGGAAATAGTTATTTGGCATCGATACACATCATATGTTGATGGATGCGGAAGACAGTGTCCATCATAGAATTATATCTCTGGTCAATCCTGAGCCAAAGAAAGGATCCACAAACAGTCATCCACCTACCTAAGCCTAGGTACCTAGACCATTCCAGTTCAGTCAAGTCGCTGCAAATCTCGTGGTATTTAGTTAGATATCCTCAGCGAGGGCGAGTCGCGGCTTGACGGCTATGATTCCGCGGTCCAGTGGGACAATGGTAAAAAAGGTACCAAGAAAAAACAGTGCTGGTTATGTGTCTGAGCTGGATAGTGACTGGCTCAGCGGTTTCGGAGATCGGAAACGAAAGACTCGACTTGGAGGCAAGGGTAATTGAGGTGAATACTCAGGTAGTAGCAGCTGGTGCTGACTGACTGAGTGAATGTGATGGAGAGCTCCTATTTGGCGGCAGGACCTGACTACCTAACAAGGTCGAGTCCACCTGAGTTTGAACCTCTTACTTCCTCCCCCCTCGAATGGTCCACGCCTCTTCACCTTTTTCTCAACGCCGCTTCCTCACCCGACACACGCACACCGACCGTCCACCTACGGAACTGACCACACCATCGGTTCAATTTATCGTGGCTTTTTGGTTGTTTTTTTGCATACTTCTGAGCTGTCGACAGCCTTATCGCTGCAGCTCCTTCTCACCACCTAGAAGTCGAATCGCTACCCCTCACCACCGCCAGCCTTAACCCCGCCACCCGCCAGAAGCTCCAGTCAAGATGGTTGGTCTCGGTCCCAAGGTTCCGCCCAGTAGGAAGGGTAAGTACGCGATCACGATCCATCACCCCCCTTCATTTTTTCTCCGGAATCCCTGGAAGCGTTCGAGATGGTGGGGCAATGGAGCATGCGGCAGGTATTCGATGTTGAGGTGTTCTTCGACATGCTTCGATCTTCGACATACTTCGATCTTCGAGAGGGTGGCAGCTGGGCCTCCCCATGCCCGTATGGCTGGAATGCCGTCACACCCTCCCAGTAATCCTCAACACCTCACCGTCCTATCCGTCGCCTCTTCGCACCACCATCACCATCCGAACCCAAATCTGACAGACGAACGCCTTACCCAATCGCCCTGGAGAACATGACGCGCCACAAGGCTGGCCCGCTAAGCAGCTCCCCCCGGAGTACCCCAAGCCTCGGGGGTAGCTGGCCAAAGGCTATCTTGGGCAAGTGCAAGCCAACCGGCGTTGAGTTGGGAAGAATGGTCTCACTTCATTAGACATTCCCCCGCCTTATCCCCAGCTTTCTTCTTCTTCCACTGCGGCTTTGGGTATAAACAAGCTGGCAAGCGCCGTTCCAGTCTGCCCTTTGTGTTGACCGCTACATTGCTTGCTGCTTGCCTGCCATTGTGTACCCTTTTGTCTCGAGACCTGCACACTTGATTCCCCTTTCACAGATGCTTGCTTGCTCTGTGATACCCTCACACGAAAAGGAACACGCTCTAGCTCCAGTGTGGCAGCTCCAGAAATTCTAAAAGCCTGACCTCAGAGTGCCATCACCATGACCATGGCTGACAAGGAGATTGCCCCGCATACCAGGGAGAAATCCTACCACCACACCAACATTTTCGTTCCTTCACGTCAAAGCAAGCATTACTCTCCGGCTGCTCCAGTTACTTTTGGGTTTGGTTTAGATTCGCTAACAATGGGTGATTTCTTAGGTTCAATGGCCGATGTGCCCAAGGATCTTCTGGCTGAGGTTAAGAAGTTGGAGGAGCAGTTCACTGTCCCCACCGAGAAGCTCAAGCAGATCAGCAAGCACTTCATCTCGGAGCTGGAGAAGGGTAGGTTTTGCAGCCACATGTCCACTTTTCGAGAAATTAGTAGCAGCTGACAAACCACAGGTCTCAGTGTTGATGGCGGCAGCATCGTACGTTGTGATGGATTTTACTGCTCTCTGTTCGCTGAACACTGTTCTAACCACATTGACAGCCCATGAACCCTACTTGGGTCATGTCTTTCCCTGACGGGTACGAGACTGGCACCTACCTGGCCCTTGACATGGGAGGCACCAACCTGCGTGTCTGTGAGATTACCTTGACGGATGTCAAGTCCGAGTTCGACATCATCCAGTCCAAGTACCGCATGCCTGAGGAGCTCAAGACCGGGCAGTCGGACGAGTTGTGGGAGTACATTGCCGATTGCTTGGCCCAGTTCATCGAGACTCACCACCCCGACCACCCTCCGTCCCAGAAGATCCCTCTTGGATTCACCTTCTCCTACCCTGCCACTCAGAACTACATCGATGAGGGTATCCTCCAGCGCTGGACCAAGGGCTTCGACATTGCCGGAGTCGAGGGTAAGAACGTCGTTCCGTTCCTCGAGGCCGCCCTTGCTGCTAGAGTAAGGCTCCCAATGACACAGGGTGTTGAGGATGCTAGCTAGACACTGACAACCATCTAGAACGTCCCTATCAAGCTGTCTGCCTTGATCAATGACACCACCGGAACCCTGATTGCGTCGGCTTACACCGACACCAAGATGAAGATTGGTTGCATCTTCGGCACTGGCTGCAATGCCGCTTACATGGAGAACTGCGGCTCCATCCCCAAGCTTGCTCACATGAACTTGCCTGCTGATACCCCCATGGCCATCAACTGCGAGTGGGGTGCCTTTGATAACGAGCACAAGGTTTTGCCTCGTACCCCCTACGACATTATTATTGACAAGGACTCTCCTCGCCCCGGCCAGCAGGCCTTCGAGAAGATGATTGCGGGTCTCTACCTGGGCGAGATCTTCCGTCTGGTCCTCGTTGATCTGCACGACAACAAGGCCGTCCACATCTTCGAGAACCAAGACATTGCCAAGCTCCGCAAGGCTTACACCTTGGACTCGTCCTTCTTGTCCGCCATCGAGGAGTAGGTTTCTCATGAATGAGTATGAACCCCGTCATATCTAACATTGCGCAGCGATCCCTTCGAGAACTTGCAGGAGACAAGCGACCTGTTCCTTTCTAAGCTGAACCTCAAGGCCACCAGACCCGAGCTGGAGCTGATTCGCCGCCTCGCCGAGCTCATTGGCACCCGCGCTGCCCGTCTCTCTGCCTGTGGTGTCGCTGCCATCTGCCAGAAGAAGGGCTACGAGAGCTGCCATGTGGGCGCTGACGGTTCTGTATTTAACAAGTACCCCCACTTCAAGGCCCGTGGCGCCCAGGCTCTGCGCGAGATCCTCGACTGGCCCGCCAAGACTAGCGCCAAGGAGGAGGACCCTATCGAAATCCTCGCCGCAGAGGATGGCAGCGGCGTTGGTGCCGCGCTAATTGCCGCGCTGACCCTCAAGAGAGTTCAGCAGGGCAACATGGCTGGCATTCTCAACCCTGAAAACTTCAGATAGCTTTTGAAAATGGTGTATGAGTCGCGGGAAGGGTGTCCGGGGGAAAAGCCGACAAATAACAAGCCTTAGACCGAGTATGTTTTTGGGCTTTCCATTCAAGTGGGCTGGCTCTATGGTTATGTCCATCAGACCTATTAGATAGCTCATCAAACCGAGTATTCCTACCAGAAACTAGCCCATGAAAGTGCACGTCGGTAGCCGGTACTCTGTGTGATGTTAGCGCAGATGAAGAGGCGACGTTGAGTGTGAACTTACTGTCCAATGTCCAGTACCGACGCTTCACGCCCTCCCATTCACCTGCACCGGCCTCCTCGAGTCCCTTCATGTCGACGTCCAGCTCGTTCCACTCGATATCCAGGCCGGCATCGGCCATGTGCATCTCCACCACCTTTGTGTACACATCGTAGCATATCCTCCGGTCTGCGCCCAGTCCGTTAAAGAAGCTGAAGCGACCCTCAAAGTCCATCAGGCCGGGTATGAACTCGGTGAAGAACATCTTTAGCTGGCCGTAGTCCTCACCAAAGGTGTCGAAGTAGATGGCGTCGTAGACCTCGCCGGCCTCGAGCAACTTAGGGACGACATCCTGCCACCTGCCGCGGTGGATCTTGAACGCGCCCTCCTCGGGCCCGCTCGCCTCCCAGGCGGCGCCGAACTTGGAGTCGGGCTTGTCGATGTGCTCGAGCACCTCGGTATGGGCCTCGATGACGTGGTGCCGCAAAGGCTGCGTCTCGTGGAACATGGTATCGATGATTCCCATACCGAAGCCGACGTTGAGGATGCGCTTGCCGGCGGGCAGGCCGGGGAGGAGGGCGTCGACGCTCTTGCGCATGATGTCCGTCTCCCAGGCCATCATGACGCCGTTGCCACCATCGTCGACGAGCTTGCCGTCTGAGTAGGTCAGGTTCGAGCGGAGGTACTCTTCCGAGTTGAGGCTGGGGTCCTCGATGGCGGGCGGTACGAACTTCTTCTCCTCCTTGGTCTCGGTTTCGGCCTCGGCCGTGGTGGCGTCTGGCACCTGCACCAGCTCGGGGGCTTCCTCAGGATCCTGCGCGGTCCCCATTCTTTCAAGGTCGGCCTCAAATGCCTTTATGGCGTCGGCATCGACGACCTCGACCACTTCGTCTTCGTCCATTTCGGAACCCGACGATAGCTGCTCGTAGCCGTCCAGCAGACCGAACAGCAGCTCCGCGCGCACGCCGGCCTCGACGCAAAGCTTGTACAGCTCGGCCTGGCCCAGGCGCAGGGCAACGCAGCCAGGAGTCTCATTGTGTGAGTCGACGTCGTTCCAGATGGCGCCGGAGAGGAAGAGCTCCTGGACCGTGTCCTTGGCCTCCTCGACCTTCAGGTCATCCTGGTCTTGGGCGGCGGGGCCGCAGGCACGGATGGCGGCGTGGAGGGGCGTTTCGCCGGTCGTAGGGTCCTGACAGTTGGCCTTGCCGGGCTCGTCGAGGATCTTCTTGAGGGCGGACTTGTCGTGGCTCCAGGCGTGCAAGAGGACCTCGCGGGTCTCATCTGGGCAGTTGGCAGTGATGCGGCCTTGCATCGAGTCGTCGAGCGCCATGGTTGTGGAGGTGAGGGGTGAGTCCTGCCTCAGACTAAAAGTTTCCGGTGGGCACCAGAACTTCGATCGGAAAGAAGGGGATCGGGTCTGAGGACGGCTTCGATCCGAACCGGTGCGTGTGTATGCGTTTGTGTGCGTGTGCCGGGAGGGGGGGCAGGCTCCGTGATGCGGCAGGGAATTCGATATCTCGGCCGGGCGGCGCAGAACTTTCGCTTGCCGCCCCCGGCCGGGCGTGCCTTCCCCGCCGACCCCGCCATCACAGCGAGAAAAAAAAATCAAGTTCTCTTCCTGCAAGTGTTGGACGCTGTAAACCGCTGTGACGTCTGTTGCACGTGCATGTTTACCGTTCGCAATTGGCCAATGGCCCCCGCGGTTAGTTCTGGGTACCGGCCGGGACTAGACCCAAACTGCCCCAAGCTAGGCTAAGTCCGAGGTGAACTTCACTGGGTCGGGAGGTGCAGCCATGGCACACATGCTATCTGTACGGATACCGTTCCATAGATGATTACCCACCTAGCCTGCTGGCAAAGGACCGAATGGCAAACACGATATGGCAGGGAATCTTTCTGTTGGTGTATAGAGGTAATACAGCAGCAAGAAAATGTAAGAAACCAACACGCCAATGTGGTGATGCACAGTCGATTGAGAATATCAAGGTGGGAAATAGAAACAATGCAGTTGTGCCGATTTTCTGTGACCACTGAGGCACTGACAGATACCATTCAGCGCAGTGCAGAGTCGGCTGCTTGAGTACCTACCTCGGTAGGTACGGATAGGTAGATACCTAAACGTAAGTGGAACACTGCTGCAGCCTGCAGGCAAGGTGCGTCCCCCGTCCGAGCCCCCTGTCCGAAGCTTGTCTCGCAAGTGTCGGCCGCCTCGCATAACATTTGTTGTTATTACCTATGCGCACCAGCACCTGCACCTCTCGACCGCGCCAGGCGAAAGCTCCCAAACCTACACCCATTTCTGCAACAAGCTGGAACATTTCGCGAAATCGGCAACACGGCGCCAACTGTGCAAGGTGAGACCCCCCCCCCCCCCTTTTCTGCCGCGAAAAAGTCGTCAATTGACCCCACTGTTTCCTTGACAGAGAGACAACTATATACTCGTCTCAATCCACCCCAACATCCCACTACCTCGGTCGCCCCCATCCCAACCTCTCTATTTCTGCCATGGTACAACTCGGGCCGGGCGAATACTGATGCTAATTGTTTACGACACGAAGACACAGGAACAAACTTGGCGATCGAGTTTAGCACCTGACGAATTCTGGCGCGCCCGTCCCGGCACCATTATCATGAAGTTTGGCGAGCAGCTCCGTTCGAGCATCATTCGCGAGTACCAATGGTACTACATCGACTACGATGCCCTCAAGGCCGACCTGAAGACGGCCACCGGCCCCGTCATGTCTAGCGACAGCAACGACAAGGGCAAGGGTGTGAAGCGGGAATGGTCAGAAGAAGACGAGGGCCGCTTCGTCAAGAAGCTTGAGGCCGAGCTCGACAAGGTGCACACCAAGCAGCAGGTCAAGGCTATGGAGATATCGCGGCGCATTGCCGTGAGCGAGCGCGAGGTCAAGGGCGTCGTCAATCGCCTCAACGAGCGTGGCCCCCGCGAGGATGGGCCGAGCGAGGAGGAATTCATGCTGTTGGAGGAGGACTTGAGCGACATCATTGCCGACGTGCACGATCTCGCCAAGTTTGTCCAGTTGAACTACACTGGGTTCTACAAGATTATCAAAAAGCATGACGTAAGGCGCACCGCGCCAGACTGGTGGAAACACATCGCTGACAAGAACGGGGGAAACAGAAACTCACTGGCTGGCACCTTAAGCCTGTCTTCGACGCCCGACTCAAGGCGAAGCCGTTCTACAAAGAGAATTACGATGCTTCTGTAGTGAAGCTTTCGAAGCTGTACGACCTGGTCAGGACGAGAGGTAACCCGGTCAAGGGCGATAGCGCTGCCGGTGGTTCTCAGGGCAGCTTCGTTCGCAACACAACGAAGTACTGGGTCCACCCGGACAACGTGACTGAACTGAAACTCATTATTCTGAAGCATTTGCCCGTGCTGGTCTTCAACGCAAGCAAAGAGTTCGAGATACAAGACTCGGCCATCACGTCCATCTACTACGACAACCCAGAAACATGGGATCTGTACGAGGGCCGCCTCAAGAAGACCGAAGGTGCCGAGGCCATCCGCCTGAGATGGTACGGCGGAATGCAGAGCGAGAACATCTTCGTCGAGCGCAAGACCCATCGAGAAGATTGGACCGGAGAGAAATCGGTCAAAGCGCGATTCTCGGTCAAGGAAAAGAATGTCAACTCGTACATGCGCGGCGAGCTGCTGCCCGCGGCCCTCTTTGAGAAGGCGCGCAAGGAGGGCAAGAAGTCCGAAAAGCAGATTGCCGAGGACGAGCGACTCGCGAAGGAGGTGCAGTACTCGGTGCTCAGGAACGGTTACAAGCCCGTGTGCCGCTCTTTCTACAACCGTACTGCTTTCCAGCTGCCTGCCGACGCTCGAGTCCGTATCTCCCTGGATACGGAGCTGACCATGGTCCGCGAGGACAACTTGGACGGCCGCAAAAGATCTGGCGACAACTGGAGGCGCATGGACATTGGTATTGACTTCCCCTTCTCGCAGCTGCCCCCCGAGGACATTGTGCGCTTCCCCTACGCCGTTCTCGAGGTCAAGCTCCAGACCCAACTCGGCCAAGAACCCCCCGAGTGGGTTCGTCAGCTCATTTCCAGCCATCTCGTTGAGGCCGTGCCCAAGTTCTCCAAGTTCATCCATGGGGTTGCCTGCCTCTTCCCTGACCGCATCAACCTGCTTCCATTCTGGATGCCGCAGATGGACGTGGATATTCGGAAGCCCGTAACGCACGACTTTGGTATTCACAGGCCGAATCAGTCAGCGACGACCACGACATCAGACGACGACGAAGATGACGAGTTAGACTCTGATGATGAGGAAGGCCTCTTGGTTTCCAGCAACATCGGCGCCACGAATGGGGAATCAAGCGGCCAGGGCGCTGTCAGAAATGGAGGAAACGGGCTTGATGTTGAAGGTCAGACCGTTGATACAATTGCCGCGGTCGACAATGAGGATTTCCTCTACGACTCGGACGAGGAATACGATGCCGACGAAGCCCTCGAGGAAGCCAGGAGAGTTGGAGGCTGGACGTACTACTCGGCGCTCGCCTCCACGAAAGCTCGCGTTTTCGGCGAACGTGCCGTGGATGTGCTCAAGTGGGCTGTGCCTCATCCTCGCGGTTCTGATATCCCCCGGCGCGAACTGCAGACGCAGCTCTTCGGATCGGGACAAATCCAGACGAAGAGATTCAAGGCCCCCAAGGGAAAGAAGATATATGTGCCGGTCCGCGTCGAACCCAAGGTCTACTTTGCAGCTGAGAGAACCTTCCTAGGTTGGGTAAGTTGACCATTCTTCTTGTGGTTGCTGGCATCGGAAGCTGATTGCTGACATGACGACAATAGCTCGAGTACTCCATCTACGTTGGCACCGTGGCCGTCACTTTGCTCAACTTCGGCTCCAAGCCCACCACCGCGTCGTTCATCGTCGCTGGCGTCTTCACCCTGCTCGCCATCCTGTCGCTCTTGTACTCCGTCGTCATTTACTTGTACAGGAGCAAGGCCATCCGCACACGGAGAGCCGCCAAATTCTATGACAAGTGGGGGCCCAGTGCGCTCTGCGCGTCCCTATTCATCGCCGTCTTGCTTAACTTTGCGTTCGAGGGCCGGGAGCGCGAGTACTGGTGAGAAACAGACCATGCGGGCTGGGGTATATAGCATGTTGGGGGTGGAAAGCGACTTGTGCTTTTAACGGTATCTTCTAAATCAGTCAGTCGGCACTGGTGGTTTCTATTTGACTCTTGTATATGTCTGTTGCGGCGCATTTTGGTACATAGCATACATATTCCGCGTGGAACTGAAGATACCTTGTACTTTACTCTCTAAAGTTTTGGGGAAAGCGCAGAGTAGAGTGTTCGGACTTCTAAGCTATCAGATGGCATTTAACAGAAGGTGACTATTGCTTCCGCCCCCAGCTCTGCTGCTATCATTGCTGCTTTGATTGTCCATCCTGAGCAACAACGTGGTTTAGTCAAGGGAGGAAGCAGTTAAGTAGGTTTGACATGCTGTCAGGCTCGCAATCTCCCAATAGCGACAGCTGCGAGGTGTGATTAGGAGAAATCTATCGTAGAGAACCAGACAATTAAACAATTAATCAAACAAGCAAAACGCAATTTCGAAATAAGGGAACCAAGCAGGAGGCACAATGCAACTAACTAACCCTCGCGACGCAAAATAAGAGACCAGACAGACAATAAGAGATCGGAAAATCAGAAACGCACCCGGAGCACAGCTGTCGAATTGACAAGGGCAATAGCGATGGGTCAATATTGCGTATATTGTAAGCCCGTGGCAGTCCCTTCGTTGCTAAGCGGCGTAGGCGCGCTGGCCGTCATTTCCTATCTCCAATGTGCCCATATTATGCTTTATTGTCCATACCCTATAATCCAACAACTATTACTCTCAACCATTCAACAAACAGTTACTAGTATACTCTCAAGCTAACTTTTTTGATGGTGCAAGACGCGGATTTATCATTAAGGACCTGTCCACTCCCTAACCTTAGGTCAATATCACAATCACACCCTTCACAATTGCTCGTCCTACCTTCACTTCTAAGACCCTAGACGTCAACCATGCCAGTTCTTAAGCCAACCGCTGAATGGGGCCACTGCATACCCCCCGAGTCGGACTACGGCATCACAACCTACATGCCAGGCTGGGATTCAGCAGTCAAGATCCGTGATGGCGACCCGGCCACCATAGCCCGCTTTGTGCACATCTATCCCAGGTTTGGCCCTTTCGGACCAGTTGCCAGAGTCAGTTGTTGTGTTTGCCTGCTCCAATCGTACATACGTACAAAACCCACAATGTCGAAACGTTGCTGACAATGAACCCAAGACTCTCAAGGCCATCTGCGCCAAGATCCAAACGCCCGAGGGCCACGGCGCGCTCTACTGCACCTCTCCCGTGTCCATCGCCGCGGCGCGCGCCTACGCCCTCCACCCTCACCGCAAGGAGCATATCCTAGTCGAAAGTGATCTGGGCTACCGGTGCGTCGATGTGGGCGACGTGCGGCTGTACCTCGTCACGTATCCCATGCCCAAGACGCCCGGGGTCATCGGCGCCTGGCAGAACGCCGGGTTTGGGGTTTCCGCCCGCCTGGCGGAGAAGCTGCTGCGAGAGCTTGACTCGCTGAAGGAAGTTGACCTCGAGGCGGACTTGCCGCTGCCGTCGACGGAATATCTGCTCGAGGGCGAGGCGCATGGGAAGCTGAGGGGGCGCATCGCGGGGCTTCTGCGCAGGCCGCGATCGACCCGGAGAACGCGAGGGCCGAGAGCAAAGACGTGTTTCTGTACCCCACGGGGATGGCCGCCATCGCCACGGCGAACATGACGATTCAGGAGTACCGGCCCCGCAGCGTTGTGATTCTCGGCTGCGCCTTCCGCAGTACCATGTGGTTGCTCGAGGATGCCTCGCCGCGTGGATACAAGCACTTCGGGCCGGTCGACGCAAACGGCCTGGATGTGTTTGAGAGCTGGCTCGACGAGGAGTTTGTCGCAGGCAAGGACGTGAGCTATGTCATTGCCGAGTTCCCCAGCAACCCCTTGCTGGCAAGCATTGACATCGGACGCCTGAGGAAACTTGTAAGTGAAGATTTCTCCGCCCCCTCGGACGCATCCGCTTTAACAACGGATACAAGGCAGAGAAGCATGGGTTCATGATCGTTCTCGACGACACGGTCGGCTCCTTTGCCAACATCGACATCCTCTCGGAGGCGGACATCCTCGTCTCTTCCCTCACAAAGTCGTTTTCGGGCTACGCGAACGTCTTGGGGGGCTGTGCCGTCCTGAACCCCCTTTCGCCACACTACCCGGCTCTCTCGTCCCTCTGGAACGAAACGTACCACAACGAACTCTACGTCGCCGATGCGGAGGTCTTGCTTTCCAACTCGGACAACTACCTCCAGCGCACCGCGATCCTGAATCGTAACGCCGCCGCCATGGCCAAGCACCTCCACGCCCACGCCAAGGATCCTACGTCCCCCGTCACCAGGGTTCTCTACCCGCCGCTCCGCCCGGACTACGAGGTCTATAGGGCCCGCCTGCGCAAGCCAACCCCCGAACTCCCGGAGCCCGCCGCGGGGTGTCTCATGAGCGTCGAGTTTGACTCCGTTGCCGCGGCGCGCGCGTTCTACGAGCGGTTGGCGTTCTACCCGGGCCCCCACCTCGGCGCCCACCGCACGCTCAGCTTCGCGTACAGCCTGCTCGCCTTCACCAAGCCTCCCGAAGAGGTGGCGTACCATCGGTCGTACGGCATGCTGGAGGAGATGGTGCGCATCTCGGCCGGCCTGGAGGATGTACAAGACCTGCTGGACACGTTAGACGACGCACTGGTTGCTGCTCGGGAGGCCAAGGATGAGTTGGCGGAGGGGCCGAAGATGCTGGAGGCTGCTGCCGGGTCGGGGTGTGCCGCTTGAAAGTGAGACGTTAGCACCATGACGATGCGGTTCTCATTCAGATCGTAGCAGCGGCCGCAAAAGGTTGTAGAGAACCAACAAGTCGATCCGAATGCATCCCGATCAGATCGTGTGTAAACAAAGCAGGTCCGGTGGGTTCTGTTCTCCAAGACACACATTGGCCAGGGCGGAATGAAGCAACATATTGTAGATAGGGTTTGCCTGACATTTCATCCCACTACGTGCCCTCGGAAGATTGCAACGCGGTGCACAAAAGACTACAAAAAAAAAAAAAAAGACGCCAAAGTTTCCCTTTCTTACCGGCTACAAATACCAGTAAGGCCACATTCCACATAACTCGTTCCCATCGATCGCCACGCCATAACTGTCCTTCTCTCTCCCTCTCTGTTCTCATAATCTTTTACACAACAGCCGTGACTCTCCTGATGCTTCTCCTCGCGCCCTCACCGCTAATCATGACGAGACCCTCCATCTCCAAGGTCCGCATCGTCTCGTTGAAATCACTCTGCTCCACCGGCATGCTCGCACCTTCGCTCAGTCTTCTGGCGACCTCGCTCCACCTGACGGTCTGTCCGTTGCTGGTCAACTCGTCGAGTAGGTGGAGCACCGCCTCCTTGATCTCCTCCTTCTTGCGGCGGTCGGCGGCGCTGGTGCCTTCTGTCAGGAGACTCATATCGATGCGACCCTGGGAGTCAGTGGCGGCAGTTTTAAGAGCGGAGCGAATAAGACGGGCGGCTTCCTTGACGTCCTCGCCAACGACCGTCGTAGACAATCGCATCTTGGCATGAGCCTCAGACAGACGAATCATGGACTCGAGCTGACGAGTAGTAGCGGTAATACGTTTCTCGGCGGCGCGAACATCCTGGCCAAGCTTACGCATCTCGAGGTATTGTTCAACCAGTTCCTGGGAAGCATCCTGTGCGATGGTCGGATGAATGTTGGCGCGGGCGAAAGAGATGTAGTCGGTGAGAAACTCGACGGGCTATATGTAGGGGTTAGCAAGTGTCAAGAACGAACCTGGATAACGTTTCGCTTACCAGAATGTCTTCTTTTGTGTGGGCAGACTCTGGCTTGTCTTCGAGGTACAGAGATAGAAGATGGCGAGCGAGCCGAGCATCACTCTTTTCATCGGCGCGGTCAAGGATGAGATAGACGAGATCGAAACGAGAGAGCAGCGTTGGGGGCAGATCGATGTTCTGAGGTACGGGGAGATCCGGGTTGTAACGACTGCCGATGGGGTTGGCGGAGGCAAGAATACTCGTCCGGGCGTTGAGAGTGGTGATGATGCCTGCCTTGGCGACGGAAACCGTTTGCTGCTCCATGACTTCGTGAAGAACAGAACGTGTAGATTCTGACATCTTGTCGAACTCGTCGATACAGCAAACGCCACCGTCGGACAAAACCAGGGCACCGGACTCGAGCACAAGCTGGCGAGTTTCCGGGTCTCGTGTGACGTATGCAGTCAACCCGACTGCGGAAGATCCCTTGCCACTGGTGTATACACCACGGGGGGCAATCTTGTGTACGTAGGAGAGGATCTGAGACTTTGACGTGGACGGATCACCGCAGAGCAGGACGTTGATATCGCCTCTGTACCTGGGGCTGCCACCCTTTGTGAAAGTCTTGTTGGTGCCACCGAACAGCTGCAAAAGGATGCCCTTCTTTACGTCGTCCATCTCATAGATCGAGGGGGCGAGTGAGCGTGAGAGAAGATCGTAAATGTCTGACCTGGCCGCGGTCTCTCTGATTTTTTCTTCTTCCTCCGGGCTGATCTTCTTGGTCTCCTCGATGTTGTTGTCGCCGCCCTCGTCCTCTCCACCCTCGATGCCGAGCGTAGAAGGGTCAACGCCCATTCTCTTCTTGTCCACCTTTTGCACGTGAAGGACATCCACGTAGGTCTTGTACACGCTCTTGATGGTTCTCTGGCGCGGGTTTACACGCACAGGGCTGACACGAAAGATACCCGTAAGCTGGACTCTGTCACCAGCCTTGCAGAAGTCTACTAGTTCGTTGTACACGCACACTGAGACAGAGTGGGGTGTCTGGCCAGCGGGGACAGCGTCTGGAGTCTCTTGAAGCTTAATGACCTGCTTATCTTCGAATGTGCAACGGTTGTGGACGATTTGCATAGAGTTCTTGGAGGCGCAACGGGCTCGCGGGCACTCGGTGGGCTCGCGGATCTTGCCTCTGTCAAGGCTGACGCTGACAGAGTGGTTGCAAACATTGCACCGGAAGAAAGCCTCCTTCATATCAGGAATGACTGGCGTGGTGCGAATGACAAGACCCTTGATGGTGATGAGTCTATCCATGTCCGAGGGGTTCAGGTCACGGAGATTAGTGGTCGTATCCAATCCGAACGGCCGAACCATGTAAATCATCTGAGCGATCTCATCCTCCTTCGATGGGAGTTCGGCAGCCGCTCGTGGGGTCGGGGCGTCAGAACCCGCGTGGTCGGAGCTAGGGAACGCAAGATCCGAACTGGGGGCTGTATTGCTTCGCCTAGCGGCATCACCAGAACCGCTCTGGGACGCGCGCTGCCTCTGGCTTTCGGTTCTAGCCAACTCGACCATCAAGTCGTGAACAGACTGATCCATGATAGGAATGATTTCTTGGGGGTAGGCCTGGATGTGATACCAGAGCTTCCGCGTCGGCGGGTAGGTGTTCAGATCGGCAATGTCGAGGTAAAGTCTGGTTGTGCCCAGAAGAAGCATGTTCTCAAGGGCATCCCAGTACGGCTTGGACTCGGCATCGGGGGCAGCTTGGACGTCAGCCTCGGACCAGCCCTCTCTATACAGCTGGTATTTCCTGGTGAAGTGCCTCAAGAAATCCTTGAAAGACGCGAAAGTGTCATCGATGGACACTGTGGTACCCCAGATAGTGCTCTCACCCGCCCCCCCGAGGCGGTCAGCCTCCGAGGTGTTGGGGTCGGGGTTGCTAAATGAGGGTGCATCAGAGCCCGGCGCGTCGGTGGTCACTCTACCGGAGGGATCCAAAACTAAGCGGCGGCGGGGTGTTCTGAGACCTTCCGAGTTAATGTCGCCTCTACGGGAACGCGATGAGCGATCAGTGACGAAGAGACCACTGCTCTCACTGCGCAAATCGGATTGAAACGGCCGTACCGACCGGCCCGGGCTAGAACTGGGCTCGTATCGAATAGGGGATGACTCTGGGGGAGGGGTATGTCAGTGACAACAAGATTCAAGGTGTTGCTATTGTTAATATGCTGCTTACCTCTTGCCATCCCACTCGCACGCGGGGTCCTGTCACCATCGCCAGTGGATTGGGTGTCTATGTCTTGACGGAGGGGTGAGCTGGGAGCAGGGCCAGCAGCAGTGCTTTGGCTGTTGCTCATGTTTCGCAGTGGCGACGAGACATCGCCGTTTACCGGGCCATTACGGCGACCGCCGGGCGTCCGCGACGGCGAAGATTCATAGAAGAGCGGGCTCGATGCAAGCTGCGAGCGGCGGGTAGCGCGAGGGGTTTCTGCCGGGAGTTGCGCCTCTTCGTCTGCGGGCGCGGGGCTGCTGCGTGCAGCTGCATCTGGGTTATTTCTTGTTGACCGGCGGGGCGTACCAACAGTCGAACTTCTTGTCGACCTCTTTGAAGGCGAAGACATCTTGTTCTTGGGCGTTCGTGTTTATCTTCTTTGTAGTTATGATCCAACGAGGGGGGGGAATTGGTGGGTTGGCTGGATGCGACAAGAAAGAATATGTTCCGTTGCTGGGGAGAAGAGAGATGTGGAGAGCGCTTAGCGGCATCTGAAAGGTGGGCTGCAATGCAATCTTGGAAGCCACTTTACGCGTTTATCCTGATCGAGAGCGCGTCTGGGAAAGGAGTTTCGCGTTTCCCACTTAACGCGTGAGACAGAACGAGATATCATGGTCCGTGCCCTCATCAATTATCAGGCAAGGACCAGGGTGGGCCCTTCCGCCATCCGGCCACCGGCGAAACCACCCACCGACTTGCACTGATTCTGGGTTGCTGAGGTGGTCAATTGACATCCCGCCAGAGAGCTCCCCCCTACCAGGTCACCGTGGACTAAAGTGGACAGAATCACCAGCCAACCCACCCAACAAGCGCAATCCGGCGCACCACCCCACGAATAACTGTCAAGATGGCTCCTGGAATGTCCCTCTTCTCCGTCAACGCGATTCTGATCCTCAGCATCGAGGATGGATCGCGGCTATTCTCCAAGTATTACAGCGCACCCCACCACACCGGCCCGGCGACACACAACGGTATGCGCTTGTCCTCCGCCCTCCCTCCGATGCCTAGCCCCGCAAGCTCATAACTGACTGGATCCGTCAAACACAGGCAACTCGAATTCCTCTGGCAATCCGTATCCCGATGTGAAGTCGCAAAAGGCCTTTGAGAAGGGCCTCTTGGAGAAGACGGCGAAGCAGACTGGCGATATCATCTTGTACGATAACCGGATTGTGCTCTACAAGATGGAGTCAGACGTCATGATGTACGTAGTCGGAGGCGTCGACGAGAACGAGGTGCTCCTCTACAACGTCATTCTGGCCCTGAGAGACTCTCTGCACCTGCTCTTCAAGTAAGCTGAGCCCCCCCCTCTCAACTTTTCGCGGGTCAGCTCGACCAGTACTAACACCTCTCTAGGCAATCCGTCGACAAGCGCACAATTGTTGAGAATTACGACCTCGTTTCCCTCGCTATTGACGAGATCGTCGACGACGGCATCATTCTCGAAACCGACCCTACCATCATCGTCCAAAGAGTGAGCAAGGCGCCGGCGCAAGATGTCGACCTCCGCCGCATCGACCTCAGCGAACAAGGTGTCAACAACTTGGCCCAACTTGGCAAGTCGAAACTGGCCGACTGGCTGCGACAAGGCTTGTAAGGGGTGACGGATGGTTTTAGAGAGAGGAGCCTAGGCGTGAGACCTAGGAAGAAAGCAAGGACGCTTGCTCAACGGGAGTTACAGGGTGGCTTCTGAGGGAACGCATCATTAAAAAGTATACTCCTCTTGAGAGAGGATGTCATGACGAATGCTCAAATTTATGCCTGGTTCTACTCTTCTTATTGGCCCAAGGGAACGCCCGTCCGTCTATGCTCGAATTTCCGAAGCCGCCTTACGGAGCCTGTTCATTACGGCCTCGGCGATGTCGTTTCTGTCGTCAATGCCATCCACGAAGATGACGCCGGCGCCTCTCCTGTCCAGATCTCTCAGCGCCGAGAAGAGCCCCTGGGCGATGCCCCTGGTGTCGTCTCCCAGATCTATGTCAAGAATCGTCGCCATGGGCTTGTCCTCTGCGTCCTGCAGCTCGCCCTCCTGGACCTCGTACGCCGCCTCGTTCCTGGCATTCGCTGCCGCAGCGCCGTCAACGTAGACCTTGGAGACCTGGAGCACTCCCGTCTGCAACCCTCCTGCGGTCTTCCACCTCCTCGTCCGGATGATTCCAATCCTTATGGAAGTCGGTCCTGAACCGTTCGTAGTAGTGACATCACCGTTCTGCTGGAGAAGCGCCTTCTGCAGATCCTCGGGCATGATGCCCTCGGTCCCCGCCCCGCAGTCCCATTCGTACAACACGACCTTGGCCTTGGGACTGTAGTGCTTGTACTTCATCCCTGGCGCCCGCGGCGCAGACTTCCCTGTCTCGCTCTCGTCCTTGTACGCCTTGACGACGCCCTCCCACCCGGCGCAGGTCCGCAGTTCTTCCATGCTCACGCCGCCAGGCCTCAGCACGACAGGCGGGTCGCAGAGCCCGTCAACGACAGTGCTCTCTACGCCAACCTGACATGCTCCGCCGTCCAGGATCAGCTCGATCCGCCCTTCCAGATCATGGTAAACATGTTGCGCCGTCGTGGGAGACGGTTTGGTCGAGGCGTTGGCGGACGGCGCGGCCAATGGGACGCCGGCAAGCTTGATCAGCGTCAAGGCCAACGGCGAAGACGGCATCCGCACACCAAAGCTCGCCAGGCCTGCCGTGACCTCGGGTGCGAGCTTGCTTGGCTCCGGATTCCGCAGCAGTATCGTCAGGGGGCCGGGCCAGAACTTCTCGATGAGCGGCTTGTAAACTTCAGGGATCGGGTCCCTCCCCGCCGAGTCTCCGTTGGGCATCTGCTTCTCAGATCGCAACAATCCCCTCAACATTTCCAGGTCGCAGACGTGGGATATTAAAGGGTTGTCCGATGGCCGGCCCTTGGCGGAGTAGATGCCTTTGACGGCGCCGCTCCGTGTCGCGTCGGCTCCCAGGCCGTAGACCGTCTCGGTGGGGAAGGCCACGGGGGTGTCTTTGATGCGTATGTATTCTGCGGCGTCGCGCAGGGCGACTATTGATGAACCCGAGGCGGTGCTGGCGACTTCCCAGTGACTTAACCTCTCAGGTCCCTCGACGTCCCTAAAGCTTCCCAACCCTTGAGCTTCAACCTGGACGATTCTGGTCTCCATGGTGGTGATGTGTTTGCTGTTATGGTGGTGCGACGATAATAGTCGTGGACAGTTGCGGCTGAGTGTCGCAATCTGTCGACTTATACGATGAGTGAGAGCCAACGTGAATGAAGTATTGCAGCAACGAGTGAGATGGCTTGGGTATTCGGGATCGGGAATTTAAAGTTGATGGAAGGAGGGTCTGGCGTAGTTTATCTCCGATATCGTAACAGAGGAAAAAGAAGCATCTAGATCGTCGTCATAGGGGAGAATCGGGTATCACAAAAGGTCTTCATGCAGGTCGAGTGGATGGAAGTTGAGTCATTCTTGGGGGGGTGAAGAAAAATTCTGTGGATGAGGCTAAGGTGAGAGAGGTGACCGCAGGTACTAACAAGCGGCGATAATTCCGAGTTTGAGGAACCGGCGGTAGGGGCTTGCCTGCTAAAATGCAATGACAGCAGCCGCTAAAGTGGCCTCCCGCCGATCGATTTCTAGTGGAACCGCTGATGTGATTTCAGTGGGGATAAGATATCCGCCAGGGCGCTTCCACGTGTAGACCGGTGCCGGCCGAACACGAAAACGGAAGTGGCTGCCCGGCCGCAACTGCCCCGCAAGCCAGTCAGTCCGGTGTTCACGCCGTTTTCAAGCATCCGACAAACGCAGCCGTTCGTAACAAATTTTTGTCCCGTTTTTGAGATTCAGACAAGTATTTACCTATCACAAAGATTGCATTTTCAATCATTGGTTTTCCTTGGAGATATCGCGCTATCGGAGCCAAACCATAGCACGTACTTAGCCATTAAGGAATTCAAGGATTAGGCATGGAGTTGTCATAGGCTCAAGCTTAGTGAATGAGATAGATTCAGACAATAGGAAAATTGGCGTTTGTCTGAATTATTGTATTTTTGCAATCTACCCATCCTGGCAGACGTCTTTTATCATGTTCCGCACGCTGCGGAAATCAGGTCATCTCTCGTCGATTTTTCCGTACATATTCTAATACCTTGGACAAGGCTTGCTTGCTCTCAGCTTCATCATCCTCTACGCTCTCTGGACGTCAGGTGCCTGGCCCGCCGCCGCTCGTCCTCGGTCAGCACCCAGATCATACTGTCCTCCTCATCGTCAGGCTGGACCGAAATCTCCTCCCACTCTTCTTCCTCCATGTTAGCCACCATCAGTACCTGCGCCACTCTGGCAAACAGCTCCCTGACGCCGTAGTTACCCTTGGACACCGTGCTAACAATGCTGGAAAAATCGCGCTCCATGCGGATGACACCATAGGCGTTGGCCCGGGCATCCCATACCCTGCGCTCAAGCACACGCGAGAGATAGCGCGCTGTCAAGTCATGCAGGACTGTGAACGTGTGGGCAGTCAAGAGTCGCGAGATGGGCTTCATGAGTTGGTCCCAGCCGTGCTCGAACCGCCGCGATACCTGATCAAGCATCTCTTCTTCATCCTCGTCGTTCTGCTGGACAACTTCGGCTAGCTCCTCTTCAGACAGGGAGTAATCTACATCGCGAAATGTTTCGGCAATGACCGGTCGAAGACGCGGCTGAACGACCTGCTTGAAGAGTACCTGGAGGCCTTCGTTGAGGAGCTCAGTCGACTTGGTAGTAAAGGAGCTGTGCAAGGTGTTGAGGGCAGAGGCCACGAAGGCAACGTCCTTTTCGAAGGGAAATGTATCTTTGAGTGACGATTCATATGCCTCGCCATTTGTCCTGGATGCATCGTTCGTGCTCCCGACGTTGCTCGTAATGATACGCCCGAGATACTCGTTAGCCGTGTCGAGACTATTGATCAGGACGATGAACTGAATGATCTTGTCCTCTGGCGGGAACCCTCCTTGTACGATGGGTTTGGGGTACGACTCGTCTCGCATCTTTCGCTGGACCATGCCGACGAAATCAGAGCTGAGAACCCGACCGATGGTGGGAATCACAGACGCAATGACATCTCTTTGCGACGTCGATATTGATTTCTGGATAACGGCACTGACCACATACATGACGTCGTCCACCGCAGAGATAATGAACGGCTGGTTTGTGTCGATGTGCTTGTTCATGCTGAGAGACAACCCACTAGGCGACTCGTCCAGCTGAAACGCCTTCTCAACTGACCGTCGGAAGAAGAAGGTCATCATGGTGTTATACGGGGACGTGAGCTTGTCAGAAACCTTCCTCTTGAGGTTGGACTTGACAACAACATCCGGCACGGATAGTGGAGCGTCTTCGGGGGACGAGGGATCCTGTACCTCCTGTTAGTAAGAAGGATTCCTAGACGAGCGAACCTGACACTGACCCGGGTCTTTCCTGCCAGAAACCGAGAGTAGAGAGACCACCGTCCAAGCATGATGGCGATCTCACTAAGAAGGCCGTCCACCTCTTTCATGTTAACGCCCTCATCCTCGCTATCGCGTTGATTCGCTCCGGCGCCCATCGCAGGCGAATTGACCCGCGGCGTCCCGCTCCTCTGCTGCGGCAAGAAACTCTGGACTAAAAACGAAAAGGGATAGCTCTTGACGTCTTTCAGCCGCCTATCGACCTCGCGCTCGTCACTCCAGGAGTCGAGGATGATGCCACCCTGCACGTCTGCCTCCTGTTGTAGCCGCTCGATAACGCGGACCATTTTGCCAGAGCCGTAATGTCGTTCGACAAGGCCCCCGTGGCCGTCCACGATCCGTGCAATGTGATCAAACAGCCTGGTGAGGGCATTGGCGTAGAAGAAGCCTTCCTTTCTCGCCTGGACCCCGGGGCTCTCCTTCAACACGGATCGTGCAGTGCCGGCCACGCCCTGGCAGACATACCGTCCGTAGACATCCAGTCCAACGTCCCCTCTGCCAATGAGAGGGAAGAGCTTGAAGAATCGGGTAACCTTGGCACCGTCTCCTTCCTTGGTCGCTTTTTCAAACTCCCTCAGGAACAGCCCACACAGGCTCTCCTTGGCATTCTCGAGCGTCGTCCATGGAGGGTCAGGCACCTCGACGGACGGAACAATCGTCGAGGCAAACTTGCCCTTGGTGATGTCTTCTGGCACCTGCGTCGCCCGCGCAAGGTACGCTGCAGCAGCCTCCCAGTCCTGCGGGGCACCCATGCTCCCCACGACACCTTGCACGCAAGCCTTGAGCTCCACAACCTGGTTGACGACCTCGAGCGTATCCTCGACCCGGCTCTTTTCCAAATCCAGCTCCTTCACCTTGTTGCTCAGCCGTCCGGCCGTGTCTGCCGCCGTGGAAAGCATGTCGTTGCCAACGGACCGCGCGGCAATGACCTGACTCCCGAGCCCTGCGCGCAGCAAGTCCAGACGGCCCAACTCACGAGCGAGGTCGGCCTGGGAGCCGAGGAGTGCATCGAGGCGGCTTGTTATCGTCGACTCGCGGGCGTGGAGAACTTCGAGGGCGGCGCGCACCTCGGTGACGCTCGAGGCTGCGTAAATGGTACTGTTGCTGCCACTGCTGGGTCGGGCCGCAGCCACGTGCGCGCCGTTGGCGGCATTGTCGCTGTCCGCGCGATGGGAGGAGACGCCATTCGTGAGTGTTGACATTGGCGCAAGCTGGCGAGATTGTGCATAGCTACCTTGCCTGCCAGCAGAGGTAGGGGATTGTTGTTCGGGCCGGGGAAAAGGAACTGGGGTTGGGGTGAAGGTGTAAGCTGGCCCGAAGTGCAAGGTAGGAGGCTCGGTGTACATGTTCACCGATAAGCGAGGCCCAGGTGTGCGGGGCGCAAGGGAGAGAGAGACAAACTTTGGGGCTGAGATTGGACTGGACCTGCAAACTGACCATATTCAACGAGCGCCGAACGAAAAGTCGACGGGGAGCTCGCAATTGGAATTTCGTCTTCTTCCTGTTCTTCTTCTTCTTCTTTTAATCACTCCCCGGAAAAGCCGTTGATTATTTACCATATTGAAAGTCTTGCATATACGCTGAGGCCGTCTACAGGCGCAGGCAATCCGCCTGCATCTTGTGTGAATCATGCTTTCGGGTCTACACTGCCTGACTATAACCAACGCCCATGCGCCGTCTGGAGTACTTCCAGTACTTTCTAAACTCATCCGCCCAGAACACCGTGCTGCAAAGAATCAACAGGCCGACAAGATCGAAGAAGCCCAGGGCTTCCGTTTGGAAAACCTCCTGGAGCCATGGGAAGTAGATGACGAGCAACTGGCCCGCGATGCTGAGCGAGACCGCCCAGTTGAAGAGGGTATTTGAGAAAAGTCCGACTTCGCCTCGCAGTACCGACTTTGATTCGGATCGGCAGGCCAAGGCGTTAAACATGTCGAAGAGTACAAAGCAAGTGAAAGTCATGGTCGTGTCGCGGCGGTTAACCTCGCCATCCGCAAGCATTTCACGTCTGTAGACGAGCATAGTGCCCATCATGATGATGGATGCCGATGTCAAGACTCTGTAGAGGAGCTTCCTCGTCAGCACCGCGTCGTTACGCTTGCGAGGGGGGCGATTCATGACATCGGCATCAACAGCCTCGACACCGAGTGACTGCGCAGGCGGACCGTCCATGATGATGTCTGGAGAGTATCAGTAGAAGTCATGCAATCACGATGAGTGGAAGACATACTGATCCAGAGGATCTGCATCGCATTCAGGGGCGACCGGAACCCGAGAATAGTGCAGAATAGAACGAGGGACAGCCCAGCCGCGCTCGTGCTCAGCTGGAACGTCAGGAAGTTCTGGATGTTGTTGAAGATTCCCTTTCCCTCTTCGATTGCTCGAAGTATGGTGGAGAAGTCATCGTCGGTAAGAATCATGTCCGCCGCCTCCTTCGCAACATCGGTTCCATGCAGGCCCATCGAAATGCCAATATCTGCTCTCTTCAGAGCCGGGGCGTCATTGACACCGTCTCCAGTCATGGCGACGATATCGCCCCTGGCCTGAAAAGCGCGTATGATCTTCAGCTTGTGGTCCGGGTTCGTGCGGGCAAAGATTGTGGTATGCTGTATGGCCTGCGAAAGCTCTTGCTCTGACATGGCGTCAACGTCCTCCCCCCGCAAAACAGGACGTACTGATGCTTGGCTGGAAGCGTGTTCGATCGTTTTAGCGATCGGCATGCCAAGCTGCCTGCCAATGGCGACGGCAGTCGTTTCGGCATCACCTGTGATCATAACGACTCTAACACCTCCCCGGAGTAATCTCCTAATCGCCTTGCCAACTCCTGGCCTCGGCGGGTCGCTCATTCCAACCAGCCCAGCGAAGGTGAGGCCCCTGTAAGTCTCGTCCACGGGTTGGGGAGGAGGGCCTTCACCCGGTGTGTTGGTGCGATGAGTGGGTGTCAGCGTAGTCCTGCCCCTATATCGCGAAACAGCGCCGCTTGCAAAAGCAAGCACGCGGAGACCCTTTAAGGCCATGGACTCCGCGGCCTGCAACGCTTCCTGACGGCGCGCGGAGTCGAGAACGATCTCTCGGCCATCTCGGGTAAGATAGGTGTCGCATGCTTCAAGAATCCGATCAATGGCGCCCTTCATGTAGGCGAACTCCTTGTCATTGGTTCCAATCGTGACGCCCATCCACTTACGCTCAGAGCTGAAGGGGGTTTCACTTAGGCGCGGACCGATGGATTCGCGGACATCGTGCTCTTTGAATCTGTCAAGCAAATCGAGCATGGCAACATCGGTGGGCTGTCCACACCAGCGTGTGTAAGTCGAAGCAAAGTCTGTTCCCTGTGTGGACGAAAGCACTGCTCTAGCAGCTGCACCGTTCTCAGTGTACTGCTGCGCAAGACGTCCGTTGTTCGCAATATTACCAATACGCAGAATGCGTAAAGTAGCAGGGTCCGGCTTGGTTTCTGTGGCCTCATCGTCGGACTCGACGTCAATGGCGTCATTGGCACCAAAGTACCACATCTTGGCCGTTGTCATGTGGTTCATGGTTAGAGTTCCTGGAACGCGTGTCAACAAGACCCATACTGTTATCGAGTTCCGATTTTGCGAGCGTACCTGTCTTGTCGGTACATACGACATTTACTGAGCCCAGAGTCTCTACCTTAGGCATCTTACGCACAATAGCGTTATGGCGGGCCATCCTATGAACGCCGAGAGCCAGGGTGACAGTCACGATGATTGGCAAGCCTTCCGGAATAGCTGCGACAGCTAGAGAGATGGATATCGTGAAAATTTCGAGCAGCTTCTTTCCCTGCAGCCAGCCAACCAATGAAATGAGGCCGATGACGCCAAAGGAGAATTTGCTGAGCTGGGAGCCAAGGTCGTCCATGGAAAGTTGCAAAGGTGAGCGTGGGCTTTCCGTCCCAGAGACACTGGTCGCAATGGTTCCGAAGTTGGTGCTCCCACCCGTGGCGAAGACGATACCTTGACCATGACCGGATCTCACCAAGGTGCCCATCCAAGCAATGTTGTTATCACCGTTTCCGCCAGTATCCCTACTGTCAGATACGGCGGAGGGACTCGGGAGTTGGAGCGTGTCTGCTCCATATGCGGGGGACAAGAGACTTCGGGCTTTTGTTTCGGCCGTGATGCGAGCTGGCTCGTTCTCTCCCGTAAGATTCGACTCGTCAATAGTGAGATCTGCTGCCTTGGTGACCCGGATATCTGCTGGGATTCGATCACCCGTGGTGAAGTAGACAAGGTCTCCCGGTACAAGCTGCGAGGCCATGACCTTCGACGAAGTTGCCTCAAGCATTTCCTCGCCCGGCGTAGTAGATCCCACCGACTCGGTGCCGTCCATTGAGTCCTGCGGCGGCCATGTGGGAGTCCGAGCGCTGCCCGGCGTCTTGCTGGCGGCTGACCGGACAAGATGAGCGTGGTTGGGGACTAGCTGACTGAGTGCCTCTATTGACTTTTCCGACCGGTATTCTTGCACAAAGCCAACCGAAACGACAATGGTTACCGCTACAGTGATGCTGACCGCATCATCCGTGTTGCCCAGAAATATCGAGGCCCCAGCCGAAACGAGCAGGAGGGCAATGAGTGGTTCTTGAAATTGTTTGATAAACCGCAGCCACAGTGGTTCGGGGGGTTCGTGGGGGATTTCGTTCGGCCCATAGTCGCTAAGTCGGTTCAAGGCTTCGGCGGGGGACAGGCCGTGAGTAAGCGAAGTCTGAAGCCGGCTGGCAGCTTCTGCTGGACTCATGGAGGAAAACTCGTCGGCAATGGTCTGTAGGGGGCCCATGTTAGCTTCAGGCTGAGAATGGCAAGGCGATGAAGGGGATGGCTACTTTCGACTGCACCGATGTGGTCCGGACGTAACCCGGCCTCGATCGCGACGATTCCGTTTCTACGGGATCCATGGCTAACCCATTGATGCTCGGCACCTTGGTCGCCAGGGGCAGCAAAGTATCACCATCGTCGGAGCCTTTTCTCTTGTGCCAGGGCCACTGCATGTCTGCGTATGACGAGGCAGCAAAACCTCGGTCACGACCTTCGAATAGTTGCAGTACGCCCAGTGTCGATCATTTGTCAGTGGGACGGCGAAAAGGAGGCATGCGCCAAGGCGTGAGGCTATGTCGTCGGATCTCAGAATTGGGTCGTGATCGAATGACAAACGGTCCTATGTCGCGCGCGCGCCAGGGTATCAATTGCGGGGAGCTTGGTCCATAGACATAGTTTCGCGAATTGTTGAACGGGCAATAACAAATTGATGTCGTGGCGAGAGATGAGAAAACGTGTGCCTTTGGCCAACTGAGCAGAACGCATAGCTAAACCTGGCCCAGGAACAGGCGTGCCAGGGCGCCTCTGAGGCGGGTCCGTGGCTATTAAACAGGGGGCCCTGGAAACAGGGCCCCGGGAGAGCCTCGCCGCGTGTTCAAGTACCTTACCCGCAGAATGCCACTACTTCAAGCAACACAGGCAATGCCGAACTCGACGCAACTATGATCTATCTGTACACTTCAGTGCCCTAATGAGCAGTGCAAGTGATGCATCATATGGACACTACGGATAACAAGAGCCACAAACATCGAAACCTTTGGCAACTACACCAGCTGAATGCAGGAAAACCCGATCAAGGGCATTTTGAAGCATGCAACCAGCTTTGTGCATATGTCATCTTATTGTGAAGCAAGGTGTTCTCACGCCAGATGAATTAAGTGATTCCAGGTTCTGCACAGTGATCATCGAGTTGGAGACTCCCAACCGCCCCCACAGGGCATCCAACAACATTTCAACGAGAACGCTGTCGAGCTTTGGTTTCATCTAATGCATTTGCCTTGTTATGAATGGACCTGTAGCGACTTGAGGGCTGGAGCATCATGAAGACACGCGGAGCAGTGCATTGTTAAAACTCCCGCTCCTTGTACCTGAGAAACTTAGGTAAGGGACGCGTTTGAGACCAGAAACCCCTTACCAAGTATCCGTACCTTGCGCGGTAACTGTACTGTAGGCCGTTACCGCCGCTTCCGGAATGGTCGCCGGGTCAGCATAGAATAGTGGGGCGACGTCTCACGTGATGTGGCTGATGCCGCCAAATTCTGCGCGGACCAACCCCTGCCCAATCCCAGCCCCGTCATTTTGCCTCTCCATTGGCATGGCATCCAGAGAGAGAGAGAGAGAAGACAACCACACTTCGACTCCCCCTCCTACTCACCTACTCCATCACCCCCATCGCTGCCCATCGCGCTTTTGCTGCTATCGCTACCGCTGCAAGTCACTCTTCAGCCTTTCGCGATCGAGACCATTTGCTTTCATGTCGCCGCGCCTCGAAGTTTGCGCGTGTTAGACCTCGACCCGATCGCTACATCTCCAACGCGACCCGATTCCCCACAACAACGCGTTCTCGTGTTGACCAGAGCTTCCGTAAAACGCCCCTCCAACCCCGGCGCGCGTCGCTACCTATATACCTTGCGAGCAATAGCTCTTGCTTCTTGCTCCTCTTTAGCTATATCTTCATACTACTTTCCTCCGTCGCCGCCATGTTCTATTCGGAGACGCTCCTCCAAAAGAGCGGGCCGCTGGCCCGCGTTTGGCTGTCGGCCAACATCGAGCGCAAGCTTTCCAAGACGCACATTTTGCAGTCAAACCTGCCGGACAGTGTAGAGGCCATCATCACACCCGGCCAGGCCCCGATGGCCCTTCGTCTGAGCAGCCAGCTGCTTCTCGGTGTCGTCAGGATTTACAACCGCAAAGCCCGATACCTGCTGGAAGACTGCAACGAGGCTTCAATGAAGATTAAGATGGTGCGCTTGCCTTGTTTTATCCTTGACGCGCTTTACTGACTTTCTTAGGCGTTTCGCTCAAGCGACAACCACGATATGGCTGTTGCCAACCTGTACGCCAACAACCGCGAAGCGCTGCTGCTGCCTGACAAGATCACCCCACTCGACAACCTGGATCTTCCCCCGCCTCCCGACGCCGCTTGGCTCTTGTCGCAAATGGACGACGTTGCAGCTACGCCGGTGGGTCGTAAGGGTCGCGTCAGTCATCGCGATATCAACTTGCAAGAAGACTTCAACAACAGCCAGTTTCTGACCCAAGGAGACACTCTCGACGACGAGCTGGAATTGGCACCTATGGAGGATCTAGACCTTGAACTTGACTTTGGCATGGACATCGACGATCGCCCTACCCGCATGGACACGACTATCGAGATGGGAAGAGACGCGCCCCTGGCACGTTCGGTGGAGGACGACATTTTCAGTGAACTCGACATTGTACCGCGCGGCAAGGACCAACCCGAACGCGAACCTTCGTTGGGTCTGGCTCTCGATTTCGGCGACGACAATGTTCGTATCGCGGACGAGGAGGGAGATATCCAGATGGGCGATGACAACGAATTCCAGTTCCCCACTGGCGACCAATCTCTAGCCCCGGGATTTCCTGGTGCTCTGGACATGCCACGCGCCCGTATCTCTGAGTCGCCACTTTCCGAAATCGATCCCGAGTTCGCACGGGAAGTCGAGGAGGAATACTCCCGCATTCAGCATACGGATCTCTACGAACCGCATGAAGACCAGGAGCGCCCCGTTGTTCGCCATCCTCAGCGTTCGAAGAAGAGAAAGATTCTTTTGCCGGACGAGCAAACGATGCTTTCCAGCAACCACATCAAGGATCAGCAGGCCAACCATGACAACATCCTCAGAGCCCAGTCCTTCCTGCCTAGAGATCCGTTCGTGCTAGCTCTGATGGAGATGCAAAAGAGCGGCGGTTTCGTCTCCAACATCATGCTCGAGGGTCGCAGTGCCGGATGGGCACCTGAGCTGAGGGGCATGCTCTCACTTGAGGCCGTCAGCCGATCCAGCGAGTTAAAGAGGAAGCGTGACAGCGGCATTGCTGATGTGGAGAGTGATCACGGTGCCACCTCCAAGTCACCCCGCCTCATCACGGAAGAGGAGGATGTGTTTGCAGTTGAGGGTGCCGGGTTCGGCAACCAGAGCGTTGCGGGCGACGGCACTGTTCTCGAAATTCCGGGTGACGAGGAAGGCATCGCTTTCGGAGGAGACGACGACGACACTGCTCGACCTATTTCGCGCCAGGAAAGTCCTATGCCCGGTTTCGACGAGACGACAGCCCCCGCCGTGCACCCTCAAGACAGTGGTCCTGTCTCGATCGGTACCAAGCATGCTGTGCACATCCTGAGAGATATCTTCGGTCCCGAGGCCGAGCATGACGCCGAGAAGCGCAAAAACACCGCCGTGGTCTTCCAAGATCTGTTGCCGGAGCAGAGGACGACGAAGGCCGATGCCACCAAGATGTTTTTCGAATGTCTCGTCTTGGCTACCAAGGACGCAATCAAGGTCGAGCAAGGCGAGGCCCTCGGCGCACCCATCAGAGTACGTGCAAAGCGTGGCCTCTGGGGTGCTTGGGCCGAGCGCGAGGCAGGCGGCGAGATTGCAGAGGAGGAAGAAGCCAACCAACCTGAGCCGGCAGCCGTCAGCGCCCCGGCAGTTGCCGTTGAGGCATAGATGCCCTCGATTTTTTTGACGAAGACCTTCGGATTGATGCATAGCTATTAAAGGCTTGGCATGTAAAATAGCCGTTCTTTCTCTCTCTCTCTGTTGAACTAAGTTGGGGGGGGGGGGGTCGGTCCTTGATATGGCACTCGGCCAAGTGGCGTTTGGAGTAAACTTGGGAGCTGGAGAGATACCAGATGCTGTCGCGGCCTGGGAGGGTAGGAAAAGCATGATTTGGGAACCCGAGCCGCATCTTCGCTGTTGGAGTGGCTTAATGTCGTTTTTCTGGCTTGTTTGATGAGTGGATCGTATAGTTGTTTTTGATTCAGGCCACAGCGGACCTACCTGTAAGGATACCTCAGTTCTGAAGTAGTTAGCTGCTTTTCATTAAATGAAGTTAGACCTTTCTTCCTGACATTGCGATGAGTGACGTGTGATGTGATGTGTGTATTGATTTACTTAACCCCCTGTACCTTTGAGGTAGCTTGCTGCGGCTGCTCGTGCATCACACCATTTCCATACGCGATTGACTCTGGCCAATTTTAAAACCAAGCATCATTTATTAGACTGTTGATGTCGGAGTGTTCTTTGGCGATCTCAAGGTCAAAATCGCTCGTCATAGTGCCGTACGTGGGATGAAAATGCGTCCTGGGTGTCATTGCAAAGCTTCAGGACGGGATTGCAATCAAGCCAGCGTTCCATGGTACACATCATGAAACAGAACAAGGCCACACTGGCCTGGCCGTTATTCACGACGTTGGGTGACGTCTTTTAAGCGGTAATCTTGTAGCATGCGTCCAGAGCTGCTTGTGGAGCTGATCAAGGCAACTGCACCACCAGAAGGACATAGCTTGGGTTGGGAATCTACAACATCTGTTAGACTCTGAATGAAACGTCAGTGTTCTTCATCTCAATTCCGCAGTGTCTCTACCCTCGATGTTCCTTCCGCATGATTGTCGGGTGCTTTGCTCCACGACCACAGGATCTATGACTATTGTCGACACGTATGAGGCTTGTCGGACGTTGAACGGATGCTCTGAACTGCGCTTTGTATACCTTGCCCAAGCGTCACGGTTTCAATTTACCGAGAAGAAACCCGGAGAGTTCGTCTAACTGGTCCCACCAGCCGAACGACTTGATTTGGGTCGTTCCATATGCTGTGGTGGTCTTTCGTTGGTCAACTTTAACCTAACTGCAATTGTAGAAGCAGCGCAATAACCCAGTTTTGTTCTTATTTGGCGGATGAGGGCAGTAGTGAAGGAACGGACCAAGGGAAGCGAAGGGAGGATCATACAGTCAGTTGGGGAGTTTAAGTAGGGGATGACAAGTTAGTTGTTAGTTCGAATGGTGCGAGACTTCGGCACCGCCCGACCACCTAATCTAGTAATTATTGTTGAACATGGGTGAGCGATCCTTCTCCATGAGTCCAAAACACCAAAGCCGCAGAGGATGATAACCGAGGCAACAATCGCTCCTGGTGAATGTGTGCAACAAACCACGCCGCAGAAGTGAGAAGGTCTAGCTACTGTTGATGTAGAGTGCCTTTTATTGCGTCTACCTCGATCTCCGGTCGACTTGTACCAACCGGTAAATCCGAATTTAGCAATGCGGAGATCAGTACGGGAAACTTCATGAAACATAATATTCTACAACGAGCGAAAGGCGCGGTCTTGGGCAAGACAGATTATACAAGGGAGATTATACAAGGGCACATTATGGAAGAACTACAAGGTCGAGCATCCAAATTTCGGTGCTTCTCCCGGCATATTAGGCAGAGTATGCCGTACTTCATTCAAGGAAAACCATTGGTTCGCATGGTAAGTTATAAGGCCGATGGCAAACAAAAGGAGCAGGCCATGATGTCACAAACTTCAGCACAGATTTGGTGCAAACCGATTTAGTTTCCAAGCTACTGAAAACAAATCTACAAGAACGATACTTAGAAATCCACCACCGTCCAGAATCCCAACTGCCCAGTCCCGCAAGCCGTCCTGTACCAAAAAAAAGCCAAACACAACAGGTATATAATTACTCGATGTCAACCTTGTGGATCTCAGTCCACTCTTTCTCGAGTTTGGGGACGGTAACAATGAGGATACCATCCTCCATCTTGGCCGTGATGGAGAGCGCGTCAATATCCTCTCTCTCGGAGCCGGCGGGCGGCAAGGGCACGGAGCGGCTAAACATGCCGATCCTGCGCTCGCTCGACGCCATGGTCGCGAGGAAGTCCTCGTCACCGGGGCGATAGACCACGCCCGCGACGCGGAGCTCGCCCTTCTCAGCATCCCAGTCGACGCCAATGTCGTCCTTTTTGGCGCCCGGGAGTGCGAAGTGCAAGATGTAGGACTTCTCCGTGGCGAAGATGTCGACGGGCGGCGTAAACGAGTCGACATCGTTGGCGAAAGTGGGACCGCCGCGGACACCGTCGCCGGTGGCGGGGTTGTTGAGGCCGCCGAAACGGGTCGCCCACTCGCGGATCTGTTGAGCAAAGGGGTGACCGGCGAACTGGCTCAGATATTCTTGCAGGTTGGCGAAGTCAAAGCCTTGGGGCTGGTTGTATGGCGGAGGTGGGGGCGGAGGTGGGTGGTGGTCACCGGCGCCGAAGAATGGGGGATGGGGGCCGGAGGGCGGCGGTGGTGGGCCGCCCCGAGAACCGTGGGGGCCATGGGCATGGCCTCGGCTGTGGCGCCAGGGGTCGCCGCCACGACCGTGACGTCCGCGACCGCGCCGTCCTAGGCCCTGGGGAAAGTCGTGCTCGGGACTCTCGTCAGGGCTGTCGTGCATGGTGCCGGGAGAGTTGTCCTTCTCCTTCTCAGAGACGTTGACAGTCTCCTCGGGGGCGTCACGCATGGCCTCATCGGCCTCGTCGGCCTCGTTCATGCCTTGACGACCATGGGGGCCGTGATGGCCCCGGCCTCCACATCGGCCGCCGCCGCGACGGTGGCCGAAGCCTCGTCGGTGCTCTCCCCAACCGCCGCAAGCACCCCAGCCGCCGGGACCGCCGCCGAATCCGAACTCAGATCCATGAAAGGGAAAGCCGGCGGGGAGGTTGGCCCAAGGGGCTGAATGATCGACGCCGGCGCCGGCGCGCATGTTGGGGTCGAGAGAGTGGATAAAGTTCCAGAGACCCTGGGGCCCGGCTGGACGATCGAAAGGGCTGTTATTGCCGTTTGGCCCCGCCCAAGACATGATTTCTGCTGTTTGATAGTTGCTTATCGGTGCAGAATGCAGGAAAGGTAGGTAGGTGTAGGATGTGTTGTTAATGTCGTAAAGCTGGTGAAGCTGAAGACGGAAGAGACATCTGGACATCACTTTGAAGAAACGGCCATGTTATATATCAGGCGAGGAGCACAAACTATCTCTGCAAGGCAGGAGCATGCGTACGCCTCCGTCTGATACCGGTCGAAGGCGAAAGCACTTACGTAGTCAGCCACAACCAGTCAGAGCAACGTACAATACACCTTTGGCCCCCGGATCGAACATATCAGAAAGGTTTCGAATGAAAAGGACATGTGAGGCATACAATCGCCACGCGTCCCGAATAGGGGGATCGGCCCAGAGCTGATTGGGTGAGGCCGCAGGGCAATCGTCTTCCCTCACCGAGCTCCGACGTTGACGGTGTGTGAGATTAGTCCACCATCTACCCTGAACCGAGCTAGCCGTACGCCTTGATGGCTCTAGGGCGGGGCCGGGCGTCCAAAGACGCGTCTTGGTGATTGCCTACCTGTATGGACTCCTTCTTTGCCGTTGCCCCAGTCAGTTGTGTTACGCAGCCTCTGTTATTGGGGTAAGCTGAAGCGTTGGTTTGGGTGGCCTAGAGTCCGGGACCGATGCTTGCAGGGGAACCGTTGTGGGGTTATGTGGCGTACTCGGTCCCGGAGAGCGATTCCTTGAGGAGAACAGGAGGTGCGGAAGTGCATGTGCCCCACTCGAATTGGGGTGGAATGTGGTGGTGCTCGTCACTGACGAGAGAGGGGTGAGAGGCCGCGCACGCCAGGCCGAGGCCTTTACTCATGGCTGGTCCGGCTGCTGCGTGGAACAGTCGTCAAGTTTTACTGCGGTGTGAGTCAACACTATGCCCCTGAGGGTTCGTAGTATTCGGATCAAGTCGCCAGGATGTCTGTCGTTAATGGCAAGAGCTGCCTGTGTCCTCCTTGATGTCGAGGAGTCGACATTGGATGCCAGACCAGTCCGAAAACTACCAAAGTGATCCAATCCGACCACCTCTCGAGACAAATCCTCCTCCTCAGATACCATAGTGTTACACTCATTTTTGAACACCACTGTGGATAAACGTATCGAAAGAACTTGCATAATTACAGCGCAAAGCCTAAAGGGCTAAAACCACAAGGCTTGGTTACGTTGAAGGGGTTTATAGGGGTATTTGCGACATCTGCGGTGCCCGAGAGGGAGCTGTTCTGAGTTTTGAGAGGGGTTGGAAAGGAGGACTTGCCTATGCCTGCCTTGATGCAGTTGATTTGACCGGGATTGCCGTGTTCCCGGGAGGCCAGCAAGTCTACAAGATCTACTACAACCACAGCTGAGAGCTTTCGACATTTGGTGGTTGAAGCCATCTCTAATACCTAACACCTGGATACCTACAAGACCTACAACAGGTAGACACAGGTGGCAAACCAACAACCAAGCAGCCTGGAATCTTGAAAAATGTGTACACACAGTTGGCTCTCGTTAAAGCTCGGGCCAAGACATGGCGAAGTGGCCAAAGCGTCTGAGAGCTTACCTTAAGTCTCCCAGTTGAGACTGCTCCTACTCCTCTTCCAGTTCTGTTCGCTGCTGACTTTCTTTTGCATGTCCATCCATCTACCTGCCTACCTAAGGTAGGTGGCCAACCTTCATTTCGGTCTTTCACTTCTCTCTCCCATCTTCTCATTATGCCGTCTTCATGCGTCTTGTTTGGCGCTTCCATCAAGTGATGGTCCGCGAGAGCTGCAGATGTGCGGGCACTTGACCCCCTATTTCTCGGCGCACCTCGACTCGCCGGATATCAGATGCCGCATCGCCCACTGCGACAAATCACTCTCATCTTGCATTACGAGCTCGAGTGGCGCCGCTGCCACGCTCTGGGCTCCCTGAGACTCTCGAGCCAAGCAATTCGCGTTCATGGGCAGGCGCTTGCAACTTCAAGGTGAAGATGCCATTTGCTGCCGGTCAGACTCTAAGCGCCCGGCGACATGTAGCCAATCATGGAGCTCCGCTAGGCAAGATGCCACCATGCAGGGCTCCATACTATGTACGCAGTTGCTAGTTATCCGTACTACGTAGGTAGTTGGACGTTGCTTCAGGCTCTTTGGCTCCCGAGTTGGCGAGTCCTGATGCCTCCGGCTCCCACTTCTGCGTTGGTCCTGGGTAGCTGTCCCGCCCCATATCATCCTCTGCCCCTGCAAATGCCATGCCTACCCGGCGAGGGCCTCCCGTGTGAGGAACCTGTCTGTAGACTGTCTGTGCCGTAAATGGTCTCCCCCCCTTCTCCTCGCCTCCCCTCCTCTTTGCCGCTGACGAGCCTCCC
>NWBT01000049.1:2688450-2713382 GCA_003386485.1 Colletotrichum lentis | reverse complement strand
CAGTCGTCCAAGTACATCTCATCCCATCCCATCCCATCCCATCCCATCCCATGCCACCGTACTCTGCCCAATGTCTCCCGCCGCCGAACCCAAAAGCTTACCTGGCGCTTGCGTCGTCCGATCTGTCACGTTCTTAATCTTGCTCATGAACGCGCCTCCATCTACTTGACGAGTTTACCTCTTGCCCTCCTCTGGAAAAAACACATGTTTGGTATACACTGTGCCGCACCCATCTCTTCCATCTATCGGGCCTGACAAGTCGGCCGGCCATATCTGCGGCCTCTCCCGCGACACTCGAAGAACCCCACCAACCCCCCATCAGCTGCGATCTTCTTCAGCATCCAACGGCAAGGCACCAAACAGCAAGCTTCGCAGCTCCTATAGACAACTTTTCTCCCTGGCCTGCAGACTTGAGCTCTCGCAGTGCGCAAAACTCGCATCTTGCACCGAGCCTGCGCTGCGCGTACCTGCGCAAGACTGTACCCCCTCCCAGATACATTGTCCTGCTTAGACACGACCCCGTCATGGAGCGCAGTCGCGGCGTCCCTGACGCCGAGCTGTTCCTGCACAAGCCTGCCGAGGAAGATTGCGACAGCCCGACGGTTGAGCCCTTGAGAATATTTAAACCTCAGAGTCCCAACCCGTCGAACGACCGCTTCAAGTACCCTGCTCCTCCGTCGGCCTCGGGCTCGTCCCCCTTCACATCGTTCACGTCGAAGCCGACATTCCCTCTGCCGCCGGGCGCCTCGAGCTCTGCCGCCCCTCTACCTTACCCCGACGAAGAAGACCTTCGGCCCGGAAAGCCAACCAAACCTACCATCACCGCCCCGAAGCGCTTTGGCTCCGACTACAATGATATCACCCCGCGGCTGAATGCCAGTCCGGTTGAGACGAAAAGCCCTACACTTGCTGAACGACGTGGCACCGGTCCGAGGCCACTGGGCGCTGCATCTCCTCAGAGCCCGGCTGGTGACGACGGTGGTCTTTTCGCGAAGCCCTTGACCGCGCCCCAGCCTCAGCGCCCGGCCGCTTCTACCACAAACTACCCCTCTTATACCAAGAAACCCTACTACCCCCCGCCGGCCGGCGCATCAAGCTCCACGCCGCCTGGCCAGATTCAGTACCAGAGCCGACCACCTCAGAGCTCCGATCATCTCGACATGCCGGGCCAGAACAGCGTGAACAGATTCGCCTCTACTGCTTCGACCTCCACGACCCGCGCCAGCCGGGGATCTCCACCCCCGCCAGAGACCCCGATTGTGGAACCCGGGGTCATCCCTGGTGGTGGCATCGAGGCGCGGTACGCCGCGTCCGGTATCTCAGGCACAGCGACCTTGACCAGCCTCCAGGCGCAACAAGCACAGAGCGCCGCCGCCTCTCAGAGATTAGCCCAGTATGGCGGAGCACCGCCCCCGGCGCGGCCCTGGACGCCCACCGAGAACCCGGAGAATCAACCCCATGGGCCGCCCACGGTATACCAGGGGATGAATCCGGTGGCTAGCCCTACACAGTCCACGTTCAGTCCTCCTCCTCAGCAGGCGGCGAACCAAGCAGACCAGCCCGCTCTCCAGGTAAGCGTGCTCGAGCAGGACTACCAACGGCTAGGCTTGAACGACCCTCCGCCGGCCTACTCGAGTGTCACCCCGCCAAGCAACTCGTCATACCCTGCCGAGAAGCAGCGACCTGCTCAGCAAAGGGCTGATTCAACGCCGTCCGTCGCCACATCCGCTGCTCAATCACCTCTCAAGAAGCCTGTGACAGTCGGTCCTGCTGCGGCAGGTTTGGCGTCGCCTTCTCTCCAGGGTCATCCGGCCTTCGCCAACGACCCGAGACCGGAGCAGAACGGACAGTCGTCAGCCGCACAGAATGCTCCCGTTGTGCAAACTGTTCAGACGCCCGCGAACTTCCAAGGCGCCGCCGGCCCGTCATCTCCACCCCCCTTGCCAGAGGGCTGGATTGCGCATCTTGACCAGAATTCCGGACAGTACTACTATATCCACTTGGCGTCGCAGGCCACTCAGTGGGAGTTCCCCAAGGGCCCTAATCCCATGCAGCATGAAGCCGCGCCTTTGTCGCCCACGGCGTCAACTTACGGCAACCCTCTCGCATCTCCCATGTTTGGAAAACAGTCCCTTGGATCCCCAATGTTTCCTCCCCAGACGCCAGGTTACGCCGAGAGCATCATGAGCGTTGCGGCGTCTCAGACGCCGACAACTGCTGGGTTTTCCGGGCCACCTCCGAGTGCCGGCGTCGATATGTACAGGATTCAGCCAACAAACGGTGTCTACTTTGGCCCTTACTTGCGGTACTGTAACATGGACTTTGAAAAGGGCTCATGGCTGGGAAGTATCATGATCGTGACAGACGCACCACAACCGCCAACCATCCATATTCACCCGAGCAACGATCTTTCGCCCAACCCGCGCCAGTTGACGCCACACAATATCTTCACACACCAGCGTTGGACGTTCTACAAGTACGATATTGATCTGCCCATGAGCGAACATGGAACTGAGCGATGGACATACGCCGTTACGTCGCATCTGGGATGTACGCGTTACGAGTTCGTCATTGCCGGCCGCCATGAGATTGGCTGGAGGTTCGTTGCCCACTCGAACAACGACTTTGCTGCGTCAACGTCTCAGGCTGAGCGCTCGAAACTCGGCGGTGTTGGCTTCATGTGGAAGGACGTGCTTCAAAAGAACGTCGACTGCGGCGGCTTCCACGTCCAGCTTGGTGTGGGCAACCAGATCTACGGCGACAGGTTGTGGAAAGAAGTTCCGTTGCTGAAGCAGTGGCTGGCAATGAGCGGCAGAGATAACAGGAAGAACGCGCAATGGACGGCGCGCCATGAGGAGGATGTCTCCCACGCCTACTTCCATTACTATACCAGTCACTTTGACCAGCCTTACTTGCGAGAAGCCTTCGCTCAGATCCCGCATATACTGCAGGTTGATGACCACGACATGTAAGTTGAAAGCGCCACCCACACAATGCCGAATGGGGTTCTCTCGATGGTGGCTGACCCGATCAGTTTTGACGGCTACGGCTCGTACCCAGAGTACATGCAAGGATCTCAAATGTTCAAGAACGTTGGCCGCATCGCCGTCGAAATGTACTTGCTCTTCCAGCACCACACAACCGTGGAGATTCTCCGAAACGTCAGCAACGACACGGACCTTTTTACCATTACTGGCCAGGGCTGGCACTTTGTCAAGTATCTTGGTCCTGCAGTGGTTGTTGTTGGGCCTGACTGTAGATCCGAGAGAAACCAAACCCGCGTCATGGCCGGCCCGACGTATCAGGGCATCTTTCCCAAGGTTGCGACGTTACCGCCCAGCGTGCAACACTGTATATGGATGGTGTCCGTGCCTCTCGTCTACCCGCGTCTCGAGGCAGTCGAGAGCTTAGCTGGCGCCGTTGCGACTGGCAAGAAGGTTGTCAACACGTCGTACAACCTGCTTGGCAAGGTCACAAGCTCGGTGGCCGGTGTCGTTGGCGGCAAGGACGTTGTGGCCCAGGGCTTCACCCAGGTGAAGAAGGCTGTCGGAAAGTCTGGTCTCATGGGCAACGTCCTGAACCAGTTTGGTGAAATCGATATCGCCGAGATCTTCAAGGACATGTGGACGCATGACTCCAAGGACCTGGAAAGGACTTACCTCATCCGGACCCTTCAGGGCATATCTCAACAAAAGGGTATTCGTATGACGTTTTTGTCAGGGGGTAGGCTCACTCGGTCGCATTTTTACACTATCCGAATGGTTCTAACATAGTCTACAGACGTGAATTGTGCGGGAGCAGGCCTGGTCCACGACCCGACGCACCCCAGCGACCACAAGACAATGTACCAGGTCATCACGTCGCCCATCGTCGCGCAGCCGGCGAGCAACTACATACTCAAGCTTCTTCACAACAACAAGAGCCTCTACGTGCCGCAGAACGGGCACAAGTCCGGCCACGAGGTCTCGGACACCAAGGAAGACATGATGGAGATATTCCACACCGACGCTAGCGGATCCTCGCGTGAGCTTAAGAAGCTCATGGGGCGCAGGAACTACCTTGCGGTCGTTGCGTACGATCCCGAGGCCATCCCCGGCCAGCAGCCGCAGCCGCAGCCGCAGCAGCAACAGCCACAACAGCAACAGCAACAGGGCTTGCAGAAGCTGAGCCTGGCGGTTGACTTTGTGGTACAGGGAGATGGTGCCTTCACGGCGCCCACAAAGTACGGGCCGGTGATTGTACCCCATCTGGAGTTTGGTCGGTAGAGGAATGGAAGGGAGTGAGCAACAGCTTCCAGCGGGGAGGGGGTGATTGGTAACCAACTTTTCCTCTTCTTCTTATTGTTGGATATTTTAATGTTCTTCTCCCACCGTTCCCAGCGAGACGGAAGCGGAAAAGCGACAACGGGTGGACAGCGATAGCTTGACGACCTGATGATATATTATCCACATTTCGTCTTTGATACGTCGCGCATCAGCCGTGTGCCCAGATGGCGAGTGCTTGCTTTCTCGCCGGCTGCTGATCATCACATTTGGCCGAACAACGCGATGCTTTGGGTCATTGTGAAAGTCATTCCATCTGCTCTATTGTAATTTCATTGCGGGGGAAGGTCGTTCACCGCTCTCGACATGTGAAGGTCTGTTATTCCCCATTCGACGCTCTCAAGTCGAGAAAACTTGCACGTGTTCTCCTCTCCGCCTCTGCTCCTCCTTTCCCTCCCATTTTGCAAGCCCATGTCCGGGCCAAAATCGGTCATCGATATAAGTCGTCTGTCCCGCATCTAGGGTGGAGCCTGCACCCCGCGGGCGCCGGTTCACAAGTCGAAAGTCTCCTTGATGATGCGCATGGTGTCCTCGGGACCGCTGACAGAGTGGCCGATAGTGCGCTCGTCGACGTAGATCTCGTAGTCGTTGCCACCCTCGGCCGTCTTGTCGCCAAAGAAGTGAATGTGCTCGTACTTGATGCCACCCTCCTTCTTGGCCTCGTTCTCGAGGTGGCCGAGGCAGTACGTCTTGTCCCAGCCGGTGGGGAAGACGTCGAAGGATATCTGGCCGCCGATGGAGAAGGTCAGACCGAGGTGACCGAAGCGCTCACGCAGCTTGGCGACGAAGTCGCGGCGGACGTTGTGGACCTTGTCGTACTCCTCAAAGGCCAGGCGTTCGGCGTTGGAGGCGTTGCGGCCGATGGGGGAGATGTTGACCATGCCGTTGCGGAATTCGATGAAGGTGCCGCGCTTGATGGGGATGTCGAGGTCGGCGATGTGGTGCAGGGCGAAGCGGACGAGCTCCTTGTACTGGTCCTCACCGATGTACTTGATGAAACTGTTGGAGGCGAGGGGCTGGCCGAGCTTGAAGGCTGTCAGGCCGTTCTCGGAGAAGCAGAAGTCGAAGAGGGTGGTGACGGGCGTGCTGGCGTTGCCCAATTGCTCCTGCTGCTTGGAGTAGTCGGAGCCGCCGACGAAGCCAATAGCGCACTTTTGGCGGAGGCGGGCGAGGAGGTCGAGAATCTCTGGGGAAGCGCCCTGGGGAGGGAAAGAAGGACGTTGTCAGCTTGGGTTAGGAGGAAGCTTGGGAAGATGGCTCAGTCGGGGAACAGGGAACAGGGAAGGGGGAAGGGGAAGGGGGGGGTTAATGACTTACAAGTCGAGCGGGAGTGAGGGTGCCGTCGACATCGAAGAGGCAGATCGTCGTCTTGAGCGGCCGCTCCTCAAGAGGGGGGTAGCTGGGGAGGGAGGTGGCCATTGCGACTGACTGATTTGGTCAATGCGCAAAGAAAGCAAGTTGAGAGAGAAGCTCAGAGAGTGTCAGAAGCTAGGTATCGTGTGTTTGGCGTTGGGCAAGACCTCTGTCTGTCTCTCTGTCTCTCTTGGGAACACGCACACACACCGAAAACTGGGCAGGGGCGGAGAGGAGAGGCGGTCTAAAAGGTTGGCGATCGTGCAGGAAGAAGGCCGTGCTGTAGAGCTCCTTTGCGGGATGTGGCAGGCGCGGCGCGGGGTTGCTTCGATGGCGGGGCAGGTTGCTGCTGCTCAAGGGTCGTCGGTGGATAGTGGATTGATTAGGTTTCAAGCTGCAGAACTAACTAGGTGCCTGGGTACTGTTAGAAACAACGACAACAACCAAAGGACGGATGCTGCCTTTGCTTTATATCTTTGCAGCAGACGACATCGAACATCAGTTGTTGGTGTGTACGAGTGAGTCGGCATTGGTGTCTATTGCTGTGCCAGCTGAGGCCATGCCGGTTTCTCTGTTGACAGATCTCATGGACCGATACAATACTCGCGGTGATCTGTCCTCGTCGTCAAAGCCAGATCGACGCATTACGAAGCTGAGGACAGCTTTGCTCTTCACGTTTAAGATTAGGTGACCGGAACGAGATGAGAGCCACTAACTAGCCCACGTAATGGCGGTGGCGGTGTTCGATGATGATGCATGGTCATGTTTACTACGCAGTCCCGAAAACGTGGTCAAGAATGCATACCATCGTACGGATAGAGAACCCCTGAATCAAGACATCGTGGCCTCTGCAGGGAGGGCTTGTGGAGCACATTTATTAGGAGATCCCCAGTGGTGTAAGGGACTGTCGATTACAGTGGACTGGAGAACACCCAGCTTTGAACGAAGTCAGACATGGATGGGCCTTTCGGGGTCGATTATGGAGCCTAAACCGCGTGCGTCATTCTGATTCGGTGATTAGGACTAACACACCATCAAGAGCATGTCATGCTTCTACGGGGTGTTGGTTTCAAAGAACAGATATTCCATGGTTCCTTTGTAGGTCATGAAGTATTAAGGAGCGTCCTGGACGATATTGCTGCTGCGCCTCTGTTTTGAAACATGCGTCTTCGAGAGTGACTCACTCACTCCTTCCGGTCGTTTAAGCGACCCGAGAACGGGTTTCTCTACGAAGGCTTTCGTCAGCAAGTCGTGCGGCGCCTCAATGGGTGATTTGAGTACATGCCTCAGTGTCGAAAAATGTCCCGGGAGACCTTGGCTACCAGCGAAGACACCCTCTTCCTTATCCAAGACCGCCTTCTCGGAGCTGACGTCAGCTCCGGCGGGCCGCTCGGCCTGTGAGCACAGTCCACAAGTCTTGTGAGACGCCTCCTGCCCGGTGGCCTTCTCACTCGTTAGATATGTTCTCTCCACTGCCGCCGTTGCTGGCTCCAAGAAACTGTTCTGGGGTTGCCAGCGCCTGTAGTCACACAGGCCAACAACGTCGCCTTCTTTGGTTCCGCAACTTCCCCGATACTCAACGCCCTGGGACACACCATCCCCGGCTTGATCAGAGCCCTGGGACTTCCCAGTTCCGCCTCCATTGCTGAAACCTGCAGCGATTTCTTTCCCGATGTCCGCAAGACCCCTCTTCTTCCCAATCCCATTGCCGTCATCGCCGCCGCCGTTGTAAGCACAGAATGCCGTCTCGACGTCCCTGATATCTTGGTGTAGCCAGGGCTTTTGCCGGCGGCCTGGTCGGGTTGGTAGTCAACAAAGACCCTCTTGGTCTCCGAACCGACTTCTGCCTATTCCTAGTTGCTACCCGCTGTCTGGCACAGCTCCTGCCGCCGCTGCTGGTGGTCCTGCCCAGGCTGTTCCTTGACGACGAGGTATTGGGTCAAGTTGTTGAATTTGTTGAGGTCTCACATTTTGGTTCTTTGGTTCTTTCATGACGAGAGAATTTTTAGATGGGTTATTGACATCGATTTTGAGCCGATGACTCAGTATTGCCTTTGCTGAGCCTGGGCTGGACAATTCGCCCTTATAATCATAGCTATGATCCCACTACGCAATGTCCCTTTCCCTTAAAGACACAACTTACCGACGCATAGAAGACTACGCATGACATGCATGGTATAGCTTGGCGTACGCACTCGAGCTGGTAGAGCAAATAGACCGGATGAAGCCCTGACCTTGGTATTTCAAGGAACTTTTCGAATATCGTCTCAGTAGTCCACCGCCACTCGGTCTTTGATGCCTCTGTTGGGGGGGGGGGGGGGGGGNGTGCCAAACAGACATATCAGAGGGCGTTCAACAACGTGCAAAGTGAGACTGTGCTTAGCTTCGACATCCCTCTACGCTATTAAAGAAAAGAAAAAAAATTGATCCTCGCTGGATGAAACTGTACTTGCCTATCAATGACTTGTTAGCCCTGGAAGCACCAAAAGCGGAGTAAGTTAACCGATTTCTCGCGAAGATGTGTGTCATAGTGGATGTGTGTCACAATAATATGTACTAAGTATTTATGTATATCTGTTGTGATCTTGTTTGTGCCAATGAGATTAAGACTATCGATACAGGATTGCGGATAATCGTTTGTCCCTCGTCGCACGCTATGCTGGGGTACACTTATAGGTGTAATATACTTGCACAAATACCGAAACAGTTTGTACGCAAGCTCGCAAGGGAAATGGTGGTATCAAAAAGTAAGGGAATAGGACACGTCGGTCCAGACACCCGTCAGCTCAACAACCACGTTAACAATAGTGCTGATCATCCATAGAATGATTAGGCCGTATCCAATCTTCCGTGACATCATCCATTTGTTCATAGGGACGATGATCAGAAGACCAAGTAATGTGAGGAGCAGGGTGATGGCCGAAATCATCAGCGTGCCTCCGATCTGGATGTTGTACGAATGGTATTTGAACGGCTTGTCAGGATGCTTCTTATGTCGGTGATTGGCAGCCTGGACCATCATGTAGACACCGCCGATGCCGATACCAAGGAGAATATTGAGCATGGGACCGCCGAAGCAAGCGGATCTGAGTAAGGGGTTAGCTAGCGATGGCGAGATCAGGGCTACGCAAGAACTTACAGGGCCATGACAGGGAATCCAAGCCGAGCAACAGTGATATCGGCAATCAAGTCACCGACACTGTTACCCGCAGCGAAGATGGTCAGCCCAAGGAGTGCTTCCGAGATGCCAAAAATCACTCCAAAGGCTTTCAAGACACCAACAACCTCCCCGGCGATGGTTGAGATCCAAGCGATGGCGATCGTGAACCCCATGAAGCACAGGAGGAAGTGGTACTTGGGCTTCTTGTCGGGGTTTGTCGTCAACAACAGAAACCCGAGCAGTATCGTAGACACAAGGGGTGTGTAGAGAATAAACCTGACAAGAGTCTTATACGGCTGATCGAACTCCTCCTTCATGTTCGCCCATAAGATGATGACGGCGAACAAAGGCCCTGTGAAAAGTTGAATTGCAACAAGCCATCTGTTCCACTGTCCGGAGTCATCGGCAGCAGCAAGGCTACTTTCTGAAGGCAATGGTGCTGCTAGTTTGGCGTGTTGCGGATGACTTGTTGGTATCTCCGTTGCCACGCGCACACCACTCGGGGAGTCGATTGCGATGAGTGTCGGAGAACCCTTCGGGGAATGGTCAATAGAGTGCATGCGAGAATGCGTCAAGGTGCTTCGCCTGAAGCGCTGCCACTCTGTTTCTTCCCCGGGGCCCTCGTGAGCAGCTGCTGGGGTCGCAGCATTGCAATGGGCATGATCCCGCGTCAATGGATCCACCGCAGTTTCGTCATCGGCGCTCTCGTTTTCCACCACAGGTAATGTCAATACCAGCAGCAAGATGCTCGGGACAGAGATTGCGCTGACAAATCTGTCCCAAAGACTCTTTTGCTTCCAACCTAGTAAAGTCGGGAACAGTGTTGCCCAAAAAATGTGCGGAGGAGGCAACATTGCGTATGGCCACCACCTCACTGGTTTAGGAATGGCCACATCATAAGGCGCAAAAGGAACTTCCAGACGAGCCATGCCAGGCGGCATGAAGAACTCGGTCGGCTCACTCTGAGCAGCTGGCGTCAGAACAAGAGGCGATTCCGTGTAGCCAGGGAAGGGCGACACGGGCGAAGACCTGTCGCTGAAGCTCCCGCGCCGACTTGGGATCTGAAGTGAAAGTTGACCAGGTGACGGCCAAGACTCTAGCGGCTCGCTGCCTCCTGTATCGCGACGTTGAGGTAGTGCCATATCGACGGGCGGGGGTGCTAAATTACCACCGATCTTGAAGGCTGGCGATCGACTTCGGTTCCTAGCGTCATGGGCTTTGACCTGTTCGATGGGGTTCGCTGGAGTATCTTGGGCAGGAAAGCGCCAAGGGGAGTGATCTCGGCTGTTGACGGAACCCGGAATGTCGCCAGATGACAAAGCACGATTCCTGTTTTGCCCAAACTCTTCGACCGCACCGATTGTGTATCTTCCCGAGTCAGAAGGCGGTCCAAGTACCGTGTTCGTTTCACTGTTACCTCCGAGATGGTTGACCGAGTATGCCCGACCGTGTATCGGTCTCATTCTGTGGTTGCTTTCTTTTTGCAACTGAGCCAGAGCTGACCGGAACTCCAAGGCGCCAACCAAACTGGGACGGATGGGCGTGAGGGTGTTACGCCGTCTGCCTCTGGGTCGTAGAACTCGCATACTGCTTGCCATCTCCGCCACCACATGCCGCCCGTGGTCACTGTCCTCCGCATCCTCTTCGTCTTCGGCCTCATCGTCAACTTCGATTCTCGGTCCAGCCTCCAGTGCGCTGATGTCACCGGCGTTTGAGGCGGCGCCGGAAATTACGTGACGGCCCTCGTCGTTGGGATCATCCCGGTATGGCTCCGGAGCCAGCTCGTCGTTGAGATGCCCCACCGCTCCGTACACCTGACCTCGTGCGGCAGCTTCCCGGACCCGCTGCTGACTCCGCCTTGTCGAGAACCAATGCCAGGTGACAACGGTAACCACGTAGAAGATGTAGTAGCATATCATGGTTATACATTCCCATAGATGCAAATGGCCATCCGCCAGAAATACCATGGTGAAGCACACGGCGACGATGAAGAAGGACAGATCCCGGACGTATGTCTTTCTTCCCACCTTAAACTCCCGAACCAGAGCCATGGATCCAGCTACCACGGCGGTGATGAAGCTCGCCGCGCCGATCAGCTCCCCGACCGCCATGCTGGCGCTGTTTGAGCCCATGGCCGCAAAGGTGCTAAAGACGTCGGGAGATCCATTGCCAAAGGCCAAGAATGTGACGCCGGCTAGGCTCTCGCTGAGGCCCAGAATTGCAGAAATAGTGCTGAGATTGACGCTGAAGAAATCGCTGGCGGCGATGCCAATGGTTGTGAAGAGCAAGCCGAGCCAGCAGACCAGAATGACAAAGGCCAAGGACTGTGCCTTGGCAAGGTCGCAATAGTACAGCGTGAGGTAGGAAAGGAGGCCAGCCTCATCATCACCGCAGTGAGCCTTGACAAAGGCACACTGGTCATCGGCGCGGTGGACGTCGCGGCATTCGGTGAATTCGGATCGTTTGGTGAGGGGTGACGTGTCTTGCAGGTGAAGCTGCCTCTCGGTCGTTTTGGCCAGGAGAGAGCAGGATACCAAAAGGGATATCAAAAAGACCGTCGCGTAAAAAGGCCGCAAGCGAAGGCCGCCCCCTCGAAGCTTGGAGGTTGCTGGCATGCTGACGTCAAATCCTGTGTGTAATTGGCTCATCCGAAGCCATGGCAGACTGCAGTTGCGTTGGCGTGCGTGGGATATGCCGCTCGTCCCGCCGTGCAAGGAGGAACGGGTGTCTTTCGGCGGAGTCGCAATACAAGAAGAAGGATGCGGCGCGTTTGAGCTGAACTGCAAGATGCAAGTGCTTCTCACGTTCATGTACTATGCGTGAGGTCTGAGGGAGGCAGCCCGGGAAAACCTGCCCAGGAACATTGGGAAACGGAAGCGTCGCAAGATCTTGGACACGTCCGCAGGCGGTGCCCTGATTGAGCCAAGCCCCGCGGCTGGGATATGCACAGCAGTTAGAGTGGCTGTGCATCATCGACGCGGCAAGTTGAAGAGAGAGGGGCCATTCGCAACGGCAACCGCAAGAGGACAGGGGTGCATATGACGCCCGGCAGATAACGACTGGCGTCACGTGTCGGTAGCACGGAAGTTTGGACGAAACGGGTAAACGACCAGGTTTTCAGCTTCCCCGCCCGCCCCTCGCCGGCCTGAAATGACAATAGGTACTGACACCTAATATTTTAGGCCACAATTATCTATTTGTTGTTTCGCGTCCTGTCACTGGGGGCGTGCTTAGTGGGGAAAGTAAACACAAGGCCGGCACTTTGAGCGCAGCACAGCAACAATCAACAAATCTGACGATCGACAACCTCAGCGCAACAACACAAAGATGCCTCGAGTGGCCCAGGTACCGCGCGCCGGCAGCGTCAGAGCGACCTCAGGGTCCATGAATGCATCGCCGTTCAAAAACTCCCCAGTCAAGTAGGTTTGCAACGTCTATGGCTCATCGACTTTGCCTAGCAACGAAACTAAACGACATTCAGAATTCCCCTCAACGATGATGCGGAAGAAAAGGCGCGACGAGCGCATTCGCGCCATGCGTTCCACGAGCGCCAGCGCAACGAATTGAAGGCAGCTGCTGCTACGCCGCTGCGCAGAAACAACGGTAGCCTGGAAGACCTCGAGAACGACACACCGGGCTCGAACCCCAAGACACCACACGCGCGCGGCAACCGTAGTCGTCAAATCGTTGACGATGATGACGACGAAGGCTTCGTGGTTAGCGGAAGCGCGGTTACGCCTATGAAACGTGTTCCGATTCTCGCCAACTTCGAAGAATGGATGAAGATGGCAACGGACAACAAGATCAACGCAAACAACTCCTGGAACTTCGCACTAATCGACTACTTCCACGACATGTCTTTGCTCAAGGAAGGCGACGGAGTCAACTTCCAGAAGGCCAGTTGTACGTTGGACGGCTGCGTGAAGATTTACACCAGCAGAGTCGACAGTGTCGCAACCGAGACCGGCAAGCTTTTGAGTGGTCTTGCGGACAGCAACAGCAAGAAGAAGGGCAAGGAGGGCGATGAAGTCGACGGGGAAGAGAGTGAGGAAGAGTTTGACGAAGACGGCAACGTCAGGAAGAAGCCGAAGCGGAAGGTGTGTGCGAAAGAACACTGTTCATGCCGGGATACTAACTCTGGTAGACTCAGCGATCCTCCGAAGCGACCCTCGCGCCTTCCTTTTCCTCGCTGCAGCTCAAGAAGTTCGAACTAGAGTTTGCCGTAGACCCTCTCTTCAAGAAGACTTCCGCCGACTTCGACGAAGGCGGTGCGAAGGGCCTGCTTCTGAACCATCTCATGATCGATGCGCAGGGACGTATCGTCTTCGACAGCAGCGACGATGTCGGCGACGCACATACCTCAAAGACGAGAAAGATGAACGATGAAACAGAAGACGAGGACAACGAAGACACGGAGATGCAGGATGCTTCGGCCGTACAGGAAGAATCAGAACAAGAGAATAGTGAGGATGTCGAGATCGACCTCGGCGCGCTGGGCTCTAAGTTCTTCTCTGATTTGGGCCGTCTCGACGAGCTAGACGTGTGTCCGTCATTGAAGAACTTCGATCTTGGCAACCCCTCAGGCTCTATGGACATCCCGTTTCTTAGAGCTCCAGAGGACTGGAGAGGAGACCAAGACAAGGAAAAATCCCCGGAATTGCTCGGAGATAATTCCGGCATGTTCATCGACGGCGATAACGCAGCGGGCTTCGATGATGACGATCTTGGCCTCGGCGGCTTCGAAATCGGTGCGGACGTCGCTTTTGGCGAGGGCGGCGAAGCCTGGGCGAGGGAGGCCGCTCTTGAGCCGCAAATGCGGGTTTACGATGCCGGTCTGGGCGAAGATGCTGCTGGGGGTGATGGCGTCGACATGCTCGATCAACGCGACGGGGACTTTGTCGTATCAATGTCCCATGCACAAAGTGCCGACAAGATGCATGAAGACATCTTGGGTTACTTTGACCAGGCGCTGCAGAAGAACTGGTCAAGTGCGGAGCACTGGAGGATTCGGAAGATTAAGGATGTCAACAAGCCCGCGGGTCCTGCCCGTGTGCGGAAGGAGAAGGAGCCTTTCGAGATCGACTTCTCCGCGCCGCTTGACCAGAGCTTAGCTGATGTCCTGTATACACAGGCTTCCAGCAACTCGGCCATCTCCATGCCCAAGAAGGACTGGAAATCAAAGTCACGTAATCTGCTGCCGGATGATAAACACTTCAACTCGAAGTCGCTCCTCAACCTCTTCCTCAAGCCTAAGGCTCGCCTCAGCAGACGACGGCTTCTTGGAAATAGAGGCGGTATGTTTGGCACCGCGGGACCGGACAGGGACGTACCAGAAGGCGAGATGAACGAGGCATTCTGGGCACAGCAGAAAGCACCGATGAAGAGCGAGGAAGAGACACCGCTACCGGAAGGAGACTATGATGCCAACTTCTTCCAGGACGACGCTCTCCCCTTCGCTGGAGGGTTGGAAGACGAGGACGACGAGTTTGCAGATGCCCGCGAGCATTTCTCGCCCATGGTCGAGGGTGATGCCGGCACTACTGAAGCAGCGGGCTTGACAGCTCTGCTGGGCGGTGATGCTGCTACCAATGCCCTGACAGGCGCCTTTGGCACCACGCTGGTCACACAAACTCGGCGTCTGCGGCCAGACTACGTGCAGTACGCGCGTGTGGCTAAGAGGGTCGATGTCAGGCGGTTGAAGGAAGAGATTTGGAAGGGTATGGGCCTCGAACAGCTGGACAAAGTAAGCCAAACAAACCCTTGGACGATCAACGCCACAGAATGCATACTGACTCTGGCTCCAGGATTCTACGCATCTTCCTACGTCGCCATCCAATGACCCCGTGCCCCAGGAGCCGTCCAAGGACACATCACTGAGATTCACCGAGGTTATGAACGGCCTGCACTCGGTCTATCCGAAGCAGATGATGGAGGACATCTCGACGAGTTTCTGCTTCATCAGTCTGCTGCACCTCGCCAACGAAAAGGGTCTGGTCATAGAGAAGACTCCTGAGCTCACGGAACTGAACATTCGTAAGGATTGGACGGCCGAGATCACAGGAGGGGAGTAGGAGCCAAAATGATCGAATCAAGAGTCCTCATTGAATGGGCTCTGCGGAGGCCTGGCGTTTTGTCTTGTCTAACGACGGTATGCTGGGGTTTCTTCTTTTTCCGTCTTCTTTCTGTATGGTTTGGGTACTTCCAATAATGAACTGGGCGGCAAAGAATCCGTTTTCCAAGTCTGCGTGTTATCCTGCGCGGCTTCAGCTGAGACGAGAGTCTCGGATGACATGTTATGTAGTTGACGAAGGCAGACCCAGCAGGCTTCAGCTGGTATTGAGTTCGTACGTCCATCCCTCCCCCCCGATCTGGCTGCTGTTTCTCCGTCATCCCAGCAACGCTGAAGGCGACCAGGCTGCGTAGAACCAGTGCTCTTGCCCGATTGTTGTTAGCATTAGCATAACAGACTCTGTCCCCCGCACCCCCCTCAACACGTTCCCTACCTGGGTCTGGGATCGCTTGTTTCCCGTCATCTCGACTACACGATTACCTCGGACGGCGGCGCAAGGGCACAAGCCGGGACCGGAATACGGATCATCAGATGGCATCTCAAGCGAGCGCTGACATTCTCTTTGGGGCACGTGCGACAACGTGCGATCAAAGAGGTCATCGAGCGGTTGAAGAGAGGGGAGGGGGGGCTCGTCGTGTGTGCGGTCACCTCAAGGTTCGTGGAAGGAATTGTGGTTTGCATGCACGTCAGCCAGCAGTTGTGCCTGCCCTCATGTGCTGTGTGCAACGTCAATCGCAACTCGCAACTCGTCAGTCGCTCGGACCCCGTTCCCTTCTTTCTGTCCCCCCATCAAACCAGCCAAACGATGGAGAAGGGAAAAGGGAGAATCAAAAGCTACTCCTCCTCGTCTCCGCTCATCTCCACGGCACATAGGGACCAAACCTCATGCCTACCTAAGTTTAGTCGTCGTTTGAGATACCTGGTGTCCCTGGCCAGCGGTTGGGGGTCGCCCAGCGGCGGCCTCCTCTCCACCCCCGGAAAGAAGAGGGGAAAAAATTAAAACACCCGCCAAGGCGAACCGGGGGTTGGTCAGTCCAGGTCCCCGAAAGGTTGGCCGCATGATGACGTTAGAGGCTCGACAAAATCATGGAGGGGGTGTTTCGCGTGCTCGACGAACCTGCAGGCGCTTCCAATCGGGAAGGATCCTTCACTTCGTAACGGTACTAGCGGGCCGCCCAAATACCTAGGTAGGTAGGTTGGCGTTGTTTTTTTATTATCATGGCCACAGTCAGTAGGTAGGCATCTCGAAGAAGGAGGGGGAAGGAGGCAAAATGACCTTCCCTCCTGCCAGCTTCTGTGGTTTGCTGTTATTTCATGACGTCATGTCAAGACCATGTCCATCAATCCCCCCCCCNAGTGTGCGAGTCATCTCTGTCTTTTCATGAATTCTTTTTATTTGATTCACTTCAGCTGAGGCCGTTCCTCATGTTGCTACTTATAGGTTTTTGGGTCTCCGATTGTCAGAGAGCGTTTTGTATCATGCGATACCCATTCCATCCCTATACCGCACGATAACATCATCGCCTGGGTCGTGCCATGCAGCTCATAAGCCCTGCCTGGGCGGGAAGATAAAGATGCCTTGCCCGCAACCTAACGCCGGTCAAGGTTTTCCTAATAACGCCGCTGAAGAAAAGAAAAAAGGGAAGTTACTGTTCCGGAACAATGCCCAACGAGATACCAATCCATGAGGGTATTCAAATACTCAAACACACCAGCTTCAGCCTTTCAGCTTGTTTCCACCAAGACGCTCATACCATCAGCAATATACGGCCACGACATACGACAAAACATATCGAGGCAAATGTTCGAAAGCGACAGCAGCATTTCTCCACATATGCGGCCATTGTGTGCGGTCCAGAGGATGAAATCTTCGTCGGCGTTACACGCCCCTCTTATTGAACACGTCGGTTAACAATCTCGCCCGCTCGAACCAAAGCACTCATTCCGTCGAGCTTCGGATCGCTCCTCTCCCCAGCCCCGAGTGAGATTTGGGAGGACGCGTGCAAAGATGCGTGGGATGACGCCATGGACCCATCGGTTCCGGATGAGGAACTCGACTGGAAGCGCAATAGCGCAGGTGGCGGCGAGTGGTAACCTTGAAACCTCATTAGCCCCTGTGGAAAGCTATGCGAAGAGTGGTTGAGTATACCATTCATAGGTCCATGGGGACCCTGCAGCTGTCCGGTGAATATTGGCTTCTGATCCTGGAGCGGCATGGGGGCTGCTGTGAAAGGGGAAGATTGCAACTCGTAGGGGGAAGCCAACGGGGGCTTGCTGGACAGCAAGGCATGGATCGGGAGCGAAGATTCACTCGGCGTGCGAGGATACGAGCCGGACGACGCGGAACTTCCTGTCGATGAATACTCATGCTTCAACGGCGGTGGGATAGAAGTGCCCGGGTGCTGTGGGGGTGCAAAGCTGCCGAATCCGTTCGCCTCGGGTGATCTCGAGACGCCATTCATCCCACCACGTCCATTGCTGAATACATCCGACAGCGAAGGCAAGTGAGTCGTCGGTCCGACTACCTCTGGCATCAGTTGGTTTTCTGTCCATGTCGGGCGACGACTACGACTCTGTGACGCACGAGGGCTTGCCGAATGCAAGCTCTCTCGATCGAATTGAATGCTGGTAGGAGAGTGTACGGCGTCATCTGTGGCATGGTGCGAGATTGGCGTCGGAATTGCCGTTGGATATTGAGATTCTGACACCGACACCACAGATCCGACTCGCTGCTTCCGATTTGGGGGTGGTTCGCTGCCCTGATGGCTCTCGCTGCCGCTGCCGGTACTGCTGAGGCTGCCAGGTGTCACGCTCGCACTGCCATTGTGTAGTCGGGCACCAACATCCAACTTCTGACGTTTGGATGATTCTTTTGCTGGAACAGAAATCAGTTTCACGAGCAAAGCTAAAGAGCCCAGCTTGAGACATACCCTGATTGGCAGAGGCTTGCCTCGCCTTGAAGTCTTGTAAGTACAGGTTGTATTTCCTATACTCTGCAGTCTTTTTGTACTCGGCTAAGTCATGGTTATACTTTTCCTTAGCCTTAAGAGCCGAAGACTCATAAGGCTCCTTCTCGCCGGGCGTCAAGTTTTGCCAATGCTCTCCAACGAGCTTGGCTATTTCGGTGAAGGTTAAGTTTCGGCCCTTGAGGTCATCGCGCATTTCTTTACAGTTGTCAGTCGGATTGCATCTCGCACCCGGGTCGCCAGCTGGACAGAAACTCACTATTGGAAAACAGAACGTATGCTGACGGCGGCCGTTCTGGTGCATTCTCATCGGGCTACCAAATCTTTAGCCATGGCCAAGTACTAGTGTACGAACAGGGTCGGAGTCGGCACGAACCTTGGGGTGACGGCGATACTTGCGCTTGGTAACGACAGGGCCGTCCTTCACTTCGGGTCGAAGTTGCTCTGGTCGTTGAGCCTCGGGTTTTGATTCCTCAGCCGTTGCTCTAGTGGGCGATACTAGCGACGCATCGGGGGCGAGGCCCCGCGAATTGGCAATACGCCTTTGCAATTTCTGACCATGTTTGTCAGTATTGGTCAATGTCAGTTACACGCCGTCTGGCTTACACGTCGATGTCCTAGCTTGACTCCCAGCGCGTCCCTGATGTAATCGCCCGTTAATCTCGATGCAGCAGCACACGGGCCAGCCTGGCGGTGCACTCACAAATCAGATTCTGTGATGTCCAATATCGTCTCCCATGTGTCGAAGCCCTGCTCGAGGAAAATACCGAGGTACTGAGAGATACCTAGCTCTGCAAAAATACCGTCCAGTTCATGCGCCATAACGAAGATACTCGAAGCGATGCCTCGAGGTTGCCAATTAGTCTGGCGCGCGTCGACAAATCGAATATCGATATCGATGGAGTTCTCCGGCGTCGGCAATGTTCAACAGATGACTCGGTATACAACCGTTACGGCCTTCGTTCGGTTCGGTTCGGTTCGATTCGATTCCCGGCAAGTCGTTCCCATCTACTCGCCCATTCGAAACAATGTGCGTCGATTTTCGTTGATTCCAGTTTCAGGCTCAAGTTATTCTCGTCAAATACGCCTCCAAAGAATCAAGTCGATGAAGTTGGGCAGCGACCGGCGGATGCGTTTTACGTTGGCGGCAAATGGTGAGCGGCTCGAACGTTGATTCGCGGGCTTTGAGGACTGCAGGATGTGGTGCAGCAGTGATGTTGTGTAAATGGCGAAGAATATTCGAGAGGAATATGGGCGACGTCTGCGTCTGCTTAGAAGGTTAACAACGGATGTTGGTCAAAGTCAAAGGTGTGCGGCAAGCATGGCGTGGATATACCAAATTGGTAGCTGCAACACAGAGGACGGATCTCGATGACATTATAGGAGACCGAGCTCTGGGGTGTGGGACAACGGGATGGACTAGGCAGAGAGGGGCTTCGAGACCCAGGTGGGATGCGCGTTCTGGAAAGGATACGTACAGCTGGCAATATGTTTTCTGAGCCTGCACGGCGATTTACAGCCACATGAACGACAGGGAAAAGCAGAGAAAGACTGGTGGAGGGATCCCAGGGCGCGTCAGGGTGGGAGGAGGAGGCTCTAAGTGTTGCTTGTGCAAGAAGAAAAATGGTCAAGTTGAGGAAGAAAACGAGAAGCCAGCAGCGAAAGCCTTTTCTTCTTTCCTTTTTTCCTCTTGCGAATTGGAACTGGGAACGGTGAAGAAATAAACGGGGTGGGTGACCGTCTACGAAACGGAGAGCAGTTTGACAGGGCAGAAAGGGAGATGGATAGAACGGAGGGGCAAGTGAACGGTTGACGGTTGACAGGCGAAAAGAAACAGCCCCGCGGTGATCGACGTGGACTAAAGAAGTGAGGTCAGAGGTGTTGAAAAGGGAACTTCGAGGGTGGGCGTGTGTTGATGTACTAGGTAGTTGGTAGCTTCAGACGTTGCCGCAGACTTGTGATCCGGGGTGGCATGCCTACTGACTGTGTGGCCCAAGCAGAGAAGCTAGAGCAACAGATGTATGGACAGTTCAAGGTACCCAAGACAAAGCCCCCTTGAGTCTGATCGCAGAAACCGAATTTTTGAGAAGTCGGAGAGGATTCCAGCAACGGAGAGCATCTCTCTACTGGAAGCCCATCGTAAATAAAAGCGGACATCAACCAGCGAAGAAAATATGGAGCCATTGGGAAGAGATGGAAAGGTATGGGTTCTCAGCGAGTCAGGAACAGGAAACGGCCGCTTGAGATGGGTCCCTGGGGTACTTGCAAGGGCGTACCGGTACAAGAGGTGCGCGCACCTGTCCTTTTCCATTTCCATCCTTACCCAGGGGCCAGGCGGCAGGGCACTCGCACTCCCTCCTCCCCTTACACCTCAGGCCGAAACAACGAAATGGACAGAAGGGGTGCAGAAATGGGACAGTACGGATAGTGTAGGAATACAGGGAACGAGAGTGCGTTTTGGTATGTGCAAGAGGGGGTGTGTTCCCGCCTCACTCGTCGTTCGTTCCCATTGGTATACAGATGCCGCACCGCGGCAACGCGGTCGTCTGCCTTACAGAGTACGGTCCACGGTCCACGCCTTGCGCACATACGTAGCGTACTACACATACGGAAGCCTTTCCGTAGACCACAGAACGCAGAACGCAGAACGCGGACGGCCCCATCCCACGCCATCCATCCACGGCAGCTCCTGCAGGCTGCGGACGCTCGATCCCCAGCCGTGTATGTAGTAAAACCCGCGATGTGTACGGAGTACGACCGTGATGGACTTTCCGTTCTGGCATCTCGCAATCTCTATCGATCACAAAATCGCATCGATTTGGTACAGACGCCGTCGGGATCAAATCCACCAATGGAGATTTCGAAGGGACCGCCGTTCGACCAGCCGAGCAACCCTGCAGTGAAGTGACCACGAACAGCACGATAATGTGATCTAGCCGTGGACCCGAATCTCGATGTCAAAGTCAACTCCAGACAACAACGCTTCCCAGACACGTCAGTACTTGGTGCTTTCGAAGTTGAGCAACCCAAACAAGCTACCTGATATAGCTAGGGCCACCCCTCTCTGCGGGGAGACGAAGTGGGTCGTAAATGGGAGAGCACCTGAAATCGAAGAATTGTGCCGCGATCGAACGCCTGTACCCCCCTCTCCCCTTGACGCAGCGTGCTCACGCGGATGAATCTCCTTAAGTGCAGTAGCCACTACGGACCACAATTGTCGAGGCACGCACCTCTTGTGTCGTTCAGGGCACAGTGCGAGTGAGACAAAAGACAGACGACGAGAACACGGCAACCACTGACACCCACGCCTTGTTCAGCTGGTAGAAATCTACCAGTCGACAAAATGGCAGGATTGAATGGGAGTGACAACCAAGCAGATGACACTACTGTGTGGGCGGTTAGCCATCTAGAAGTCAAGTATAATGTGTACTCCAATACTAGGCAAGTTGCTTGAACCATCATATTCGAGGACTCATTCAGCAAAGCCCATCGGGCGGCCTGCGACTCGTAAGTGATTTGCCCGTCAATAATACACCGGGAAGAATCGGATTTCGCAAGGCGATTGATTACTCATGGCACAGCATGCCGTGCAACCCAGGCCCCGAGGCGAGCGGCAACTTTGCCATCGGGCTCGACTGGCATTGGCAAACATCCAGATGCCCCATTGGGGGCGGCGGTAAATTCGCTCTGTGGCGAAGGGGCAACGGACAAAAGCCATCGCGAACTTGGACATTGCGCATTCGGCCAGGTATGGCATTTGGCCACCAAGTGAGGCTGAGAGCACATGCAACTTTTATTGGGTTGTTGCGTCTCCACAATCCATCGGAGCGTTCTGGAACTTGGGCCATCTCGTCCAAGGCGTACAACAAGGACAATACCCCGAAGCAAACAAATGACAACAAGTTGGACGTTGCGAGCTGGCGGGTCGCAAATCGGGAACATGGACCGGTCTAGTGTTGTCAGTCCGAGCCTGCCCTTTGCTATCATGCTGGTCCAGCCCACCTCGTGCAACACGGTTATTCCTGACTTCGACGGCGAAATCCAGTGTGATTCGGCATGGCAGTGTTTGTTATGCAGCCATAGTCATATCTCGGAAGCTGGCCCGTTAATGAGGTTCAGTGAGCGTTCTGGACTGTCTTCGGCCGAACGACAGGGGCCAGGAAACCGAACGCAACCACCACTCAGAGGCTGCTGATGGACCAGGACAGCATCAACCGGGAAAGGGTGTTGGCGTATCAATGCCTCTCCTGGTGGTGGAGGGCCAGAGAGAGGGTTTTGCGGCGGAACGCGCTACTAGCCAGCAAGTAGCGTTACAGATCGCCCCTACGCTCGTCACCTCTCCCAGCTTGACTTTACAACACGGGCTTCATGCCGTGACGTACGGATAGATTTGTTCGATGCGGCGCCTGTCTTGCGGAGCTTCCCACCTGGGAGGTTATGAGTCCTTTCGTCCGCCCCATGCTTATTGACGTTGGATCGTACAGGATGGCGAGCCACAATTGGATTAATCAATTGTGGGAAATGACGGGCAGCAAATGGGCTGAGAGTACCAATCGGCTTCTCCAGGCGCCGAAGGACCGGAGACCATAGGCGTGAGAGAATTAGGGAAGAAACAATAACATGACAAGGAGAGGGGGGAGGGGCATCCATCGGCGATTTTTTCCGTATGCTTGAGAAGCGTACCGTCACACCTGGTATCATGACAAGATCACGAAGAGAACACGAGCAACAGGGCTGCTGCTGAATCTTAGGTTCTGGCGTTGGTGCATGCCGTGTTACCTGTGTTCGAATACCTATTGTGGTTGCCCACCGAAGCAGGTGTAGGCGGCGCGGAACCGTATGTTACGGAGGAACTGGATGATGCAAGTAAGGACTGGGACACGGTCAATTGTAACATCTCGATCGCGAACGCCCATTCCTACTCATCGAGATTGAGCAAATGCCACCAGCAGCTGCCCGCTGGAAAAGATTGGACGCCAGCCAGTGCGTCAGAAGGCGGCATCCCATTTTGCTTTGTTTGGGGTCTGATATCATTGTCCCTGATGACACTCAGCAAAAGTCTGATCTCACTGCAGGAGGGTTTTTGTCAACATCAGGAAATGCGGTGCGGCATCGAAGAAAGCAGGTATGTGTGTAGTAAGGGGTGGGGCGGACGGTTTATCGCGCCCCACTCCATAAGTGGGGTTCGTACTAGGGCGGGAGGTGCAATGAGGTCGGAGGTACCTGGACTAACTGCTGCTGTATCGGAGGTTGGCGGTGGTGGTGGTGGTGCAGACCATGACGGCGGCAACGACAATAGACGGTATTCCTCAATTCTCCATGTCTCTCTGCCAGTGGACTGGCTGGACGGGTTGACACCTTAGGATGTGGCACTGACTGATCGTGGCCCGGTTCGTGACAGACGTGTATGAACGAACCTACTACACTCATTGCGACGGGGCAAACACGCACATCCTGTGGCACGGTACGGTATCCGTAAACGCAGGCATGTACTGTCGGGCCAGGACCAACCAGCAGCACATTGCCGCATGCTACCCGCCTCAGACGCTGTTAGAGAAGGGTGAGGCAATCTCAGATCGCTATGAGTTACAAGGTCCAACATGGCATTGGATGCTTGCAATTTGGCCGTCGCCGGGTCTAGCTGCATCGTCGATGGGAATTTCTGCAGCGGTAGGCTGTCGACGTCTTCCCTGAATGCGAACAAAAACAGATCAACCGCGGGAGTACAGATTTGCGATGCTTTTCTCACAATGCCTGCCTGCCTGCCTGCCTACCTTGCTTGGCTCATGTGGAAAACAACCCGTCAAGCATCTCTCTATCCATCTGCCGAATGACGATCAATCAAGAAGAGTCAGCTGCTTGGGAGTGCGCCGAACTGGCCGCACGATTCTTTTAGGACCCTTGCTCTCATCTCATGAAGGTTGTTTGTGTACGGATACACAATATCGAGTCCATCCGACAATGGACGGGATCGATCATCACGGTGCAGTCACAGTGTAGCTGTCAAGTGCACCACCATTACAAACGGTTGTTTGGACTGCCGCAGAGACCTCATTCCTGGAGGCAGATATAGATAGATAGATAGGTAGGGAAATAATTGCATGGATGGAGAAGGAGAGTCATGACGGTGCGCAAAAGATGGGATGCGGCAAATAAAGCAGGATCGACGTGTAAAAAAAATGACTGGGACCACAAAATCACAAAAGTAAATTCAATGCCCAGAGGCGGATTCGAACCGCCGTCAACACGGATCGCTGTATAGAAGAACCACAACGTATCATCCTAACCAACTAGACGATCTGGGCCACTGATGAGGCTTATGAAGTAGGCCAATTTTGTCAACTATAATGTGCTGTGGACTAGACTGCCGCTCAGGCACAAGGTAAATTAGTCTGCACTCAAATCTTGCGGGTGAGCATGCACGATTATGTGCCTGCTACGTAAACCCACCCAGGATCCGTGTCCTCGGCAATACCGCACCGCAACTCTGTTTGTCGCTGGCAGACTGTTAACGACCAAAATCCCACTATCATCCACCATCTTGGGACATCAGTATTCACGTGCGCTCGGCTCTGAGACGACACCGAACTATCGCCTTTCGCTCGGCGTTCCCGTCTCCTGGATCACCCAGCAATCCGAGTCACCCAAGGAAGAAAGAAGGTGGGAGAGAGGAAAAGTCGAATCCTCGCCAGTTCTCGCTCTAGCCTGCACGTTCACCGCCGTACGCGAACATCGCAAGAAAGAGTATCCGCATTTCCCATTGCAGAGAATTGCCAAAGGACACGAGAGGATAAAAAAAGAGGGCGGCTCCTCCCTTGAGACCCCCATATCAGGCCATCTTCTCCCAGTCTTTTCAGCTATTTTTTAGCCTTCGACCCTTTCGATTCGTTCGCCCCGTCGCCGTCTCCGAACATGGCCCCAGCGTCCCAGGAGACCGAGTCCGCCTCCCCTACAACAACCAGGCCCGACGGCGAGTCGTCGGTGGATAACATTGCCCAGGTATGTTGCGTAGTCCGTATCTGCACGCGGTTCTGGTACTCCGGCGCAGCAAGGGGGGGAGG
>NWBT01000049.1:2676572-2688406 GCA_003386485.1 Colletotrichum lentis | reverse complement strand
CGCAGTGGGCGCAGAACTTCTGCCTCGACCGCAGCCCCTTGGTCTCTCGTTGAGTCTGCCGTTTATCCCCGTCGAATGCTTCCTCCTCTGTTCACTCCAGCTTCCCATTCCGCTCCCACGGCCCAGGGCCCAGGTCCCATGCTCAATGTCCTCTCTCTGTCTGTCTCTCTCTCTCTCTCTCCCCCTCCCTCCCTCCCACACGAGTATACTCCGACACCAGCCTTTTTGCTCGCCTTCTTGCCCCGTCTGTCTCTCTCTGGCACGCCAGTTGGCCTTCGACAGTCCCCATACATTAGCACCAGAGCGGTCTGGACCCTCCTCTACGCTGTATAGGCGTTTAGGTGGGGACCAACTCCGACGAAGGTGTCTAGATGGGGATGTAAAGAGAGAGACAGACCAGGGCGGTCGGGGCCTTGGGGTGCTGTAGCTTTGGTACTACGAGAGAGGCCGGAGGGCAGAGCATTGAGAAAAAGGGTAGAATGAGTGATGAGTGGCGCGCAATGGGGACCGACCTATCGTACTGTTCCAAGGCTGACCACGTCTGGACTGCGTTCTAGGCCTATAGAGATCTCGTAAGGTACGCCCATTCGACGAACGATTTCCCATCAATTTTTTTTTTCTTTCCGTCCCCCCCCCTCTCTCCATCGCCCTCTCTTCCCCCACTCCTTCGTCCGAAAAGGCACAGGCGCGCCAGCACGTTCTTGGTACACGCGCCCGGCGTAAGACGCTGAAACGCCTTCCATGCCCCTGCCACAATTTTGAGAATGGCCCATCTGCACCCTGCACAAAGTCGGAGCTGCCTCCGAAGCCACAAAGACAATTCCGCGGAATGCGCAATGCGAGCAGCACCTTCCCCAATCCTAGCGCGGCGCAGCACCACCAGTGCGCGTTAGACCGTCCCTGGCCAAGACAGCACGCCGGCTATCCCGTCTTTGTTATTCCCTTTCGTTGATGGCGCCCTCAGCCCGGGACTCTTAGGTTCTTGGGCGCAAGCTTGCGTCTTGTTTCCGCATCTGGACTCGAATCTGGGCCAGCCGTCTATAGACTATATCTCGCGTCCAAACGCTATGTTCCAGTCGCTTTGGTTTCAGCCGACGACGCCATCAACCCCATTGCTCGATTGGGCACGTCTACATACTGTTCCGCTGTCTAGGACAGCGCTTCGAAGCGAGACAAGTGACCCTATCGCCAGATCTGGTGAGGGGGTGCGCCTCTGTGTTGTGGTATGACAATGCCCGAACTGCTGTCACATATCGGTTGTGCCACGATGGCATTCGGTTACGGCTCCCGCATGAAATGCCATCTCGACGAGCTGGGTTCTAGACCATTTTCCTGGTCCAGGCCTTCTGCCCAGGCTCCGGAGGCGAACCGTCTCTTCAACGTCTCACGTCCCGGGACTGATGCTCCCAAGCTGAGCCCAGCCCACGTTCTTAGCGATGGTCGAGGCCTTTTACCTACTAATACCCAAAAGTAGTCTACATTCGCGACCATGCGGGACCACTGCCCCCCCCCCTTTCCCCTTTACCTCCCATCTAGGGTCTAGCTAAGCGGCCAGACCGGAAAAGGTGTTTCCCATGTTTGATTATCCATCGAGATACGCCCTCGTGACCGCCTTTCTACACGCCGAACTTCAGAGTCAGACTAACCGAGAATCGTATACAGAGGCGAGCAAGCGGCCGCCGCGCTAGAGGCCAACTTGACAACCCTTGAGAGTAGGCTGGACGCGTTGCTTGCTGCCTTCGAGGCCAACGAAAAGCCCGAACGCGACGGCGCCGCGGCGCCATCGACCGAGGAATCGAAGAAGCAGGACGGGACAGCCCATAGCGCACAACCCAGCGAGAATGGTAGTTTCGGTTCTAACGAATCGGCAAAGAAGTCGTGAGACGGGATGGACAGTTTCTATGCTGGCGCCCTGATTGGAACGACTTGGACTGGCATGGTAGTATAGAGTCGTCGCACAGAGCCAAGATCCCGCGTAACCTGCGTTTATCATTTCATGCTATGTCGCGACCTTTGCTTTTGCGATCTTCCAGGAGGATCAACCGCTGGGGGTTGCGGCCATTCGAAGTGGCCACAGCAATGATCAAATGTTAGATGTCCGGTGGCCAACGCTGATCCCCCTCCTCTAGTGCTTCTTTTTGTCCCGGCCGACCTATCAAACGAATTGTTATCGACCGCATCCCATAACTCCCTGTGATTCCATCAACCTATAGACAATCGGTAGGGCAGACAGGCGGTGCCACCTTCTTCTCTCGTCCTCGAATGCGAGATTGATGCGGACACGCGACTACGAGGAGTCTGGGTATCATTTTCTCTATAACAGGTTTACACGTGTACTGAGCGGAAGAGATACCTGGAATCTTGGCGCGCCTCGCCACTCGCCTGCAGCAAGTCGCCCTGCAGACCTAGCGCCTAACAAGCACCGGAAGCTCTCCCTCGATCTCGATGTCTGCTCCTGAGAAGGGTTGATAGCACTTGACTTACACCCACGGGTGTTTATGGGGGAATTGGCGGCTGCCGTCTGGTGAGCCGGAGCAAACACTCCTCTTCCTCGCCACCCAATATGCCTACCGGGACAGAGTAGGTGCCGTGTTGTTTCCGCTTCTTCCTCTGTCTCGGGCCGTGACATCCTGCCGCGATGTCGGGCCCGGAGACAGCTATCAGTCCTCCTTCCCCGGACTAAGGGCTCTCCCTCCCCCCCCTCTCTCTCCCCCTGTCCCTCTTCCTTGTTCGGCGGGACGCAGTCGAGTGATTGATAGCTTCCTTTGGCCTGACGCCTAGTAACGTAAATGCGGTGCGTGTCCCCTTTGCGAGCCGCATACAAGAGGAAGGGGGGGCACTCTGCATTTGATGTGACTCTGCGGCCAATGAATGACTTCGAGCGGGGTGAGAGGCATGTTCGGGCTCGCCTATACGCATTGCAGAGAAGGGAGGATCCGCCAGCTCAACTTCCTCCGTCGTCTTTCTCGTCTTGTCGTCTTTCTCGTCTTGTCGTCTTTCTCGTCTTGTCGTCTTTCTCGTCTTGTCGTCTGATCTTGACGAGCTCGGTGTATGTCCTTCTTGCCATCGCCGGTGAAGTCTGGGGGTGGAGATGGCGGATGCGCCACCAGCGACGTAAAGTGGTTGTCCGTACCCCCCTTTTGCTTACTAGATACGGTCCCCGTGGCTGCAGTGAGACCCCTTCTCCCCTGATGTATGAATATCTCGGACCGAGTCATACCTGGGTGGCCGAAATTGGCCCCATGTGCTCTGTTCTCTGTAGAAGATGCCGCTGACTACTAAGTAGTAGAGCATGGCCGGCGGCGCTGGCGGGTGGGTTGATCGATGCGACCCAAGACGTGACTGGAACGAACCCAAGAGCGGGCGTCCTCTTGCCGCTCTCGGCATTTCGTCCGGGTAAATAGGCCCTCTCCACCCAAGAAGCTTAGATTACTGACTCTTCCTTTGCCCCTCTAGGACAACCTGCGTCCTCCCCTTGCAGAAACACGTTCCAGGTAGAAGGCATAAGCCTAACTCGGTGGCGGGAGCGCATGCCGTGTCCTCCGGCAAAGAGGCCCAGGGCCACGGACGAGGAAATGCCCCGGCCGGCAGCCTTCCGCCGGCCGTGCCCGTGTACTTGGGAGTAACGTCTGACACAGCGGCTCGAGTAGGTCGAGAGGTGCGGTGGGGGATGTATACATCGTCGACGGGGTAGGGTGTAGACAAAGAAACTGGGCTGGACACGGTTGACCTTGGTTGAAATATTCTGCCACCGAGTGAGATCCACGTAGGTGTCCCAGTAGTGAGAGGTAGCAGGCAGTGAAGCACACATAGCCCGCAGGGTGGCGCCTCCAAGCAGGTCGAGGCATTTTGAGTCTCAATGTGTCTGAACTTCATACGGGTGGTGGCGGTCTAGGTATGGCAGGTCCGCCTGGTACGATGCACATGGGGTATTTATGTAGATGTGTGCGCAGATATACCTATGTGAATGCGTATATCCAGTCTCCTCTCGGCGCATGTCATGACGTTTTTATCCCATGTCCTTCTGTCTCTGGACTAGGAAACCTACGACTGGTAGCTTTGCGAAGCCCCTTTCCGATCATCCCGGCGAAGAAGCTCGTGGCCTGTGTAGTTTACATTCAAGCAAGCCAGTGCTCACAGCAAAGTACCAGAGCATTAGACTTATGTCCAGGGACATCATCTCATTGAGGCCATTCAGCATCCTTTCGACACGCTCGAGGCCACCCAACAGCCTCTTCCACGTTGTCCAGCCCCTTTGCACCCTTCTCTCCATATTGTCGTTGAGGCGAAGGTCTTCGCTCCCAAAGACGTCCGCCGGGAGGCTCATATCTCACGGAGCAAAGTCATGTATTCTCTGAGTGAGGAAACCGCATGTAAATTACGGGAGGAGCACACGGGAAGAACGGACCTCGAATCATGCTCGGCGCGCCTTTCTAGGTACACATCCGCACCCATTTTTGACCGAACAATTCTTGCCTACTAGTATTACACCCAGCTATTGGGGCAGTCGGTCAGTTGAGCGCCGATAAGACGGCTACAGTACACTAATTCACTCACCGAACCATGAGGAGGGGTAAGGCCACGATGGACAGATGATACACGTGTCGTGGGATGACCAGTTAGGCTGCTGATTACCTCAGCGTCGCCTCCCGACAACCTATGCTTTGTTCAACAACTGCTAGATACCGTGGCCTCTCGCCCGCGCCTGTCCAATGTCAAGACTTGCCTGATAGCGGTTGATACTTATGCGACGGTCATCAACCCCGCCGGACAGGAAGGAAGGGGCTGGACAGAAGCATATCAAGAAAAGCACCAATCACATAAGTAAATATGACCACCCAGAATGGATGGTCTCGTTACGCAAGAAGAGGGGCCACAATCACAACAAGACAGTCGCATCGAGAGTCTGCGTGTTCAGCCAAGCCAAAACGGTCCGGCTTTTCAATATCAGTAATGTAAACTTTGCCCCATCCCTATCTGACGCCCTTGTTGCTGGTAAGCTGATCTGAAAGGAAGGAAACACGACTCCACCTCTCCCTCTTCCTGTTAACCGCCTCGTGTCTTCATTCCCAAGAGAAACATTAACTTGTTCCTCAGTCCTCCCCATCTTGTTTGGCAGAACCCTTAAAACGGACTTGGGCAACTCTGGAGTCTCTTGTCGTGTCGTAATAGACGATGCCTGCAGCCGCTGTTTTTCCGCACGTTGGCGATATGGAGAAGCAGTCGGCATGCTCACTGCAAGACTGGTCGGTGCCCCCACCTCTTGCAAGTACAGCATTCAAAAGTAAAACGACAGGTTAACAAGAAGGTAACAAGCCAGCCAGGGCAGCATGGCATCTGCCCCCACTCCCCCTCCTTCTTTGATAAAAGACAAACACGAAAGCGAAAACTCCCAACGACCTTATAGCCCAAATGCCCGTCTGTGTGCGTACCCATCTTGAGATTTGAGTGACCAAGCAAGCAAGCAAAGACAAGCTGCTTTCTTTGTGTGTTGGAACACTATGCACACCTGTGTTTATTACGAAACGTAAAACAGTGACTCGTATCGAAATATGCCTTCTGCCGCTAGAAGGAGACATGTCGGGTCGTATGTGTAGATATGTATGGCGCTTGTGTGTATGTGTGTGTGCGCGCGCGTTTATAGGAGATGTCGGATAAAAACAGGGAAGCGGCGATGCCCATGCGTATCTCAACCAATGCTCTTGTAACTTTGTTGGGTATTTCATCGAAAACGAAAACAACAAACGATGCCAGGTCGGTTTGCTTATTCGGGTCGCCACTTGCGTTTTTTCTGAGCCTGTCCCTGCACATCCCAGTTAGGAACTATGTGACCTCAGTAGCAGCTGCGCGCACGAACAAGAAACCAAGTTAGCTTGTTAGGCTGCGCGAGTCGGAAAGGCCATTACGTGCCCTGGAAATGGGATCTTCCTGATCCGCCGAGACCAACGCTGGGCTGGCTGGGCTGGGCCCTGTGATTGGTTCCTTTGAGGTGAAGGCTCTAGTCTCCAGAGGTGGGCGAAGCTGAGACTGGGGATGCTCGTTGGTGGCAGCCTTTGCTCTTGGCTGCTGAGCCGTGTCCCTCTCTCGGTTTTTCTCCAACAGCTGGCCACCGAGTGTCGCGCACTTGAGAATGGTCTGGATGAGGTGGTTTTGCTGCAGAGGTTTGGACAAGTACTCGTCCATCTGTGCCTGGATGCATTTTTCACGGTCACCCATCATGGCGTGGGCTGTCAGGGCAATAATGGGAGTACGGTGCGAGCCCAAGCTTCGCTCGTACTCGCGGATCTTGCCTGTTGCCTCAAAACCGCCCTGCAGGGTGGGATTAGCAGGCACTCATGATGCGACTAGTAATAGAAATCCCGGGACTTACCATGATTGGCATCTGCACATCCATGAGAATGACATCGAACTTCTTCCTCTTGATGGCCTCCACCGCCTCAAGACCGTTGCCAACGACGGTGACCACATGATGGTACTTTTCAAGAATCTTGACGGCAAGCCTCTGGTTGACTCGGTTGTCTTCAGCAAGCAGGATTTCGAACGACTTGGTGTTATCGGCCAGAGAAGGCGTCGCGCGATTCTCGAGGGCAGGGATCATTCCATTGCCGAGATCAACAGCGGTGCAAGGCGTCGTCATATACGACGTGATTCCCAGATCCAAGCAGGACTTGAGGTTCACATGGACAACGGGCGCCAGGAGAACGATTGGCAGGTATTTAAAGTCGTCGACCGATCTGAGCCTCCTGGCTGTGTCGATAGAGTCGACAATGATGACATCGTATGGCATTGCCTGAGCGTCCCGGACGCCGGTAAGCAACGGGTCCTTCTCTGACTCGACAACAACCGGTTTCAAGCCAATAGTGGACAGCATTGTCTTGATCTGAGTTCCGTAGCCGGACTGCGCCTTGTCGACAAATAGGACCTCGTGGCCCTTGTATGGCTTGATCTGCTTCTCGATGACCTCGACGCCGAGATCCGACAAGCGAACGCGACACGTGAAGTGAAACTCACTACCCTGACCGTGTTGGCTCTTGACCCACAAGTCGCCGCCCATGAGCTTGACGAGACGTTTCGAGATGGACAAGCCGAGACCGGTACCGCCGAATTTCCTGGTCATGGACCCATCGGCCTGCTGGAATGTGTCGAAGATGAGATCAAGTTTGTCGGCTGCAATGCCAATACCAGTGTCGGTGACGATGAATTCGATGGCGTACTGGTCAGGGTTGCAAGCCCAAACCACAGGATCTGCCTTCTTAATGGTCAAGCTAACCTCGCCGTGCTCCGTGAACTTGATGGCGTTGCCGACTAGGTTGAGAATGATTTGCCTCAGACGGAATGAATCTCCAATGACGTGGTCTGGCACCGAGCTGTCAACGCGATACGTGAGGTCGAGGAACTTTTCGTTCGCCTTGACGGCTAGGGTTTTCAGTGCGTTGAACACAGTTCCACGCAACGTGTACGGAATCTCTTCGATGACCATTCTGCGAGCCTCAATTTTGGACAAATCCAGAATGTCATCAATAATTGTCAACAGACTGTTCGCTAGACTGTTGACGATGTTCAACATCTCTCGTTGATACTGTGTCAAATCAGTGTCCAGTGTCAGTTGCGTCATGCCGATGATGCCGTTCATGGGCGTGCGAATCTCGTGAGACATGTTTGCCAGGAACTCCGACTTCGTCTTGTTGGCCAGTTCTGCTGCTTCACGAGCTTGCGTATTCCTCTGGATACTATCCCGTAAATTGGACACCATCTGATTGATCTTTCGTTTGAGCTCGTCCATTTCACCGGAGGCTTCGACTTCGACCAGTTTCGTAAAGTCCCCGTCTGTCGCGAGGTTTGTGATATCAGAGAATGCGCGTACTTGAGTTGTCTGTTGTATTTGTCAGCCTTGGAGATCGTGACACCGGTGATGAAGATGCTGAGCTCACCAAATTGCTAGCCATGGTGTTGACGTCTGTTGTGATCTCGCGCCAACGACCCTTCAGACCGGCTGGGTCTGCTTGAGCACCCATCTTGCCGTCGACGCCGACGTCCCTGGCGACTCTTTGTACCTCGTTGCAGAAATTGGAGAGCCGGTCAACCATGTTGTTTATGGTTTCCTTGAGAACCCGTATCTCTCCTTGCGCCTCCACCTCGATCTTCTGGCTCATGTCGCCGTTGGCAATGGCTTGGGTGACAGTCGAAATGCTTCGTACTTGTAAGGTCAGGTTCGATGCCATGGTATTGACGTTTTCGGTGAGATCTTTCCATTTGCCTTCTACGTTGTCGACTTGGGCTTGTCCGCCGAGGGTTCCGTCCGTGCCGACTTCCCTGGCGACTTTGCTGACCTCGAAAGCAAAGGTTCCAAGACGGTCAACCATGGTGTTGATGGTGTTCTTGAGATCGAGAATTTCACCTCTCACAGGCACTCGGATTTTTTCAGTAAGGTCACCATTCGCGACCGCGGTGGTGACCTTGGCAATTGCGCGTACTTGTGTCGTCAAGTTCATCGCCATGCCGTTGACATTTTCGGTGAGGTCTCTCCAGGTTCCCTCGACGTCGTGGACGGTGGCCTGACCACCGAGCCTGCCTTCCGTGCCAACCTCTCTGGCAATCTTGGTGACCTCACGGGCGAACTGTTGAAGTTGGTTTACCATAGAGTTTATGGTTGACTTGAGATCAAAAATTTCGCCCCTGCAATCCGCTTGAACCTTTTGCGTAAGGTCGCCCTTGGCTACGGCTGTGGTTACCTTGATGATATCTCGCACTTGTGTGGTTAAATTATTTGCCATGGCGTTGACGTTGACCGTTAGTTCGTTCCACATCCCCTTGACCCCTTCGACATCGGCTTGACCGCCAAGAATACCTTCGGTTCCGACATCGCGAGCAACTCGAGTGACTTCAGAGGCAAAAGTTCGCAGTTGGTCTACCATGGTATTAATCGTTTGTTGCAGTTGCAGGATTTCTCCTCTGGCAGGGCGTTCGATTTTCTTGGTCAAGTCACCGTGGGCGACAGCAGTTGTTACCGATGCGATTTCTCGCACTGGGTTTTGTTAGAACAATGATTCGAAGCGCAACAGAGCGGGTACGGGAGGGGGGGGGCGGACCTTGATCCGTGAGATTTTGAGCCATGACGTTGACTGTTCCCATTAGTTAGCACGATGACTCGAAAAGATGAGTTGCATTGCAGGCCTACCGTTGTCCGTGAGTTCTTTCCAAGTGCCGTCGACGCCTTCGATGCGAGCCTGACCGCCGAGCAAACCCTCGGTTCCGACTTCGCGGGCGACGCGAGAGACTTCGCTTGAGAAAACCTGTAGCTGATCCATCATAGTGTTGATTGTCCTTTTGAAAGTCGTGATTTCGGGATCCATTTCGACGGTGTTCATGCGGACTTTCTTGGACAGGTCTCCGCGCGCAACAGCAGTGACAATCTCACCAATCTCTCTTAGGGCCTTTTGGAAGGCCTCGTTTGCCTTTTGGTGCTTCCATAGTTCCCGTTCCAGAGTAGCAACTCGCTCCTGTTCGATCTTGAAGAAAGCCTGTTCCTGGAGTTCCTTTTGCTCGAGAAGCTGAGCGCTAACACTGCTGATTTCCTGTCTGGCGCTGGAGATGCCTTTCTCCTGGTCAAGCACCTTCTCTTGCAAGCTTTCCAAGGCTTCGTCAGTCAGCGGGCTGTCTGCGAGGCTCGGGTCGGCTGTGGCGGTACCTTCGCGTTGGAACTTGGGCCTGGAAATAGGGCGACTGTTGGACGATGACGGTGATGTGCCCTCGGAGTCGTCGGCGAAGAGAGAATCGTTGACTTCGTTGGGCGTCTCCGGGAAGGCTACAGAGGCGTGGGCTCGGTTCTCGAGTTTCTCGATCCTTTGGGCGAGCTTGACGAGCTCGTTCTCAAGACTTCGTTTGGCGGGGGTATCACGACCGGGAAGCTCGATTCGCGCATCGACCTTGAAGGGAAGAGACATGGGCATGGTGCCATCGGCGGCAAGGGACTGCACGATGGCGGCGGCGGCGGCCAATGCTGAATCGTCGACCATGTTGAAAATCTTGAGGGGGGTATCGAATAGACAAGCAGAGCAGAGACAAACCGCTGGTGATGTTGTCCAATGAGGAGTTTAGTGACGGTCGCTAAGCGGTAGGCCGAGGCTGGAGGGGTTCGTATGGGAAAGGACGGGCGGGTGGGTATAGATCAAGAAGAGTCGTGGTCAACCGGCAGCATATTAGCTTGGTGAGGGCCTGGAACCGAAGTGAATATCGATAAAACAATAACCAGTAGGTGGCAGAGTCTTCCTACTCGCCTGAACCACGTCGATTCAAGGCGTTAAAGACGAAAACGCTCCTGTTTTTTTCTTCTTCTGCGGAGCGGGATTGGTATGGGTAGGGAGGGAGTTTGGGGGTGTGAGGAAGACAGGAAGAAAGTGGTGTCGGGTTGATAATATGAAAAGGCACGAGGGCTAGGGGGGAACGCAAAGGCAACGAGGCGAGCAAATAGGAAGTAGACACGCCCCGAAAGTGGTCAGGCGGATAAGGTAGGACAAGTGAGCTGCTAGAAGTTGCAAAAAAAAAAAAAAAAAAAAGACAGAGAGAGAAAAAAGCAAAGGCAGAGAGAGAGAAAGAAGTGCCACTGGCGCAGAACTAGGAGAGAGGAGATAAGGCGGAACATGAGGTACAATACAGAGCAGGTAGGGTACCTTACCAGGGGGAGGGGGGACAAACGGATACCGCAGAGGGTTAAGGAGGGCGGTTGTAGGGATTGGGCTGTGATGGGATTGGCGAGGGGGGAGAGGGGGGCCTTGAAGGGGAAAGGTGGAGAGCAAGATTGGTTGGTCAACGAGGCGAACGGTGAAGGTCGAGAGACGGGACGAGAACTACTTACGAGTGAGTGCGCTGTGGTGCAGAACTGGCTGGGCTTCTTCCCATTCTCACTCCCACTCCCCGTTAGCGGTGCCTAGTAGTTTGTCTCTGGGTTGCTGGCCAGCCACGCTCGGGTCTCTGTCCTCAGTATGTGTACAGTACTCTGTCGAGATGAGCATCATCCAGTATCCGTACCCTTGCTGGTGCTGGGAAGTAGATGTATCGCACATACGGAGTACAGGGCAAAGGTGCCATGCGGTGCGCCGAGGATCTCAAGTGCGGCAAAATGGATGGATGTACGAGGTACTTGAGCGATACACAGCCTGATGAGAGCAGTCGGAGAGCAGCTGCGAAATGGGGCAGGGAGACAGGACTAGAATGATTCGGTCCAGCCCCCATTGTACCTTCGCGGCAAACCCTGCGGTGAAGGTACTTTCTTTCCGTCGAAGTTGACGGGAGGGAGGGGGGAGTAGGAGGGGGTCTCTTTCGCACCGCAATTCGCCCTTCAACCTGCCTGCAGCCGCCATGGAATACGAATGGTGATCGGTCGAGGTTTTTCCTAACGTACACAAGCGTCAACATCCGGAAAGGGCCGCAAAGTATCCGTACATGCCTAACAACTCCAAAGCAAGCGATACGTACACGCGCATCCCTTGGCCTTGCTCTCCTCTTCCTCCTTCTCCTCACAGCCTCCTATCCCATCAGCTCTTCACTCTCAGCTTTGCCCAGGCTCTCTATATATCGTTCCGTGCTCTCCCCCTTTTTAGTTTTCACTGAAGAAGGCTAACCTGCGATGCGATGTGTCGTCTCCAGCCGCCCCCTACCGTCGGGAATGAGATGGGGGCTACGCTATCCGTACCTAGCATTAACGTCGGGTGGAACGAGTCTACGCCCCGTCTGGCGATTCTGCCGCCTGGAACTGGCGCATTTTGGGCAAGTCGACCGTTGCCGCCACTGGCTAAACCGGCTAGCCTGGTATTCTTAGTTTCCAGACCTGCCCC
>NWBT01000049.1:2591663-2676545 GCA_003386485.1 Colletotrichum lentis | reverse complement strand
CCGGCCGTCTCTTTTGACTAGGTAGTTGGGCGTCGGTGATGCCCAGATGCCCAGGTATCGACCACACCTAAAGCTCGGGACTGGACTGAGTAAAAGTATCCGGCCCACAAGGGAGAGGTGCACCAACAACACCAGACGGGGTAGGGAGAAGCTACATCCTAAGGTACTCGTCCAAACCCAGTGGCTCAGCGCGTTCTGGTGTGAGAGGGGAGGGGGGGTCGTTGGGCACTTGCAACAGTGCTCTCGAGACGGCCTAGCATTGGGTATCGGATGGGTTAGAGCCGTTATGTGGGGGGAAACCAACGGATTTTCTCACTGTGGAGCGAGCTATCTGACTTTACCCTCCTTGCCTATCAATTCTGGTTGCCAAACTTGCGCTCGGGGGCTGCCGGTACTAAGGGTCCTGAGCAGTCAAAACCATTCATACTTCTTCTGCCCGCTGACCCCGTCCTCGTTGTCTCTTCTCATATTGCCACCCTCCCAAGGCCCGTCCAGAACACACGAGGCGGCGTTGGCGATTGGTAGCGATTTTGTCTCCGGACCGAAATGTAATGTACAGAGTATTCTTATCTGGACGACGGCGGGAGGCTCCTGGCCGCCCCCATCCACCATCCACCAGTGTTCCGTGCCGCCTCCAGCAGCGCTGTAGCGTTGCGTTGCATCCCTCCCCCCTCTCTTGTCTCCACATAATGCTGCTAGCCCTCGCCGCTTCTGTGCCGCTGTCGTCGCGCCGCCGCGCCGTCGTGTCAATGTTCAAATCATCCCAACGGCAATAACGGCGCCTTAGCTAAGGCACGTCTCCGCGGCCCGCTTCGGACCCAGCGTTGAGTCCAAAACCAGCATGGGAGAGTAACGAGCCCACAGTTACGGTGGCAGTCCAACTCAGGAGCCCCGGAGTCCATACAGGTCCTGGGCTGGGGCTGTCACATGGCGTATCAGGGACTGACCGTGTTCTGCCCGCTCCTTATTGAATGGTTCACAGTCATCGGGAGCCGGTTCCAGATCTGGCACCTGACATCGAGGCCGAGACCGCAGAAGATGCAGACTTGATAAGAGGTTTGAGGACGAATATCCAAGGAAACGAAAAGAAAAGACCCCCCGATGTGATCCTGCCGTGTACCTTGCTATCCACTTGGCCGGCCAGGAACACACATGTGACGGACGAATGGGTGGGAGAACGTACACTACGCAAAGCAGTGGCTGGCTGGCGTATGGGAACTGCCAATCCCAACCAGCGGGATTGAGATAAGCCGCACAGTAGTTTGGAAGAGGAAAGGAGTAGAAGGTAACTGTGAAGCAAAGGTTTAAGGGTCCAGGTCCGGGTCCTGTCGTCCCATCCATCCTCGATTCCCTCTCCGATCTCATCCTCTCCCTGCCGCCTCCTGCCCCTCGCACTTACAGTGCTCTGTACATAGTGGGTAGGTAGGGTATTGATGTATCCGGTAATCGGCGAGGATGAGGCATCCAGGCAAACAAGCACTCGGTAAGTGGCTGCCGGCCCCCGCCCGGTGTTTTGCTCCGGTCTAGAACCCATGATGCACTGTAATGCTGACAACATTCAGGGTATCAACCACACCTCCATCTTCGTCCTCTAACTTTCTAATCAAGCTCCCTGCGTCGCCTTTCGACGGCACCGTCAGAAGTTAATTAGCCAGCGCCTTCCGATCTTCAGGGTCACACCTCAAGGTTTCCACTTGCCAAAAATGACCGTCTGGAAAACCATCCAAACATCATCGCCAAACGTGTGCCTCCATCATCCGTTTCAGGCACTCGCGTCGCTCATCCTTTCATTAGGTAAGGCCGTCTCGCCGGGCTGGCCTCCTGACAGATCACCCTCTCAGACCCAAGGCCTCCAACCTACCCATGCTAACTATGTGCTGTTCCTCCCTGTCACCCCGCGTGGCTGTCCGTACTTTCCCCATAAACGGGCTCACAGGACGGTCGGCCGTTCGATAGATTCAGCCATCTTCAGAAATGCAAGACAACTCAGGCTTGGTTTCAGCTACTGTACAGAGTACCGGTACCTACCACCAACCGAAGCTCTTTCTGACAGACCATCTGTAGCTTCTTGGCTCCCGACTAATCTAACCAGTGATTTCGGGTGCATGCCGCCTGCCGAGCGCTCCAAGCCATCGACGTCACTGTGGCTCAGGAGACCGCTTATCTAGCTCTACCTCAAGCCACACCGTCGTACCTCGACAGCGGTCAGTTGACTCGACTTCGGCTACTCAACTGGGATCTGCACTGGCTTGGCCGAACCCCCTCTCCTGGACTTGGACTGGCCGGGAATGTCTACATTTCGACGATCGCCCGAACCATACACACAAAACACACACCCTCAAGCTCCAGAAAGAAGCTCGACTTCTATCAGTACAGTCTGGAACTTCACCGACCATCCCATCACTACCGGTACCCGCCCTGCTACCCGCCGGTTCCTGAGAAGTGGGTGAAATGAGACTGCCTGCTACCGTGCACACTCACCAGATTGACTTCTTCGGCGTGAAGTCATCATTGGGAATCGCTACAGAAGCCAATGCCAGTCCACAGGCTACGTACATCGCGATTTGATAAGGATATTTGGCAGCAGCTGCGAGACGTTTCGGTCATGGCCTGACGCTCTGCCTGTTCCCGTTTTCTGCATATCTCACCATTGATACAGCACAGGCGCTCATCGCCCGCTATCGCTTCTCGTCGTCTTCAGACAACGAATCGGTGTTGCGCCGAGCAGTGTCTCTGTCGGCCGTGTTCCGGCAACACCAGGTCGACCACCAACATGTACGTACCCAGGCTGGCCACGAGCAGTAGCTGCTTGCATCAATTAAGAGGGAAAGTCCGAGAACAGTTCCCTATAAGTCCACTACCAGTATGGCCGGACTTCGGTGTCGTTCAGAATCGAACAACGTCAGGCTGCGTGCCTTATGGCTTCGTTAGCCCAGTGTGTCCCTCGAGTGGTGGATTGGCCCGACAGAGAAGAAAGACGTCCCACCCCGTAACAACTGTTACTAGGTGTCTCCTGGGGAGTTTGGTCCGAAGGCCACTCGGCCATACCGGAAGCCCCAAGAAGCAATGCTCAGGAACTAACTCTGTATCGTCTTCGCCCTGCGTGGCAGCTGGAAGTGCGGATTGTGGTTACACGATCCCCCGGGCTTTTGGGCTGCCTAGCGTATCACGTCCCGAGTTGCCAAGGAGGACCCTGCAGTGATGGATGACTCGTATCAGAGCTCCAGCGAATAAGGCCTCAACTTAGCAGCTCGCGAGTCGCGAATCTCAAGGGTGCCGTCATCTCCGCAACAACCGTCCGCCCGCCAAGCCGCGATCACAGCCGGCTTTAGCATTGTTCTCGACAGAAACTCTCTTCCGAGGCGGCCTCAAGGGAAGTACAAGTCCCTGACACTTGATCCAAAAAGGAGCGAGTAGGAACTCACGACGAGACGATGCTAGACAATCTTGAGGAGCGGCCGCTCCGTCAGCCACGAAACGGGACCATTTCCTACATCATCTGCCATTCCCATCAAGCTGGTACTTTGACAGACTTTTCTTCTGGATAACGGTGGCGATCGTCTCCCTCCAACTCGTCTCATTCAGTGAATTGAAAGCCGGCAAGGACGAAGGGGTCTTACACCCGGGACTGAGATTGCGGTTAAGGCAAACCTGCACTTATTAGGCGTGGTTTGTATGCCAGTCACCGCTCCAGACCTACGTTTAATGTCGACGACAGGTCGCATCACCTGGCTTCCCACCGGGTCGGTGTTTACCGGTCAGAATGAATATGTTACAGGGCTTGCCATGCATAGCCTTCTGAATAACCTACTCGTCACCCTCGTCCACAGTTACCTTGAAAAGGTCACGATTAGTTGGTTCAGCCATTGAGCTTGGCGCTCGCGCTGGAGAAGAGGCTATTTGGGGCAATGTCACGCTGTCCAGCCCCTATTATTGCAACGGTGGACCAGTCATCCCTAGCGACGCAGCGAAACGTCAAGCAAGCAAGGCAGACCACATTTGGATTCGAGCTTGCACCGTGACCACTCTACTTTCTCGGTAATCTATAGCGGTCTTTGTTTTTTTTTTTTTTTTGGACTCAGATGATAGATCTGCCTCTCCGATCCGACGGTATCGCGCCGCAGACAGTCTGAGAAGCACCGACTTACGTGTAGATACGCAGCACACGTGGATACTCGGGTTTCAGGATGAAGAGTGCGATGCAGCGTTGGGCCCGCTTTGCCGCTACTACGTAGGGGGGTCTCCCTCCTCATGACGGCTATCTAGCGAAAAAACAGCTCGACGTTGCTGTCCGAGTCAAGCTCATGCCGATCAGAAGACGGGCTGCGGAGCCTCACCCGCCAATGGAGCGAACACAGTTCGGGAAAGGGTCCACGGCAGCCGGGGTGCCCGTCTGGCATTACGGACGCTCGTCCGTTTCTTCGGTTCTCTGTCCTGAGACGACTTCATTTTCCCACGTACCTCAGGCCCCGAGCAGCGCTTGGGCAACGTAGCTTCAACCTTCCATATGATCTTCGCGTTACCGCCCAAAGGCCCAAGCATAGGGGATAATCCCAGAAGGCGAATTCAATTACACTCCACCCGCAAACCCGGCGACCACGCGGTGGTTTTCATGCAAACGACGCGCAACCGCGGCAAATCACGATCTTGCTGCGTGCGACGTCATCGATGAATGAGCTCAGGGCCGTCATGACACGAGAAACTTCCACCCGGGCTCGGGAAAAATATGTCTCTAACATGACAAGGTCTCTCGCCTGCTTTGACTTCCAGACCTGACCAGGCGAACCCCAACTTCCCCAGGACCATGCTAGCCTACTATGTAGACAACCCTCTCTGTCCGGAATGGTTTGAGTGGTTTAGGCCCACCTTCGACCTTGCCGGACCCCGCGCCGAAGTATGAAGACGGCGATCGCAATATCCTCCGGTCGGCTTGGTCTGGAGTTAACAGCACATTGTACAGCACTTTGGAGTTGGTGACGTGTATACTCTCTTCACATGCGCGCACGCGACTATCGTTCGGTTGAGAGACCGCGATGCCCTCACTTGACGGGAGACTGGACCTTAGAAGCCGCAAGCTTTTCCGGGTTTACATCTCCCACCTCGGGGCCAGGCTCAGGGATCTGGTGAGTGGCCTGGTACCGGCCAGCTTCATGGCGTTTGGTACATAGGCCATGGATTGCGCCGTCACTCACAGACGCCCTCGACCGTTTTATAGATCCCGTCGACGGCCGCACTGTGGAGTCCTTCGTGGCATATGCTCCGGCCCGACCCCAAGCTTCCTCCGCGCAGGCGGGAAGCGTTTGCGACGGTTGCCATCCCCGCCTGTCACTCCTGTGGTCATGCCGCTGCGACGGTCTCGGCTCAGGCTTTGTGCGGCCTTGAGGCGAAGAGAGGGGCTCGCGAGTACGAGCATCAACGCTGCGTGCCTATGCTGGAAGACTCTGACGTCTGCGATGCTTCGCAAAAGTTTGGTTGCGCTGGGCATGTCTGCCCTATAGGGCGGAGGGATAGTTCCAGCCCGATGCATTTTGAATCGAATGTCGGCTCGACGTCGAGCGGCTTCGATCGCAAGACATCTGGCAAGACATCGACGCCGAGGTCCTTGTCTTATTTCCTGTCTCATCGAGACTTCTCGAGAGAGGCCATTACGCCTATTTTGGGGAGCGCATATCGAGGTAAGTGCGCAACGGAACCCGCCTGGAGACGATAGCAAAGCCGCGGCTTCCATACCACGCAGTACGACTTGTTGGCCGGGGTCGACGAGTTGCCGTCGCCAGAAACGTTACTGGGGAAGTGCGATTGACGTGAGGGCTGCCCGCTGACGAGCTGGCCAGCCATAGTCCAAAAGGGAGATAATACGGTGGGTGGGCTGGGTGGTTCGACTCTGCACTTTCCTGTCATTGGGGACGAGGGTCGGGATCCCGACTTTCTCTTTCTGCCTGTTCCCTAAGGTTCGGACTTGCATGCCACTAGCAGGCCTTGACTGCTCCTCTGACGTGTGAAGGTCCTGTTTGTGAACGAGGTTATCCAAGGGCGGCAGATGCTGTGTTCACGAAGTGAGTGTCAGGATGAGAGGGTATCTGCTGCTAACAACCCTCCATTCCCCTCTTTCCCCCTTGGCTCCCAGGAAACGCATGCTTGCCGACGTCATGCGACAGGAGAGCTTGTCTTCGAGCCTCTTCATTCATGGGCCCAACTCTGGCCCTGGGTCTGTAGGTTCGAAAGGGGCGGGGGCAGTTGAGCTTGTGTTTGGACTTTGGAGATTAGGTCCGGCGTCACCAGGGTCTTATTACATGAGAACCCATGCCGTCTGAGGGCCCTGCTGCCGAACAGAATACGACAGCGGCATCAAGCAAGGTACTACCGGCGCAGACAACCAGAATCGAGAAAAGAAAGTACGTGATTATGTGTTTGCTCACCCAAACACCCACCAAGCCGTCCCGCCTCGTCACCAGGCGTCGACTGCAATCTATCCGGAGAATTAAGATCAAACCAGACCCTCCCCCTCCAACCTCCCTCCTTTCGTAGGAAACATATCAGAAAACCAAACCACGCACGCAAGCTCGTTGTCTCTCACCCTCTCGCCCTCCTCTCTTCCCAAAGATGACAATAATCCAAGGCGCCGGCGAGGTAAGGTAGTAACGTAGCGAAAGGGGAGGGGTATATACATGTTGCCCATGATGCCGTAAAAAAAAAACCGCTACCAGATTTGCTCGTTTGTGTTGCTGTGTGCTTGTGTAAAAAGGCCGTGGGTGGTTGCGTATGTCATTCTCGCTCCAACCCTTTCGTTGTCGTTGTTGCTTTCTCCTCTCTCCCAAAACTTGTTATCGGTATGATTCTTCCCTTCTCCCCTCCCCTGACTGTCCCTATAAGGACACAAAACACACAAAAAACAAAAAAATTGAAGCAAGAAGAAAACAGCGGGGGAGAAAAAGAAAGGAAACCTCGGGGACCAACGCTTCGCTAAGTCCGCCTTGCTTTACAGTGCCACCACTCCCCCACGCGCCACCCGTCACATCTCACCGCCTAGGCAAGTTGTTAGCCCGGTACGCAGATGCGCCTCCCGTGTTCCATCCCTGGTTGACGCTGTTCTTGACAATGAGTGCTGCAGCTGCGGCAGCGGCCTGCCGCTCCTTTTGACGGTGTCTCTCCCGGAGGTAGTTGGCCGCCTCGGGCCTCATGCGGAGGATACGGAGGATCATATCATCGCTAGGATCCGCCTGCGCCTCTTTGCGCTTCTCCTCCTTGGCCTTCCTCATCGTGCCCAGGTTCCGGCTCATCATGATGCTCTTGCCACGTCGGATGGTGCCCATGCTGGCAAAGGCACCCGGCCCGCCGCTAAAGGTCGGACCAAAGGTAGCGGGCGCCGAGAGACGATTTTCGTGCTTCTCCTGAAGCAGCATCTGGGTCGCGCGCTGGGCGTTGGCAGCCGCCATGCGCTCGGATTCACGAATTAAGTTGTCCGTCTGCTCAAAATAGAAGAAGTTCAGAGCTGCCAGTTCATGCCATTTGGGGGACTTCAGAACGTCTTGTGGCACACCCAACTGCACCCCAGCGTCGTCCTTGGCGTTGAAGAACTCGAAGAGCAAGTTCAACCATTGGTAGACAATGTCAAGCTCCTTTTGGGACAGAGGCCTTTGCGAGGATGGTTTCTCGGACAGGGGTGGCACCAACAGACTCTCAATCGCCTGGAGGACCTCCTTCCACAAACGTGTCATTACTGCCAGCATCGTAGCGTCTGTCAGTGTTTGCTTCATGATGGCGAAATTCTGATCAAAGTAGTGGAATAGCGGCTGCAGTGCCCCTTCGATGTCGCTCGCAGTCGTGACAGTGGGCATCGTAGAAGCTCTCTTCTTCCACAGGCCGGCCACTTGAGAACCTATTCCACCACTCCTGACCAAGGTTCGTAAGGTCTCGTGAGAAATCGTAGCGCTGATCTGAGCCCGGAGCTGGGACGAGGGTCAGCATACAGTTCATCCACTAGTACTCGGCAACATACCTTATCCGTAATCTTGCGGACCATGTCTCTCTCTGTTCTCTTCAGGTGTCGGAACGCCTTCCCGAAGTAGAACTGGATGTCGTCTCGCTCCCCTTCCATGCTAACGCGAAGCAAAAGTCTACCCTGCGTATCCAAGTCGAGCCAGTATTCTCGGGGCAAATAGTCGCTGAAGTGAATGGGATCAACCTTGAGCGATGTACGGCCGACAAAGTCATGATCGCCAAAGGTGTCGTAGTCCCAAATGGTGGCGATGATGTTGAGGGGGCTCGAGACTGTTATGTCGACGGACTCGTCCCAGCGGGGGTTCAGGTTCCTATACACAATGCGTGTCTTGTAAAGACGCTTTTGGTATTCATCACCTAGAACCACGTAAGGGTCGCTGAAACCACCAGGATCGCAGGCTTTCAGATCTTCGGCCTCCACGACCTTGATCGTGAAGACATATTTGTTAGGTCGTCTGGGTTGCTGCCTCCCGACGCCTTCGGCTTTTCGCAAAACCTCAGCACACGCATCGACGTTCATGGCCTTCTCCAACTTGTCGAGTTCCTGCATGGCATGCTCGATATTGTTGAGCTTGACAAAGGACTGCGAGGTGTGTCAGTAAATTGATGTCGAGATAAAAGGGTAGCAGATACATACTTCAGGATAGAACTGGAAGGGCTCCGGGGCATCCTTCGTGTTCCAAGCGTCCCGGGCATATTGAGCGTACTGCATGAACTTTTCTTGAGTCGTCTTGTTCGCGGCCACCTCTTGCGCCGTGGGCCGATCCATTTCCTTTGCAAAACGCTTTTCAAGCTCCTCACAGTACTGTCCGATACCAGCTGCGTAGGAACGTGCCAGGGCCGTCATGAATCTAGCGTGGTGAACGTCGCTGTCCCACTCCAGCTGATATACCTGCTCCATGGTTTGATGGAACATCAAAAATATATCAACGACGGAGGTGCTATGTCGCTCGGCATCCGTAGGTATTTTGTTGGGGTCATCGGTACGAACTTGGAATGAATCTTGACTGATGGCGCCATCGACCACTTCTACCATGACGTTCTCCGCGTTACGAACCCATCGCCAAACAAAGTCAACAAGCAGCTCCTCGATCTGGAACTCGAAAGGCTTATCGGGCAATGCGGCATGGTGCGTACACCGCATTTCGACCAACTCTTTGTAAAGGTCAAAGCCGTCCTGCATGTTGATTTCCATTTCCTTCTCCTTGGCAACCGCAATCGTTCGCTCAATGATGTGCTGGGCGTCCCGTTCGTAGCTGGGAAACATGACCTCCACTAGAATCTGCCAGAGCTTGACTCCCATAACCTCGGGAAGGTTTTTGTAGCGCTTCTGAATCTTGTTCGAAAGCTTGGTGACGGCTCGTCCGAGCTCGACGACATGGGTGAATTCCCATTCTGCGGCATGGTTAGGCAGTTTTTCGTGGACAAAGGCATTGTAGGCGTCGGTCGCAGCACGTCTCAAACCCTCAGTGAGGTGTGCAGCGAACTCCTGAACTTGCTCGGGCTTGGCAGAAAATGCAGGGTCAGATTGGATATGCTCCTCCAAAAGAGTCATGACCGACCCGATGTTTGGTGGTTTGGGGCCGTAGCAGTTGAGCATCAGGTTGTAGAGATCTCGTAGCAGGGCATCGTAAAGACTCTGCAGCGTCTGCTTGTATACAGCAAAGTCGTGAATTGTCCAGCGGCTTTGATCGATCTCGAGCAGACCAACGTTGTATTGGTGCAGGTGTGGCGCTTTCTTCCTCTCCGCCTCCGAGGACTTTGCAGTGTCCAGAGCCACTACGAGATCATCGGCCAAGATCTCACCGTCAAGAAACTTCTTGGCAGCCACCTCAATGAAGGCAATGAGTCTCGAGAACTGAGGCAGGCGCCAGTAGACGCTCAGCTCCATGAGTAGATCCTTGGACTGTTGCGAGAGCGGCTCGTATTCGGCCGCCGGGTCCGCATGTAGCTGATCATATGTCATACAATCCTTCAGGATAGCCTTGTAAAAAGCTCTTGCATCGTTGGGGATAAAGGTATAAACAGCTTCGTCGAGGGGCTGACTCGAGTCATCGAGAGATAAAGAGCCGAAATTAATGGAACTGTCAAAGTTCAGAATGGAACCGTCTGGACTCGAGATTGCTTTGCTGATTTCGGAATACGACTGCTCTTCCCCAAAGAATGTAGACTGAGGGCGGCCTGGAAGCGGCTTATCCGATCCAGCCGTCGACGTTTTGGCCAGTTCTGGTTTGACAGTCAGTATGTCGAGGATGATTTGAGAAAGATGTGGGGCCTCGGCCCTCTTCCACTCTTGGAAGGCGTCCTCGAGGTCGAAATCCTGGCTCCTCAAAGCGCCAGGGGCATCCGAGGCTAGCCTTTGTTGGTAGTTCTTCATGTCCTTGATGGCATTTTCTTCGGTCCAGATTTGACGGTTGGCCTCGAGATCAGCCTGCACCTCGGAGTTGGACCGACCAAATATGCGTGCCACGGTTAGAACCAGCGGCATATCCTTCACATCGTAGCTCAGGGGAACAACGACCTCAATGTAACTACCTCCATCCCCAGCAGAATCCAGGGACAGGTTCTGGTCCCTAGTGAGTAGCTTGTTCTCCAACGTGTGCAGCCGGCTCATCAGCTCAGGCCTGTCTCTGTCGTGCCCCTGATCTCGCAGAGTCTGCGCCACTAGCCTGATGAACATAGCCATATGTCTGTCGGCCGTTTCCTTCCATGAATCATCCGTCGCTGATGTCAGCTGGGCGTTCTTCTGGTTGGCCTTTGTGGCAGACGAGTAAAACATGAGGACGTAAGGCTCCAGCTTGCGATCCTTCTCGACCGACTTTTGGAAATTCTTGTCCGTGAATGCCGTGTATGCCTCGGCAAAGCTTCTCTTGAGAGCAGAATCGTTGAAGCCTTGCATGGGCTCCTTGCCAGTCAGAACATTCTTGAGTCTCTTTTCCAGTGGCTTCTGGAAGCCGTGGGGCAGCTTGATGCTGTTTGAGCCCGAGGATACGAATTGGCCGACCAATTCGGTGACGCTGGTGTGTGATCTCTGGGCGGGCTTCGGCGCGGCAACATACTGCTTTCGCTTTTGTCTCGGCTGGAGGAGATAGTTGAGGTAGGCGACACGCAGGGCAAAGGTATAAGCATCGTCGTGGCTGACGACAGTGATGTTGCCCCTGGATGCTCCTCGTGGTCTCATGCTAGTCCGGTTGCTGTTCAGGCGACGGCCCGGCATCCACGAGCTTCTAGACGCGGACGACATGGTCCTTGATCGTAACGGGTCCGGGTATGCGTGGAGTCGAAGATCGGACGTGAACGATTACGGGGCTTGGATTATCGGAGAGCTGTCATTCTCGTACCAGCGCAGAATGGCCAGCTTCGTAGTTCGCGGTACGATATATGGGCGGTCACCTTTTGAAAAAGATGAATGGTCAAGCGGTCGGTGATGGAGGTCTCTCGGCGTGGCAGCGAAAAACACTGGCGTGTCGGTTGTCGGACGTTCGGTGCTTTGAGGAGGTGAAGGTTGACGTGAAGGTGGCTGCGGGCGTGGACGATGGGTGTTGTTCGGTCAAGCAGCCGCTTGGGGACCCTCAGAAGGTTTGGGGGTTGATGTTTGGCCCAGCAGGTGACACACGTCATTGGCAGAAAGGAGATGCGGTGACTGCCGGGACCCCATGTAGTTTTCATAAAAAGGTGGCACGGTGGTACCTGCGGGCTGCGGCCCTGCGCGGCGCTAAGAGGCCCCAGTCAAAGTACAGAGTATTTCTGTACGGATAAGGTCTCTGGAAGGGCTGTGGGCTACCTACCTAGGTAGAGACAGGAGGGTACGTATTGGGTATCGATGATGCCTGACGGGGACGGGGCCGGACCACTGGCCACCGCACTTCTGGCCTGACGATACAAGAAGTACATACTCAGTGATGTCCACAGCCTGCTCCTTGGGTTGAGTGCATCCTGTGCCTGTGCAGACAGGGTGCGTGACAGTGGCCGTAGGTTATGGTGTAACAAAGCCTAGAGCAAAAGAGAAGCATCGTCACCGTGGCCCGTCACGAGATTCCAGACGAAGGGGGGAAGTTGCTTGGGGCTCCATTGCCATTCGTTGATTGACATGGTCTCGACGCCTTTTCCGACCTAGATCTGTCGAATGACAAACCGCCCATGTCAGTCCCTTTCTCCATGTCTGGAATATGATAAAAACCTTGACAGAGGTCATTTTATTTTTGATTTTATAAATCGCTTGCTTGGCTTGAGTAGTCACTACTCAGACTCACCAACAAGTATCCGTACCCGAGGTCAGTCAAGGTCCCAAACAAAGGCACACACGACCAAGGGAGACAACGGCATCACAGAGCTCATGTTTCGCGCCATTGAATGTTTCTTGGGTGATTGTTTGGACCCGGCCCTTTTCCCCCTTTCAATTTTCCTTCATTCTCCACTACCTCCCCCAACCGAAGAAGCCCAGAAACATCTCCGTGCTCCATGCCAACAAATCAGTGGTTCGTCCGGACCAGAGATGGAGCGGCCTGAACGCGCATGTCCGGCCCGTCATGCGCAGCTCCTCATTTCCCTGTCCTTTACCACCCTCTGTATCTGCTACTTGGCAGGTACTGCTTTGGTACGTTGTTTTGGTGAGTAACTTATAAGTGCCTTGTTCGCCGTAGCCCTTGGTGCTAGGGTTGAATGAGACTGACCCAAGCTAAGGTGAGCAGATCAACGACGCGTTTCGACGAAGGAGCAACACTTTCTGTAAGATATCATCCGTCCTACTCTGTAATTGAGGGAATGTTCCTTGTCTGCCGCTAGGAAACGGGCGGTTGATCGCATGGTCCATTGTTTATCTCTCACACAGTTGAGTCCGCCGGATGCGTGAGTCGTGATAAACAAGTAGAATATTGCCCAATGCAACGCCTAATGAGAAGGAAGAAAAGGGTTACGTTACAGAAAGAAGAATCTGGTCGCTGCTGGCCAGTCACAAGTCCAAAGGAAATGCTGGCAAGTCGAGAAACAACTCATTACTATGTAGAGATGGAAGGGAGTCAAGGGACCCGTCCGTTGTCATGGCGCCGCATGCAATAATATGAGCTTCGCGCTTGATGGCGGATGGCGGCCGCTGACTGCTGACACTTGCGCAGCCACGCAGCCTTGCCCTTAGACTCTGAGGGGGACTCTGAAACGGTTCTATGGTCTCTTTTTGTCCGAGAGTCGCGGGGGTCAATTGGAATCAGATTGTCCCGAGAGAAGCCAGCCAGAAACGCTTCAGAGTGGCACATATGCCTATCGTAAAATCAAATGACTGGACTGAATTGACAGACGCAAAGTCTCTTGTCGCCTGTATGTCTGTCGGATGCTGCCCAATGTCCTGATCCCGTATCAGCGATTGACTTTGATAACGGTCTGACTTGACTGGGAAGCCCCTCCCCAAGCCCCCTCCTCCTGAACCCCTACCCCTCACTCTTGATGCAGTGCTGAGGCATGTTTTACTGGAAGCTTGCTTGTTGCATCTCGACATGTCGGGCTGGTGATATTCGACTCTCTAGTTTTTCGGGTTTCTAGACCAGGTAGGCTCAAATCGAATGGTTAGGTGCCGCGCTCGAGAGACGAGGTCGCATCTCCAGGGCGCAAGATACAGCCGAACACCCCACGAGTCACAGTGTTTGAACAGGATGTCGCCCTGCTCGCTGCGCTTTCCCAACATGGGAGGGGCAAAGACCACGAGGTGGAGAGTGCGGAGGCAGCGCTGTTCAAACACGACGTTGTGCATCCAGTCAGCGTGTGCTTGTCGACGTAGGAACCTGCGGCGGCGGCGGTTATGGTGATGGTGCTGTGGTGATCCCATGCGCTTTGGTCAACTGTCGAGAGACAGTGGGCTGCTGACCCCACCTGAAGATCGCTAAAGAGGTGAGATCAGAAAGAGGCCGCCGTGCTAAAGGGTCCTGGATGCCGTTGAGTTCCCCAAAACGAAGGCACATGAAACTGAAAGTGAGAAAACAGGGGGGCCTGATGTTGGTGTTGGGTAGAAGCAAGCAGGGGACTTCACGAGGGCTCAGCTCTTTATCCACGTGCCTATACGCATATGATAATACGTGCCTGCCATGGCCAACACGGTGGTGAATGCCTGCCTGCCACTCTCGCCTTGAATGATGCAGGACCACTGCACTTTGCAGGAGAGAGGCCAGGTGGATTGAGGCCAGCAGACAAGGGTCGGGATAAAATGTGAATCGGCGCCAATCTCGTCTTTGCCAACCTTGAGCACCAAGTGGGCTTGATTCAACGTCAGAACGGGGAAGGTAACCTGAGTAGAGGCTGCTCCATCGCCTACTCACAATGTACATGCAGTACCTAGTATCAGTACTCCAGGGCATGTCTCCGTTCTTACAGCGCGTACCTTTCCGATCCAGACGAGGTGGCATGGTACCTGACCTTACCTACTTTTATTTTAGTACATCTCTACTCCAGACCAAGGAATGACAAGCCTAGCCCAGCCCAGCCAGGAAAGCCTGACCCGCATTTCTCTTGTACTTGTGACATTTTTCTGATAGTGAATAGCCGCGGCGGATGAAGTGCCCTGAACCTGATCGCGGGACTGGACTACGTCGACGACGGGAGGGAGCAGAAGCAGAAGCAAAGCAGAAGCAGCAGCCAAGAACCGGCGACAACGGCAGGCCTCTGAGGCAGACGTGCCGCAACCCAGCAGGTGATGCATCCACCCTCCATCGATATCGCAACCTTCAACCTTCGCATCTTCATGACTCTTTTATCCATTCCCCCTCCATCATTCTACGACTACCACCGCATTGCTGGCATTTTACCTCACATTCCATTTCTTCCCATCTGGAGGGCCATCGCCGTCGCTATCGCGTCGCCCGCCTCAACCCCACTACTGCTACCCTCTCCGCTCAGGCCGTCGTCGCCTTCGGCAGCGTCTCAAACCTGGCTGCGCGCAGTCCACAGTCTCGTATCGCAGACCCTGTGGGTGTGGCTTGATTTTGTCTTGCGTCGCCAAATGTCCACGATCCTGAACTTGCGACCCCGCGCTGCGAAGCCCGACGACCATCTCAGAGGCGTCCCCTCTGCCTCACCTCCAACATATTCCACTTCCATGCGCCGTTAACTCCCCCGGGGATCAATATTTCAACATGGGCATCGTTAGCAGCAAGCCCGATGATGGGTCCACGCTCTATCTTAGAGACCAGAATCGACGTGCGCCATCCCACCCATCACCTCGTCCCGGTCACCTGTTCATGCATGCAGTCTCGTGGATTCCGCTCCGGCTAACGTTTGACACACAGTATCCATATCCTCCCTCGTCATCTCGAACCCACGAAGGCGTTCGTCCATAAACATCGTTCCCAACTCTTTTCCTGCCACCAGAGTATCGGCTTCGCGCCCACTAGGCGACGGCAGCCCTATAGAATTTGTCCAGGTTCGTCGGCGCAAACAGAGACACCTTCTTGAACCCGTCCTCTTCCTTCCTTGTCGAGCGGCATGTGCTGATCTTCGTTCTTGCAGGACACTGAAGTTGCTTCGAGCCCCGGTGGCATCCCGAGTTTCATATTAAAGCTTACCCACGACGACGAGCTAGTCTTTACCTTTACCTTTGTCATTCGTCAAGGGCAGCAATTCGTCACCAATGGCACCACCGACACCGTCGCCACGGTCGATACCCAAATCAGCGGCCTGACCTACGTCTACGCCTCGACACAGCGAGAGGTAGAGAATCTCGTCACACGCGAGTTCCATGCGGACCCAAACCTACACAAGAACTCCAACGTCGAGTTAGTAGGCGACTTTGGGACGGCAGGCGCCCCCTCTGTATCATTTGAATGGACTTGGAAATGGAAGCCGCCTAAGAACATGGAGGATAGGGGCGGTGGATGGCGGAACTCTTGCAGCGTATGTAACTCACCGGTCCGTTTCAACAAAGAACATATGTTCACATGTTTGCAGTTCGTCGAATACGACCCCCGCAATCACTGCTTACATACCTTGGCCAGTTTCTCCTACTGGGTCTCGAGTAGGTTATCACCATTTTGCTTCGTTCGCTCTCTGTGACTGACAATTATATAGACCCGGCTTTGCCTCTTAGCCAACCCAACTCGCCGTCCCCCCCCTTCCTCTTGACCGCACCCCCCAAACTCCGAGTGCCCTCCTCTCAATCCGTCGACTCCCGAATCAGCAATGCCGAGTTAGACGAGCCCTTGTCACCATTGCCAAGCAACTTCTCCTCTAGCACCATACTTCCTGTACCACAAACACCGCAAGAACCGATCAAAGTGGATGTTGCGTGCCCCAAGCCAACAGATGATGTCCTTGTGCCAGACGACGGCCCGGTCTTCCGAGCAACAATCAAGGCATTGGAACAAAAAACGGGCAACATGCGAACGCAGATGAAGCGCGTGCTCAAGATGGCTAAGCAAGCTCACGAAGCTCAAGTGGAAGCCAACAAAAACTTCTCCGAATTTATCGATACCCTTCGCGAAGCCTCGTCAACAAACGCCAATGCCGTACAGCCAGCTATCGAACACTACTTTGACAAGATTGCCCGGGAGATCCTCTCGTATGAACGAACAAACACGGTCAATCTCAAGCGCATTGTGATCGACCCGCTGGACAAGTTCTACACGGTAGATATCAAACAGGCCGAATCGAAGAAACGGGACTTCGAGGAGGAGAGCAAGGATTATTATGCATACGTCTCGAGGTATCTTGGCCAGCGTCACGACTCTGTCAAGGCTAAGAAGCTGGCCGAAAGCGACTCAAAGTACCAGACGAAGCGCCGCAACTTTGAGCTCAAGCGATTTGACTACTCAAGCTTCATGCAGGATTTGCATGGTGGCAGGAAGGAGCAGGAGGTGCTATCACACCTTACGAGGTACGCCGATGCTCAGACGAAGAGTTTTCTAGAGGCGGCAAAGAAGATCGACACTCTACTGCCCCAGCTTGAGGCGCTCTCGAGCGAGGTACAGGAGGCCGACAAGGAGTATCAATACCAGCGGCGTGAGCGAGAAGAGAAGAGGAGACTGCTCGAGAAGAGCAACCAGACGTACAACGAGCCGGATCCTACGCCTGCACCAGGTACCAGCGCCGGTCAAGTCACGAGTGCAAACGGCAATGCCACCGTCTCCGACAGCGATTTAGGTCGCGCTGACAGTACAGGATCGCAGCTGAAGATTGGGTTGTCGTCGGGCTCAAATCCTTCGGTGGCCATGGCATCTCCTGAGCTGTCCAGGTCGCCGGGCAGTCTTGGTAACTCTTCAGTTGGGAGCCCTGCACAAGCGTCAAAATTCAAGGGTATCCGTGACCTGGAGGAAAAAGACTACGGACAGCTTTCCAGTGCCAACAGCAGCGCCCAGCGTAAAGAGGGTTTGTTGTGGTCTCTGAGCAAGGCTGGCAGCAACCACGTCGACCCGCGCAATCTGAACAAGCAGGGTTGGCACAAGTAAGTCTATTCAACAGTCCCTGACATGGTTCCCACTCTGACGTGCAACAGATTCTGGATAGTCCTCGACCAAGGCAAGCTCTCGGAGTATAGTAACTGGAAACAGAGGTTGGATCTACACAACGACCCGATCGACCTGAGAATGGCTTCCGTGAGAGAGGCTCGCAATGCAGAACGGCGGTTCTGCTTCGAAGTCATTACGCCCCAGTTTAAGCGCGTCTATCAAGCTACATCTGAGGAGGACATGAACAGTTGGATCACGGCCATCAACAACGCACTACAGAGTGCAGTTGAGGGTCGCATCATGAGAGATAAATCTACTCCAAGCGACTCGGGCCACATCAAAAGAGACATCGGCTCGATTCTCACCGGCAAGAGCCCTTCCGTCGGACACAACAGCCATCACCACACGAATTCAAACAGCGCACCCGTCCGCCGAATCACTGTCGGTGCTCGGCCCAGCACACACAGGTCTACCAGTTCGACTTACGACGAAAACCCTGACAAGTTGCTGCAACTGCTTCGGGATAACGACCAAGGCAATTGCTGGTGCGCTGACTGCGGATCGGGCACAAAGGTCGAGTGGGTTTCGATCAACCTGGCCATCATTCTTTGTATCGAATGTAGCGGCATTCATCGCTCTCTTGGCACGCATATCAGCAAAGTGCGCTCTCTGACCTTGGACATCAACTCTTTCACCTCTGATATTGTCGAGCTCTTGCTTCTTGTTGGGAACAGGGTGTCTAACATGATCTGGGAAGCGAGGCTGGAACCCGGATTGAAGCCCACCCCTCAGGCAACGCGAGAGCAGCGGCTGAGGTTTATCACAGCCAAGTATGTCGACAGGGCCTATGTTGAGCCGATTTCGGCGACGCTCTCGCGTTACCCTACTCCCGAAGACACCCTACTGGCGGCCATCAAGAAGAACGAGATCCAGCAGGTGATTTATGCACTAGCTTTACGAGCCAGCCCCAACGTTACGGATAGATCTCGCGGAACGCACGCAGTCTTTTTGGCCCTTGCGGCTGCCGATCCTGCATCGCCTTCTCCCATTCCAGGGCAACCCCCGGAGACGGACAGAGCCGTGCCGTTCCCGGTGGCGGAGATGCTCCTTCAGAACGGGGCAGAAATACCGTCCACGATGCCGGCTTTCCCACTGAGTCGGAGCGCACAGCTGTACATTGAAGAGAAACGGGGACGGAATACGGGGTTTTCCAACGATGGTGTCGGATCATTACCAGGCAACATCAGTCCAAACGAAAAGCTCCAACGGGAGCGGGATGCGCGGCTACAAAAGAGAGTGAGCGCAGGAGGACGTCTGGCTAAGAGCCCGATTCCGGAAAGGTAGCGACCTACCTGTTTCGAGCGGCTGGGGCAGCTGAATTTGTGCCTCACTGCTGCAATGCACGTGAGACGCAGGTCTTCTCTTGAAGTCCACTTATCAACGGATGGCTACGACTTTGATTGTGATGGTGGATGAAAAACATTTTGGCACTATCTGGTAGGCGGAGAGGAACAATTGGCGTACTTTACTTTCGTTACCACCAGGTGTATTACTCTCCGAGGGTCTAGTGTCCCCCCCATGTGAAACTCGGGTACGTTATAGGTCATGGAGGGGGAGACGCGGCCACGTTCTGTCATATAGCACGTGTACTGTTTCATGGCGGAAGTCGGACGCGAACAGGCACATTGGAGTAGTCCTCGGTTGGAAAAAGCGAGGAGGGTATGGGACCGGAGACAGCTGTTGCGCGTGTGTTTGTCTGTATGTATGGATAGTAATAATAATGAGATGATGAATACCAAGCAATGATGAATAAGGACACTTTGTATGGATGTCACAACTTCGGGGTGTTTGTCACATAAGACGGGAACGGCCAAGGATACGCCAGAATAAAAAGAAGACACAGGGTCGGCGAGGTGTGTCGGCGAGGTAAAGCCACGATATATGTGTGCGACAGTCGCTTGGCAACAGGTGAGCCACCCACGTGGGCGTCGGCATACATTTAGCGCCATGGCTTACAGCAAAGCCACACGGTACCTTAGGTACAGTGAGGATGAGTGCGGGTATTTGGCTGTAGGCAAAAGGGTCCATGGCCGTAGCACTAACACCCTCAAAACATATTCCTTACAGCTAACTCTATCTCCTAACCCTGACTATAGCCCTAAAATAAGTCTCTAACCCTATATATATTTTTCTAGATTCTCTTTTATTTTCTTCTTTATAAGCTATTCTGCTTTTAGATAGTATTTAAAACTTATTATAAGTAAGTCTAGATAGGGGAGCTGTTAGTGCACTTTTGTGGGGCCTAGAAGCTTGGATTTTTTTTGTATGGATGTGCTTGCCTAAAGTGGTTAAATACGGCCATGGACCCTTTTGCCTACGGCCAAATACCCGTACTCGGTGAGCATAGCGCTGGGTACGACGTCACATGGCGGTCTCCGACCATCTTCGCTCTCTATCAAAGATACCCTTGGAGGGGCACGCTGCTAATCGGGAGTGGCGCATGACCTTATGTCTCGGTTGGCGAGTCGGAGTGACAGCGAGAGCGTTCGCATAAGCTGGATGCGTTCAACGGAAGCAGTTAAAGACATGCGGAAGGGAAGGGCGAGGACTGGCAGCCTGGTTCTGACGGGCTCTCGTTGCTAAGGGACGCTGACCAGAATGTCGAGATCTCGATCATGGTTATCGTATGTGTTAGCGACGGGCGGTGGACTGTTCGATTCATGCCCGCTGATGAGTGACTGTAGGCGATGGTGCAGAGGTGTCGAGAGATGGCACACGGCACACCTGGTTTGTTCTCCGCCACTTGGGAAGTAATATGGTCACCTACCTTACCTAGGTGGGTAAACTATCCAGTGGCGTATGTACACTAGTAGTGATAGAAGGGAGTGTGGGGCTTGGGAGACAACCATCTGACACGCTTCGTGTTGTATGAGTGAGTGCAACTGCCTGTCTGCGTCAGCCATCGCGATCGGGAGGCGCATTCACATAGCGGAGGCGAAAGTGTTATGCTTACTGAGCGGCGCTCCTTAACTACTCGGGCGGCCTGCTCAAGGAGAAAGAACTAATCAGGCGTCTGTCTCCCACCATCTCCCCCGACATCCCCTTCTTTCTTTTCCTGCGAAGCACCAACATCGTCGTCAACCTAAGAAATCGATTATGCTCCCTATTGTTGCATAGTAGTACAGTCACAACACTGCAAGGAACAGGACAGCTGGACAACCACAGGTTGATTGGGCATAACACGCATATATCTCTATTCAGTCTGCCGCAAGCGAAACCGGCCAGTTCTCTGCCTCTCCACCCCCACCTGAGCGATAGGGACGTTCGCAAGGTACGATAATCACTTGGATTTGGGGAGAAAGAACCGATGGGAAACGCCTTTCTAGGCTTCCGCGAACCAACAGGAGGAGTCGGTCGAGGCAAGCCTCGGCGGCCCACTTCTCTCACACGGACCCCCCGATCCCGAACCATTGCCATTCGGCACAGCAGATCAGATCCCCCAACTGGCAATAGGCCCCCAGGCCCCAGCACAGCAGGTACCTCAAGCTTGCGCAGGCGCCTGCAGACACAGACCGCCGATATTAGCCAGCAGTCCAGAGCACTGTGGTTCTTCCACTTCCTGGGCTGACCTGCGCTCCACTTGGGGATCCCGATTCCCGTAGCAGCTCTCCCCCATTTCTAGGCTGCACTCGGGACTTGCCTTTTCTGAGCAAGCTGCTTTATTAATTCAGAGCCTTGCCGTCCATCCCTTACCTTACCTAGGCAACACTTCCCAAGCAACTCCATCATCGCCAATTCGCCATCACTTTCATACTCGTATCTGCTTGAGTTATCCCCCATAGGGTTGAGTGCATAATCCGACTCACTGTATTCGCTTGTCACACCGGGACCGTCGCAACTACCGGGGACCCATCGATCATCATTACCTGCGTTGCTCGCCTCCTGCTGCTGCCTCGTCGCTTGCACGAATCAGACCAAGGCCATCATCTTCCCATCCGAGGTCATGGCTCCTCAATCCGAAAAGAGCCAATTGAAACGAACTAGAGTAAGTCGCCTGTTGATCTGTCCGGCCTTCTGGTGTGCAATCCTAAACCGTCTTTCCCTACCAAAGGGTTCTCTGCCAGAATCGGACCTGGATGCGAAGAAGCCCCGCCGGTCCGAGAGGTTGTCGCCTGAACAAAACGACAAGACTCCGGTTTCCAACAAGCACCAACTTCCCTCCCCCGTTACGAGGGGTGATTCAGACGAAATCTACAAGGAGCCCACCGCAACGCCCCCGGAAGGACGACCTAGCCAGGTGAACCATCGCGACAAGGACGATGCATCGCAAGCCGTGAACAACATCTCGTCGCCGCCACAGGATACCCAGGCCTTCTCGCAGTACCCTCAGGAAACGAAGGACGCCCTTTCGGATGAGGTCCAGGATGAGGTGAAGGAGGGCGTCTGGGGCTATTTGTTCCCACTCGACACGAAATATGGCAAGGTCGTCGTCATGAAGAAGAGAGCTGCTTGCCCATTGCCAGATACCGTCGAAGCGGCGAAAGACTTGACGGCTAAGGACCATAAGGGGAAGTCGGCTCTGCAGAGGGAGGAGGAGGCTTACGAGCGTACAAAGGTGAAGGGGGTTGCCTCGGGCGGGTACTTGATCGGACGTCACCCAGAGTGCGGTGAGTTCAATCTGCCCCTAGAAATCGATTACGACGCTGATGGGATGCAGACATCGTCGTGGACGACCCCATTGTCTCAAATCGGCACTGCCTTATCTTCTCCGAGAACAAGGGTGGCGACAACGTGGCCATCGTCGAGGACCTGTCTAGCAATGGAACCTTCGTAAACGAGGCCAACGTAGGCCGGAACAAGCGAAGAGAGCTTCAGGAGCAGGATGAAATCGCTGTCATTGACAAGGCCCGTTTCATCTTTCGATACCCAAAGACCCGGCAATCCAGCGCCTTTCTGAGCCAGTATACGCTGCTGGAGAAGCTCGGCAAAGGCCATTTCGCCGAAGTGTTTCTGTGTGTTGAAAAATCCACCGGCCAAAGATACGCCGTCAAGATCTTCACCAAGACTGCCGGCATGGATGAGAGGTCGAAGCAGGAGGGCCTACAGCAAGAGATCGCAGTCCTGATGGGCGTGAGCCACCCCAACGTCCTCTGCTTAAAGGACACTTTCAATGAGCGGAACGCTGTGTACTTGGTACTCGAGTTGGCGCCCGAAGGCGAGCTGTTCAACTTCATTGTTATGAAGCAGAAGCTGAGCGAGGATGAATCGCGCAAGCTGTTCAAGCAACTGTTCCAAGGCATCAAGTATCTGGTATGTTGACCGAGCATGTCTTTCTGGGCCGCCAGCTAACAAGAACTAGCACGACCGCAATATTGTACACCGTGATATCAAGCCCGAGAACATCTTGATGGTTGACAAGGATCTCCACGTCAAGTTGGCCGATTTTGGCTTGGCGAAGATTATCGGTGAGGAGTCCTTCACCACAACCTTGTGCGGTACGCCCAGCTATGTGGCACCCGAGATTTTAGCCGAGGGTAGGCACCGAAAGTACACCAAAGCGGTGGATATCTGGTCTCTTGGCGTGGTGCTATACATCTGCTTGTGTGGCTTCCCGCCGTTCTCGGATGAGCTGTACTCGAACGATTTTCCTTTCACGTTGTCGCAACAAATCAAGAACGGACGTTTCGACTATCCTTCCCCGTATTGGGATTCCGTCGGAGACCCCGCCCGTAAGTACATTATAGATCGGTGTGTTACCATTGCAAACGCTGACAAGCTGGACCAGTTGACTTAATCGACTCCATGCTAATCGTCGACCCCGAACGTCGGTACACTGTTGATCAGTGCCTCAACCACCCCTGGATGACACAGAACCAGCCGGGTGTCAATGACAGCACCGATGGCCTGGTCGGCGGCATTCAAGGCTTGGAAGTTCATCGGCGAGGTATTACCAGAGAGCGGACGTTACTGAGCTCCTTGAACTCGGTACAAGTCGCTACCAGGCCACCCGTTGGAGACAGCAAGCAGCCCGTCCACATCTATGCTAAGAACACAAAAAAGATGGCGCCGAGGGAAGCTGATCCCCACGGACAACGGAACGTGAGCGAATTCGTCGAAATGGGTGGCAAGGGCGACCAGCCACTCTTTGGCACTGACGGCGAAAGTGTGTACTCCAAGAAGGATATCAGTGGCGGCAAGGACAAGAACGGCGAGAAGTAGAAGGCTGCATACCGTGGCATCATTCGCGAGATCCGCGTCGGATTTCACTGTGAGTTGGCTGGCGATACCGAAAACGAATAGCAATACGAACAGGGAGCATTGAGTACGGTGTGTCAGAGGACAACACCCAGCAATGGTTTGAATTTTCAAGGGCTTCCTGATCCCCGGTCTGGACATGCTCAGGTAATGTGTATTGGACTTGCAGCACGAATTTTTCATTGGGTTTTCGGCTGGTGTTGTGAGCGCAAGAGATGGAACTTTTGGTAACGTATCGGACGGCCGCTATAGACATGCGGGCATGGATGGGCAAAAGTTAGGAGTTTGACTTGGTCATTAGTCGAAACGGGTCCAAGTCAGACAGACAGTAATAATTACCACGTTTCCTGCTGATACGTATCCGAGCGATGTCAGTCTCCTTCGCCCTCGGTGTGGCACACATCATTGTAAAAACGCGCCGTCTCGCCGCCCAGGGTAACATTCATTCCCGGATCCGCCCCCCTGTTGTTGTTGCGGAAACAACCGCAGCCACGCGGGCTCCGGGCTAGAAACGGGGCGGCATACTAGGCGCCTGGCGGGGCTGACCGAGCAGCTCTGCGGAGCGGGGCCGGGACAACGACATGTCTTGAAAGTCTACAGCGGATCTCTCCATTACTCACTCAACGTACCTTTGATCCTAGGCCGACAAGATAATCAAAGAAGGAACATGGAAAAACACACACAACGCCGGATCTGCCTCAAATCATATAAACGTTTACTCCCTGATGGGAGTACAATCGGCTTGGTTTAGAAAAGTCACTCAAACCAAAATCCGCGGGGTGCCCCGCCTGGGAACAGGCCTGGCGTAAACCTGGTTCTCACCGCCTTCGCCTAGAGTTCCGCAAACGTATTAGCGGCACCTGCTCGCACAGAAATTTGGTGGCAGAAAAAATTGCCCTGTGGCCCACCACCAAACACCCCTCCATCCAACGAACGACCTGACCCAAACGGCCTTTCGCAAAACGAGGCAGTTAGACTCACCGCACGACAGACCGACCCCCTGTCTCCGTTTTCTCAAACGACACACCCCTCTCTCAGTCTCTCTCAGGCCCAGTCTCTTCACTTTCTCGGCCGTCTGTTTTTTTCCGGGTTTGACCTCCTCTTTTTGGTTTTTCTTTCCTCCGATCAACCGCATACAACCACCACGACCTGTGTCCCCCCCGAAACCCACACCCACCCCCTCCCTCGCCTCCCTTCGTCGACCCAAACCCCCCTCCAAATCGAAAAGATCGGAATCATGGCGGCGGGAGCGAAGCAACAGGCGCAGCCGCAGCTGCTGTTCGTGGATGGTTCCTTTCAGGAGCTGGCCCGCGAGATGGCCGACTACCTCCACATCGCCGATGAGGTCAAGCCTTTGGTCGAGAACGAGGCCAAGAAGGAGGAGGTGCTGAGCAAGCTGGTGCGCTCGTCGGCGGCGCTGTCGTCTGTGCCCGAGAAGGAGTTCACGGCCGCCTCAAACCTCATGGTCCACATCGTCCTTCAGTCGGAGGACCCCAAGAAGCACTTGCCAGCCCTGTGCCAAGCCTTCAGCAAGCCCATCGCCTCAAGCCCCGTCAACGGCGTCGGCTTGAGCCTGAACGCCCTCAGCACCATCTTCAACCTCATCGCCCCCGAGAACCCGATTCGATTCAACGTCTTCATGGCCATCCTGCGCTTCCTCAAGTCGCACGCCATGTTCGAGGCCATCGAGCCCTACCTGAAGCACCTTCCCGGTTGGTTCGAAGAGTGGGCCACCGGCGAGGAATTTCAGAGACAGATGTACGAGGAGATTGCCGAGGTCGCCAAGGAGGCTGGCAAGGATGAGTGAGTTTCTGAAGATCCGGATCTTGTGTCGCGCAAACCCGACACCGCCTTGAGGTATAGAAATGCTGACGTTGCGGGGTCGCCTCCTCAAAAAGGGAGAGCTACGAGTATATTCTCAAAGCTCTGCGCACCTTTGACGCCGACGACAAGGAGGACATCGGCTCCGAGGACGCCCAGAGGCTATCCCTCCGTGCCGTTCGCGATGCCCTGCTGTCCAATACACACTACCTCTTCACCGACGTCCGCAGCATACCTTCGGTGCAGAACCTGTCGGAAACCCACCCTGTCTACTCTCAGCTTCTCGACATCTTCGCCGAGCAGGACCTTGAGGACTACAACGACTTCAACGACGAGCACGAGGGCTTCATCGAGAAGGAGAAGCTCGACCACGAGAAGCTCCACCGCAAGATGCGCCTCCTGACCTTCGCCTCCCTTGCCGCCCAGACGACCTCGCGCCGCATCGAGTACTCGGCTATCGCAAAGGCCCTCCAAGTTCCTGCCGAGGAGGTCGAGATGTGGGCAATTGACGCCATCCGCGCCGGCCTCGTTGAGGGCAAGCTCTCTCAGCAAGACCAGGTCTTCCTTGTCCACAAGGTTACTTACCGCGTCTTCGGCACGCGGCAATGGCAGGAGCTCGCCACCCGTCTCGACTCGTGGAAGGGCACCTTTTCCAACCTGCACGACGTCATCCGTAAGGAGCAGGCCAACGCCAAGGCCCAGAAGGAACGCGAGGCGCAGGAGGCCGAGCGTAAGGCCCAGAACCCGGGTAACGAGGGTGGCGCGAGCGGTGGTCGTCAGCAGAGAAACCAGGGACGTCGCGACAACAACCAGCAGCGCGAGCCCAGAGAGCCCAGAGAGCCCAAGGAGCGGACGGACAACGACGACTAAGTAAAAAAACGATAGGGGCAGATGACGGTTAAGGTGGGAGGGTCTGTCGTTTGAGCAGTCAGTCAATGAGGGCTTTTGCTTTTGTCCGATGCAGGTTCCCTCGTACCCTTCTCGATACTTTGCGCGGGTGAAGAATACTTATGACATGAGGGGCTAGGAGGGGTACAAGGATGGGGAACCGTCGGGCATCTTTATTTTTCTTCGGGGCAGAGGAAAGAGAGGGGGGATCCCATCTATCCGTATCCGTGTTTATGTAATTACGGCTAGGAGAAAGACAAGGGGAAAACGTGTGTTTTTAAATCATGGACGACGTTTCAAACGGATTGGGAGCCAAGCCATTTTAAATAAAAGAAATGCTACCGGGACATGGCGTTGTTGCGTGGAACATCGGTCAGTTGAGATGAGCCTTTGTCTCCTTGTTTGGCTCCGTCTTTGCGAGACACGGCTACGAACGTTGATATGGCGTTGGCTCTCCTGACATGGGCGCTTGTTGCACCGTCCGGAACCAATCGCTTGACTTGGCTTTTGCGCCGGCAGAGACGCCCGCCGCCGACTTTGCAACAGGGCCGGCACTGCAGCTCTAGATGTGAGCAGCTTCCAGATTGCTTCGTCGGGGATGGGCCATCGCTGAGGTCACTCCGAGTCAGGCACAATACTTGCCGTGTTGCAGAAGCACACTAGATGAACATAGAACATATGCCAACTAACGAGCTACTCGCTGGGTGGGGACTGTCAGCTTGTGTCGTCACTGCTTTTACGTTAGGTATCTTGTGACGGACGATGATTCTTCACTGGTACAAGAAGAGAGGCTCGGCATGAAATGCCAGTTGTATATGGCCGGCGCCACCGACTGCCACGATCACTCGAGGCAGAACTTTCTAACTTACCTTGTGTCATAACTTACAGTGTTCTCGAAATGCCGAGTCCTTGAGTCGACGCTTTATTTTTGGAGGGCGGCACACCCGACGAAGCCCCCCCCCCCTTCAGCCAAATAATACCGCGTCTACTGATCTGTTTCCTGAGACCGTAAGAGCCATCGTGATGAGGCCATGCCGTGCGACGCAAGAGCAGGCAATCAATAGATCACATATGGCTCGTAAAATCAACGCGGGCCTGAAAAGAGCATTCATACAGATGATTTCTTTCATACGCATGTAAGACAAACAGACCATAACAGTACAAGCCACTAACCCTATAACTGCCACATGCCTTTCTTCCAGCAAGTCCTCCAACGAGCTGGCTGCACACATGCGTCTTTGTTTTCTCGCACTGCAGCCTCCGAATCCCGTTTCCTTCTTGTAGACTCATTAGATGTGACAGGAGAAAGTCGTATCCTTCAGCTGGCTCGCTTCTCGGTCAACGGATATCTTTTACGCCCCAGTGTCGAGCGGTTCGGCCCGCCCAGGCTTCACAAGTCATTGTCCACAGCCGCAGTCGATTTTCTACGAGACCCGAATCCATTTGGACTCTGGCGCAGTCTGGAAACCTCTCCGAGTTCTAGATCACCACGTAGGCACCATCTCCCTGGGAGTGGACGTGGTTCAGTGGATTCGAATCGACAGTGGGATAAGTGCTATCAGGTGTCCCAACTACAAGTGCCCTCGAGCTTTCAAGTAAATCTCTCCTTTTGGACTCCTTCGCAGATCACTAACATCTGCTACACGATTGAGGAATGCCTGAAAACCCTTTTATGTCCAAAGCGTCTGTTGCAATACAGCTTTTGACGATGCTTCATCGAGAGATCGCCTGAGTATTGACCAAGTGCTCTTGGGTCACGGAGCCCATGTCGGAAGCAAGCAAATTCAAAGAAGATGAAAGTTAAAGTTCGGAAGACTCGAGAAAGGGGGAGGATGAATGGCTTTTGTTGACACATTGACTTCTACGCAATGGGAGGCGAAGGCCATGGCCGACTGGGCATAATTTGAATAGATAACACTCAAGGCGCTTATGTAATCTAGGTTTGTTGCTATTTTGACTCTCATCTTTGACGTCTGTTGCCTTCAGCACTACTCCCGAAGCTTGGGTATCCTGTGAACTGCAAGATATATCTCAGAGTATAGAGAAACGGAGCCCGCTTATCATCTTTGACGTCGTCATCCCCACCCCATCATAGACAACATCACTATCCCATTACGCCAAACCCCCTTCACCTTCCGATACCACGAACTACCCGGATCTGTCACATTGGAGGATGAACAAGAGAAGCCGGCAAATCTTGCCTATTTCAAAATCCACAATACCAACTAGCAAAACACCGTGCCTGCCTACTCGCCAGCCCAGCTATTCGCCTGCACACCCAAGCGTTGCTCACCTCGCCACATCCATGGCAAGCCGGCATAAACCACCTTCAAGCTGTGACGAACACATGCGACCATACCCACTGGAGAACTCGGGATCCCGTCCGCTCTCCCATCGATAAACCAGTGAGGGCTGGAGTAGTAGTCGGGTCGGTGACGACCGGCGAATGCCCAGTGTTGCATGTCTTTCGTCGTTATTTTTGTCACTATTTACGTTGAGTTCAGTTACAAACGAGCTCAGACACCTGTCAGTCTTCCACTATATACACCTCTCCATAACAGATGATGGTAAGACAGATGGATGTGTGTGTAGCGGAGCTTATCATAATGGTCTTCTCCAAAGAACAGTCTCATCCATGGCCACAGGGTCTAGGTAGGTCAACGTGAGACTCACGCGAATCAAAGGCCAGAAAAGAAAATGGTGCTAAGAGAAGAACCAATCCGAATTCGCAGTCCCAAGCTAGCCCCGGATTTTCAGTTATGTTACAAAGTACAACCAAATATGCCCAATGAGTGTGCAACTCCTCTGTTGCAGGAAAATAAAAGGCAAAAATAAGATAAGAGCGCGAACCCCTGCGCTCCTGTTCCAGCCGCTTGTCATCTAGGGCTGTCAGATGACCCATGCAACTATTTTCTTTCCTCCTTTTTGACAACCGATTCGTGGCGATCCAAGCGGTGTGAGTTGTTCTTGTGCTAATAGTTCAGCTCACCACCGCCGCCGCCAGCCACGTGGTCGAGATCCTCGTAGCTCTTGAGGCTGCGCCCCTGAGTGGCCTCACGGGGCCCGACAGCAGCCCCTCCTGCAGCGCCGTCTCCCCACTTTCCGGCACCGCCGCGCCCTCTTCCGCCAATAGCACCGTCCCAACGGGGGGTCGGGCGTCGGTCATACGGCCCGGTTCGGTAGTTGCCACGGCCGCCACCCATTCCTCCACGGCGAATAGGGCCGGGGCCGCCGCGGTCATCGCCGCCTGCGTTCCATCCTGCTTGGACACCAGGGTGACCACCGCCAACGAATGGCGGGAAACCACCCGGCGGCATGGGGAAGCCCGGAATAGGCATCATGCCGTTCATGGTGAAGTTCTGCAAGTTGAAACCACGGGGGGTTCCGGTCGCCGACTGACCGTTCGCCGGGGGGAAGTGGCCGTTGGAGTTGGCATCCGTTCGCGATGGAGCAATGTGAGAGGGATCCATGACGTAGGCGTTGATGAGGTGGAACTGTGTAGTAGATTAGCCAGGCTCCGCGCAGGGTTTCGTAAGATGACCAACCTCCTGCTCAATGCTCTCAAGCCAATCGCTGTGGCGCTTCTCGACGTGCTTGCGCCAGAAGTGTTCCTCCTTGAACAGCTTGGTACACTCGGGAACCTTGCACCTCCACTTGTGCTCGTCTTCTTGCTTGACGTACTTGAGGAGCTCATCACTGACGGCGTCCTCGACTGGCCGACCTCCAAGCTTGCGCAAGTCTGCCGTCTCAGGCTCAAGGATCTGCAAGATCTTGTCCTCAAAGGTCTTGACCCAGTTGTAGGCGCGCAGAAGCTGCTGCTCTGCCTTGCCAGTGGTGCTGCGGAACTTTTTGTCATTCTCGGTTGCCTCGCCCTCTTCTTCGAACTCGCTGCGCTTCTTTCCGGGGAACGGCTCGCCGTTGGCGCTGGCGCGCGCGACAGCCTTCGCCGAGGTGCTGAGAGTGCTTCTCGGGCGGCGCAAGTGACCACCGGGGCACTTTCGAGTGAGCTCGTGAATCGAGTCACTCTCAAAGACGCAGAAAAAGCAGAAGTTGTAGACACGTCGGAGATACTCGATCATTAGATCCAGCTGCTTCTTCTTCACGAGCAACTCCTCATCGTCGGTGTCATCCTCCTCCACAGCACCTTCATCTTCGTCCTCGTCAACGGCACCGTCTTCTCCATCTTCCATGCCATCATCGACATCAAGATCGCGTTCCTTCTTGGGCTTCTTCTTGGCCGCACCAGCAGCGGGTTGAAGACGGCCACCGTTCTTAAGGTCGTCGACTCTCTCCTCGATCTTCAGCAAGGCGTTAAAATCAGAGCCAAAATCTTCCTCAAACTTGTTGACAAGTCGCTGGACGAGGTTTAGGTCCTTTTCAATACGCTCAGGTGCGGAGAAGAGATCCCACAAAGCCTTCTTTCGAGGGTTGTTGGGAGGGTTGTGTACACCGACATGGCAGACGAAGTCGCCTCTGACCTCATCCTTGACAGTCTTGCCATTCACCGCGTCCAGGGCCTTTTCCGCAGTTGAGACAACAGCCGGCGACTTCAAAGGCAAATCGTCCTCCTCGTCCTTGGGGTCCACACGATCGATAACAGCAGGAGCAACCTCTGAAGAGGGGTGAAGCATAACCCAACCAATGCGGTGGTACCGCTTGCTGGGGTTAGGATCCGAGAGAGAAAGCCATTTGAAGCCGCCCTCTTCTTCGCCAAGATGCTCCTTACAGAATGTCTCGAGGTTTTGCCTGCTGACGTGAGGCGCGATGGTCTTGATGAGAAGGGTTGGCTGGTACAGATTCTCATCTCTGATGTCAGAGCCATTGGCCGGCACAAGATCACCAACCCCGAGGATCTCATTGGCGGCGGTTGCCTCGCCCTCCTCCTTCTCCACGAGGCCACCAAGGCCGTTCGTCTCGCTCTTGGGGATGCCCTCGAGAGAGAAGTCGTCAAACGTTCCGGACTCGAGATCTTGTTCCCACTGGCTGTAGGCGCCTCGGCGGAATTCGTTCAGCTGGGACCTGAAAGCATCCCGAATCTCAGGCACGTAGCGCTCGCGGAACCACTGTTCCTTCTTGTGCTCGGCAACAAAGGTTCGCGCCATCTTTGCCTGAAGCTCTTCCTTATAGGCGTCATAAGCGAGCTGAATCTTGGCCTTTTCCTTCTCGCGCTCTTCCTGCACTTCGCGAGGGCCGCGGACGCGATCGGGTTCGCGACGGCGACCGGTGCGCTGGCGCTCCTTCTCCTCCTTGATCTTCTCGTTCATTCTCCACCATTCGCCAAAGTACGAGAATCCAACCTGGTAGGGGAGCTTGACAGGGTCCGCGAGCGGGTTGACGGTCAGTGGCGTCGGGGCGCTGCTGTCCTGTCCGGGGACGTAGCGGTCGATGTTGGCCGGCGGCGACGTGATTCTCCGTTCGCGGCGATCATCGCGATCCCTAGGACCGGCATAGTCGTCGCGACCGCGACCCCTTGGCTCGTAACGGTCGATGGCGGCCGGGGATCGAGAGCGACGTCTGTCACGGTGTTGGCGCTCATGGCCTGCGAAGGGTTGTAAGTAAGCGGCCATCCATGTTTGCGACGACAAGCCTCCATTTTGGGAAGCAGTAGGAAGGAGACCTTCCAACAATCCAATTGAAGTGACAGAATAGGTAGGAGAAGTACGCACCAGGAGATCTACCGCGGTAGAAGGTGTCGGTCCGCTCCTCCTTGATTCGTGTATCGTCGCGACTGCTCCACGTCCTGTCGCCCGGCGAGCGCGCAGAGGAGTCTCGGTGAGAAGGGTACGAATCCATCTTGGATCTGTCGCGACAAAGCGATTGTGGAGGGTGTATGTTGTCTCTGTTCGGGAAAATTGGCCGCAAAGCCTGATTAAGTATCGCGTCCGCGTCGGATAACCGCGTAGTTGCTGCTCATGTGATTTCGTCTGCTGGTTCGATGGAAGGAAGGAAAGGCGGAAGCCTGCTGTTTGGCAACGCGATTGCGGTTAGAGAGAGTCATTCTGCACGTGGGATACTGGACGGCTTCTGAGGGAAACGAGAGAAGAGAAAAAGAATTGAGAAGTCGGGAGGGTGGCCAGCAAGCAGTAAAAGTGGTGCAGTTGCCAAAAGGCAAATATGATTGGAAAACCCAGCCAGCCGCTGTAACGATAATGATGACCGCGCAAACGAGAGAAGAAATCTATGGCGCCAATCGAGGCCGGTTGGTAATGATTTGACAAACGGGGGGATGACTTGAACAGGGAGTCAGGTGGGAGTAAGAACGGGTTGNGGGGGGGGGGGAGACAGGAATAATGGAGGTGTTTGAATTGAATCGAGGTGATGGAGGGAACAATAGGCTGCGGCAAGTAAAGATGATGCAGAAAGAAAGGGAAGAACGAACTATTTCGGTTGCAGGAGCAAATGCCTCAACGATGGGACGCAAGATGTTGTCGTGATCCAAAGCTGAAGGGACTTTAGGATGCACGAGGCAAAGATGGAAGACAGACAGGAAGGTTGACTTAGCGGAAGGACGACGAGACACGGAGACCGGGACGTGGAACAAAGAGTCGGCTGGAAAGGGTCCACTGGAGCCTAAAAGGGGTTAGTGTGATTTCGGATGATCTTCGGTAGCATTGTCAGCACTCTAAGTGATATGAACTAGATGGATTGCTGGAGCCTGGAGGCTTTGTGTTTGTGGTCAGGGTTACTGCCGGCTGAAATCGTTTTCTTGAGGCCAATTGTAATTAGGGGGCCTTCGAACCTGTCAACCTCGGCCGTATTGCTATAGAACACTTCCAAAGAAGGCACTATGGTTGTGCAGCTATCTGCAGAAGTGGGAAAAACTACTACATAGTAAATGACCCCAAAATCCTAGGCCCCGGTGGAAGCAGGATGAAATGCTGAAGCTGCAGAACAGTCGCCGGCCGATCCCCCCAGCCATCTCCAGAGCTTCACCCCTGTAGCAATAGGAGACACATGCCCACCCGAGGAAAACGAGACCCCATCTGTCAGGGTCCAGCTCAAATGCCAACAACACCGTGACATCTTTTCACACACTTTACGTTGGCCTAATTGCTTTTGGAACCCTGACAATCATTTTTAAATCGTAAGTTGTGACACTCTGCCTCGCATCCTGCAATTCCATCCCCGACAACCCAAACAATGTCGCAGCAAACAAAATTGGTTGTTCGTGAGGGAAACTCAATGCATTGCGTCATAGCTCTGTAAAAGGATAGCTCTCTCGCGGGTCGGGCTGGGACCCGCCCCGAGGCTCAACCCATCGCATGTTCCAGACGGACTGGCAATTTACCTTAAAACCAGCTTCGCGAGCTTTCCGAACCTCTTTTCGACATCCGCCATCAGTCGACACCAACTAGTCACTACCAACCACCGATTTCGGCAACATGACAACCTTCATCCCGGCCCTGACCCTACCCCACCAGGTCTTCGAGAATGCCGCGGCTTCGATCCTGCTCCCCATAGCTTTGGGAACCGCCGTCGGCTACTCTACCAGACGTATGTCACTAAGAAGTTTCAGGCGCGTTATGAACAACCTTATCGCAGAAACTGACATTCAAATGCAACAGCCAAAGCCACGCAAAAAACATATGCCGCAATCAAGAACCCCCCTTACCGCCCTCCCCCATGGGTCTTTGGTCCGGCCTGGACACTCCTTTACGGGTATGCCAACCCCATTTCTGCCTTGTCCTTCTTGTGAATGAGTATGCAGCAACTAACACGTCAAAAAACAAACCCGTAGTCTGATGGGCTACGCCGCCCACCGCGCCATCAACACCGGCCTCTCTCCCTTCTCTTCCATCGAGCACATCAACATGACCAAGCAGGGCGCGACTCTCTACACCATCCAGCTGGGTCTTAACCTCATCTGGATGCTCCTCTTCTTCGGCCTCAAACGCCCCATCGAGGCCACTGTCGATATTGTCGCCCTTCTAGGCGTCAACACCTACCTCACCTACCTCTGGGGCTCCGTAGACGCCGTCGCTGGCGCCTGCCTCGTACCTTACCTCGGTTGGCTCTCCTTTGCCACCTATCTCTGTGCCGGCGCGGGGTACCTGAATGATTGGGACCTCAAGGTTGCCGAGGCGCGCGCCGCAGACAAGAAGCAGTAGTACTATATCCGTCGTGATATTGCGGACCCCAGCGCGACGAAGGAGAAAGGAGTCGCGGTGTAAGTATTGAAATGGCGTTTTCATAGCTGGTGTAGGCATTCTTCTCGTATAGCACCGTTCAATGAAAGTGAAAGTCATGCTTGAGTTCTCGATCACACCCGGCTACAAATGTTTGAAGTGACTTCACCGGCTTACACGCATTGGAAAGAAGGCCTGAGTCGAGGCTTTCAGGAAGCGCGCTCTCATCTCCAGCCGGAAAGCACGCGACCACTTCTGTCTTGTGCATCTCGTTTGGCCAACTGGTAGTAAAGCCGAGAGAGTCCATTCGTAACTCCGAGTCGGATTGTTACCTTTCGGTCCAAGAAGATCTTTTGCCCTCCTTTTTGGCGGAAAGAAATAACACAACACCACTCAACTCGTCTTCTTACATGTCCGCAACCATCACGGACAGAAGTAACGGGGGTTGTTATTCTCCTCGTGTCATCTCCCAATACACCTCGTAGAGTTTACCTGGGCACTGTTCAAGGTACACACTTTGGGCTACTCCCGCTCCGCGTAGTACTCGCTCTGCTCGGGCTCTAGACTGTCATTCCCAGCTCAGATGTCACAAAGAGTTCTCCATTCGAGCGCGAATTTTCAGAACTCGCTCATGTGCTTAAGCATCACAGTATAGCTATCTAGCAAATATAGCCATTCACCCAACGCTTCCGAGTTAGGTAGGCCGGCCACATCTGACAAGCACTTGTTATACAGAGATGCACTTAATCGGTGTCTTTTGCTGTATCATCTGAGCCACCAACCGATCCAAGTGGCCGCTGCATCGAATTATCCGGAGGCCATGCATGACAAGAATAACATGAAAGACCCACACTTGCGTATCCTCTCTTTACTTTTTTTTATGACCGCCACCCATCTACCCAGGCGGTGCTCCCCCAGATGTGTGTAGGTAATAAATACGACCAGAAATTGTCCTGTTGCGCCTTTCTAAATGCCATGCCGAACAAACCGAAAAGCCCATTCTCTTTACCACCGCAATGACCACGACCGCCACCCAAGTCTAGGATATCAAAGAGACAAACCCCCAAAAATGAAGAAGAAAAACACCCCGAGAAGCAAAGACACAGTAAAGTCTATTGGAGAGGAAAATGTCGCTTGAGGCCGTCGAAAACCATGAAAATGAAGGCCGAGCTGGGCGCTGAACGCAGACAGGTGATGCCGCACCCCCGGTACAGCCCCCTCAGCCCATGCTGCCGCCACACCAACGCGCCCTCCTGCCAGAACGTCCTCCTGGACGCCGCGTCGCCGATGGCCGCCGTCTGCATGCGTGACTTGATAGTGTCGGCGGGGAAGAAGAGGAAGTTGTATGACACGCCGCCCGATGCGCCGGCCAGCGCCTGCTGCCACAGCGGCAGCGGATTCGAGGCCAGCGTGTCCCTCTCGGCCTGGGTTTTGACCGCCCGCCTATTGAAGGCGTGAAACATCTTGGTCACTGTCTCCTTGCTGCCGAACCACGCCGCGCAGCCTCCAGACTCGCGAATCAGGGTCCCCACCTGGCCGTGCCAAAAACCCCGGATGCCGTAGTGGCGGTAGATGTCGCGGATGACGGGCAGCGGGCGCAGCTGCGGCGCCGCCATGGCGTCGGCGCAGGCGGGCGCTTGGATCTTGCACTTGACGAGCTCGACGGGGGTGAGGACGTAGGACGTGAAGAAGCCGGAGAAGGCACCGGTGAACCAGAGCGCGGGGAGGGACAGCTCCTGGCCCTGGGGCGTCCAGCCGGATGAGTATACAGCGGCGCGGCCGATACGTTCGAAGAAGAACAAGCTGCTGTTCTCGAGAGCGGCGCCGACGAGCGGCGCGCTGATGCCGCGGTAGAGTCCTCGGACGCCCTCGGACTTGATGGACTGGCGGAAGCAGTCAAGCGGGCCCTTGTAACGTAGGGGCTGGTTGTCGGGCTGGGACTGGAGGCGGACTTTGACTGTGTCGAATGGGTATTCGATGTATTTACCAACGACGCCGGCGACCTGGTGGGGGATCTCGTCAGCTAGGGGTTTCAAGCCTTAATTGAGAAACTGCGCGAGACATACGGAACCGTAGACAATGTCCTCCATAGCCTCTAGTGCGGCAGTACGGCTCTTCTTCAGCGATACCGGTGCGTCACGGTGGGAAATCTCCATTGCTGCCGCTGCGGAGTCCATCATGGCAAAGATTGAGGCCAGTAGGTGTATGAGAGATAACCGCCTAAGCTATTCAGGGTCGTCGCTGGGAGGCGTGTGAGAGCGGAACCCCAGGAATATGCCTCAAAGGTCGGTGAGAAAGAGGAGGAGGAGGATGAGGATGGTGAGGGAGATGGATACAAGTCGTTTCGCTCGCTTGTCGTGTTGCGTGCTCGTGGATCACCGTCCGTACCAAAGCAGGATATCGCTCAGCCTTCGAAGCTTGCCGGCAGACTCGGGTCGAATAAACAAGGGACAGGGAAGATGAGCTGCCAGAAAGGAGCAAGTGCAGGACGTCGGTTGAACAGGGAGTCTATTCAGCACTGTCCTTCACTGCTCCCCCTCGTTGCTGAGTTGAATCAGGGAGATGGGACAACCACACAGGAAGAGGACGTGGGCCTCGTAGGGGGAGGGGGACAGGCGCACCGCGGGGCAAAAGTGAAAAAGCCGGCCCGGTGTTACGGTGTGTCACCCAGCAAGCGCCCGTAGGTACCTAGCTAGGTACCTAGATTACCCAGCCTGCAAGGGTATCGTAAGTGAGGTCAATTGGTGATGTATTCTCTAAGTGCGATCTTCTAACTGCAAGGGTTTGGGGGCACTGTATACCTGTTGGTGCCCTTAGTAGGGCAGTTGTTGCCAGTTGGCTGGTATCTTCCCCCCCCTAGAAAGGAAATGCTAATACCCTTATTAGTGAAATTTCAATTTACGCTTAATTTACGCTCTAATCTATATAATTACTTTATTACCCCTATGTTAGTAACCTTTTTTGCCTAATTAACCCTTATATTACGCTTCTTACTTTCTTAAAATAACTTCCTCTCTAAAATAACTTATATATTAAAACGTTTTTTTCTTACTGCATTTATAAGTATATATATAGTTATATAGTATAATTAATTTGCTATCTATAGCTACTTAGTTACTAGCCTCTTTAATAACATTATATATAATTTACCTACATCTTTAGTTATTAATAGTTAGGTTATTAACTTTAGAGATATAATTAGTAAGGTTATTCTACTTATGCTATACTAACTCCTATTTAGCTCTAAATACTTAATATTTATTTAGTAAATCTATAGTTATAGTAACTATATTAAAAAATAAAAGAAAAGCTCTATTATTATTTATTAATCTAGTAAATCTATTTATATTCTATATAGTTTGTTATTTTAGCTTTTTAAGAGATTATTAGCTAACTACTCTAAGAAGATACATTAGGTTATTTATAATTATTATATTATTAGTCTAATTATTTTATATAAGGTTAATAACTTTATAGTAATCTTAGAGGTTACCTTAGTTTGCTAGTGTAACTTTATTATAGAGGATAAAAGTAAAAATGTAGTCTATAAAAGTAAGAGATTTATTTAGGTTATCTATATATCTCTCTCTATCTTAGACTTATTAGCACTCTATAAAACTAGATAGATCCCCCCTTATTTATATCTTAGTAGGTACCTACTAAAGTTAGCGTATAATAGTGTATTTCTTTTGTCTAGAGAGTACTATATTATTTAGGTTATTATTAAAGATAGTAACTACTATATTAAAAGCCTTAAACTATCTGTTATAGAGGTAGGTTCTTAGGTAGTAGGGGTATTTCTAGAATTAGCAGCTAACTTACATAAGGAAATTTATATTATTAATTTCTAGCTTTGTTTTTAGGTTCTAAAGTAGTATTAGTTTATCCTACTTTATCTTCTTATTTTTAATAGGTTTATAATTCCCTAAGAAGGTGTGTTTTTTGCCTTTACTAGTCTTATTATTAATAGGTTTATCTTAGTTATTACTCTTATTATCTTTATTAGCATTATAATTATTCTTATTATCCTTATTAGCGTTATAATTATTTTTATTATCCTTATTAATGTTATTATTATTTATTATCTTATCTCTATTAGTTATATTAGGTCTCTTAGTTATTTTATTATTTACTTTATTTTTGTTATTATAGTTATTAGCTTAGCTAGAGGTAATATCCTTTACTATGCTAGTTAATACTATTATAGGTTTATTAGATTTGTTTTATTTAAGTTATACCTCCTCTTAGTATAGTTATATCTAATTAGCTATCCCTAGTATAAATAACTATATGTAGGTAGCTCTAATTCTTAGTTACTTAGTTATATTATTACTAATACGTTTGTTAAGCTCCTCCTCTAAAATGTAGCAGATTTTAAATAGCTATTAGTATGCTATTAGTTATTTTATAGAGGTTTATATAGGAGAAAGAAAAGAGAAGGTGTATAAAGGAAAAAAGGGGAAGAGGTTATAGGTATAGTAGAAGGCTTTATAATCTATTAAGCCTATATACTTACCTTACCTACTTTCTTACAGAAGGAATAAATCTACGCCTTAAAGTCTAGGATATCTTAGGCCTAGAGCTAGGTATTATATAGTCTATTATTAGTCTAGATAAGGTACTTAGTGTCTAGGCCTTATTACCTAGTAATAATTTTATATAGCAGCGTTATCTAACGCTAAAATTTAAGACCTAACCCTTATAGTTATAGGAGGAACTAAAGCTTCCTATAGGCTATCCTTATCTAAATAAGGCGCTAAGGCATATTACGTAGCAGGATGTTACCTAAGGTTAGAAGGGCTCTAGTGTAGATATCTAAAGGTAGAGCTAGCTTAAGATAATTAATTAAGATAACGTTATAGATCTTAGTGTAATTAGGAAGTTATAACTAATAGGCTAGTTATCTAACTCTTTCTATAATTATATATAGGCTAGCATACTACTATATGTATTTCTAACTAAGGGATAATATCTTTAGGATGTTATATCTATAGTAAAGTTATAATAGGACGTATTATTCTAGTTTAAAGAATTTAGGCAGTTATTTGCAGTTATAATGTAATTTTATCCTTATTACTACTATTACTATTACGTTATATACTTTAAGTTAAGTTTTTAGTCTATTTAGAGCCTTATTTATATTATTAGTAATTAGGTTAATAACGTTATTTAGTGTAAAGCTAAGGGTTATTTTATTTAGTAATTAGCTTGTTACTAATACTTTAGTGTTATTAATCTTAAATTACAGTTATAGTAACGCCTTTAGCTAGTTATATAGGTTATATATAGAGGATATATAGATTTATAATACTAATTCTACTATTAGATTTATTTATTTACTCTAGCTGTCTATCTGTAGATAATAGGCTATTAAGTATAGTAGGTTACTTCCTATATGCTTCTAGATATACTGCTATATCTTTAAAAGAAACTTTAGATTGTAGTTACTTAGTATTACCTTTAGTATACCCTAGTTATATTCCTATAGGTAGTTAATAAAGGCGTCTACCTATACTTTTACTAACCTAGTTACTTATCTAGGTATTAGCCTAACTTATTTTAACATTTTATCTATAACTAATATTACTATATCTACTGCTTACGCTATCTAAGGCAGGCTAAGAATAAAGTTAATAGTAATTATATAGTATAAGTATAGTAGTAGTAATATTAATTATATATTACTATACAGCTTATATATATAGATCTTTATAATGCTATATTACAGATAGGTTATAATAAATTACTTAATATATTTTATTAGTTATAGAATATAGTATCTAGTAAGTAATACTACTATCTTATTACCTCCTATATAGTTACTACTATAGGCTGCTTAAAGGATTTTATAGTAATATATATATAGAATATATAGCCTATCTAGTATACCCTATATTATTTTCTAGAGGAGGCCTTTATAAAGTGTAAAAGGTAGCTTTACTTTATTAACTAGGTTAAGGATATTATTATCTTATAATACCTTAAGTACTTTTATAAAGGTCCTATTATCCTTATAACCCTTTATTATCTTATTATAGAACTATAGGGTAATTTCTAACAGAATAGTACTAGATCTATCTTATGTAGCTAGCAGTGTAATATTATTATTATTATTAGAGTCTTAGTGTTAGGGTTCTATAATTTATATTAGTAGCATTATTAGTCTGTTACTTAAGTTATTAGTAATAAATGCTATTTATACCTATATCTATATTACCTAATCTTCTAGTGTGTCGTTAGGTAGCACGTCTAGACTGCTGTTATTAGGTTAGGGATTATCCTATCTAGGTGTAGCTAGCAGTCTTAAGAGTGCATTAGGTATAATATGTTCTTTACCTAGCTTATATATAATCCTAATATTAAATTAGCTTATATATTCTATTACTCTTATAAGTTTCTTATTATTAGCGCTTTATACTATTATATTAGTAATATCTAATTATTATTATAGACTAATAATTACTATATAGTCTGTAATAATTATAGTTAGTAACGTTAATACTATAATAAAGTGCTTATATTTTTTAAGTGCCTATATAAAACTAAGGGTTTCTATTTCTATTAGCTAGTATCTTTTTTCTGCTCTTAATAACGTTTATAAGAGGAATAATATTAGTTAGATTACTTCCTTTAATAGTAGCTTTAATAGCTTACCCTTATTATCTATAATTTTATTTAGGGTAATTAGATTAATATAGTACACTATAATGCTAATTCCTATTACTACTACGTTAAAGTTAATAAACAGTAGTTAGCTTATATTATAATAGTATAATCTAATATTAGTAAGTAGAGACTTCTTAACTGTTTTAAAAGCCTTTTGTTCTATGTTAGTTAGAGTTATATTAACTAAAGATATCTACTTCTTCTAACCTAGGTCTTTTCCTATAATACATTTACTATCCTTTATATATTATTATAGTAGTTCTATCTTCTATTATTCTAGTAGTTCTATAATTTTAGCGTAGTTATATACGTTATTTCTAAAGTAGCCTATAAAGCTAATAAATATTTCTAAGTTATAAAAGGTAGTTAGGTATTAGATCTAATATATAGCGTCTAGCTTCTTATTAGCTATAAATAGTCTAAGCGTGTTAACGTATTATCTAAGGATAATAGTTCCTAAGAACCTAAAGAATACCTTCTTTAGGTTAATACTAATGTTTTTCTACTGTAATAGGTGTAGTACTTAATAAAGGTTATTTTAGTGTTTCTTAATTATATTAGATCCTATAATAATATTATTATAGTATAATATAGCTAGTATCCTTACTAGTAAGGTATCTATTTATTATTATATATAGGCGTTACTATTTTTATAGCTTATAATAATGTAGTTAAATATATATTATCTATTTAGTGTAATAATTATAAATATATCTTCTAATTCTAAGTGTAGTTACTATTAGTAGTAGAAGGAGCTAGTATCTATAATAGAGATATATTTCTTATGCTTAATAGCGTTAAAGATATTATCCTAAGATTATATTAGATAGCTATCTAGTAAGGTGATTTTATTAAGACCTCTAATATTAACTACTATATAGCCTTTCCTTTTTCTATAGACTTCTTACTAGACTATAAAAACTAAGAATAAAAATAGGACTAAGTTTATTATCTAATATAGTTATTACTAGTCTATAAGCTTATTAAGCTAGTTATAAATAATCTCTTATTCCTCTATATTAAGGTTATAAACTTTCCTTATCTTTAGGATCTAGTCTTCCTAGCTAGGTTTTAGCTACACTTTTATCTATTAGTCCTCTAGGATGTTTATAAAGCCTATATCTTTAAACATATTAAGGTAGTTATTAAGGACTTACCTAATGTAGTAGGCTTTATCTCTGCTGTTATATATTATTATCCCTTTAGGGTGCTTTATTATAATCCCTATAGGTTAGATTTTAATTAGCTTAAACCTACTAGCCTTATTATTAAATATATAGGCTAGGTTATATAATCCTATATAGGCTGCTATACTAATATTATCTTCTTTAACGTTCTAGTAGAATATATTATTAGTAATTAAATTTAATATACCTAACCTTACCTTTATAGGGACTAGAATTAGCTTATTAGAGTTATTTATTATAATAATATAGTATATATTTTTATCTGCTAGCATTATATATAACGTAAAGCAGTTACTTAGTAATAGTTTAAAAAGGAGATCCTTAATTATTAATATACTATAGTAAATAGGGATTAGTAATATAGAATTTAGTTAGAGAATTATAGTTATTACTAATTATATTAGTCCCTTAACTAGTTGTTATTATTATAGTTTATATTCTAACAGTATAGATATGTAGTAGGAGGTAATAATTACCTTTATAGCTAAGAATTTTAAGTTAAACTTCTCTAGTCTAAAGATGTTAGTTCCTATAAGTATTTTTGCTTATAGTCTGTTAACTAAGGATACCTCTTATGTAAAGTAGGTATATAATAGCTTATTATTACCTATATCTATACCCTTAAAGTAAAATAGAAAAACTATATAGTCTAATGTTTAATAGAAGTTAGTACTAATACCTCTAACTGTTAATAGTTATGCCTATTAGCGTATTTCTAAGTAGGGAAACGTCTCTGCTATCTATTTGCTATTAGCTAATATACAGCTGTAACCTATATTACTATATACATCCTCCTCCTTATTATCTATTAATAAGATTATTAGTTTTAATTATACATATGTATATCTATAGGCTCTAAATCCTATACTAATATCTAGTTATAAATTAACTACTAATATAATAATAGGTATATTAGCTTTATTAGCAGCTATGTTATTAGTAGTTACTACTAGTTTATATTAATTATATACCTCTATTACTAGTGTAATATTATTAGATAGCAGTTTTTTACTTAGGCTAGACTGTTACTATTATAATAGTTTAGTAGCTAAGGGACGTTAAGAAGTGTATTAGTTATTAGTATAGTTAATCCCTTACGTTTAATTTTGTAAATAGCTACGCTATGTTTTTCTCTTAGGTGTTAGAAGAGGGTATTCCCTAATAGGAAATCCTATCTGCAGTTTTTACAGTTATAGCTGCTAACTTCTCTAGTAGCAAAGAAGGTAATATCTATATTATTAATCTTATTATAATTGTAATAGGGTACTAAGGTGTAGTCTAGTAGGGTGTAGTTATCTCTATTATCCTATATATTACTATTATATTAGTTATCTTTAACTCCTAGTTATAGTGTATTAGTATAGTCTTATAATATAGGTTTATTATTGTTTTCTTCTACTATATATGCAGCAGCCTATATAGATCTACGTTAGTTATATTTAGCTTAGGGAATCTATAGTTAATTTAGCTAGTTAGCTCCTTATAACTGTAATTAGTTTATTAGCTGTAACTATTATTATTAGTAGTTATTATTAGTGTTTCCCTATTAGTAGTTATTTAGATATATTAGGCTAGAGTTAGGTGTTAGAAATAGCTATTACAGTTAGGGTGTCTAATATATCTACAGTAGTTAGGCTAATAGTAACTATTAGTAGTTATTATTATTATTATATTATAGTCTATATACACCTAACGGTTAGTTATATAATCCCTAGTTTTAAGTCTAATATATATTAAATTTAGGCTGTCTGTTTAGGTAAGGAGGGCTTCTATAGTTATTATAGCTCTATCCCTATAACGCTATAGGTGCAGTATTAGTATAGTTAGCTATAGCTATAATTTATAGGTTATTATTATTATTAACGTAGTTACTATACCTATCCCTTACTATCCTAATTAGTATACTTTTATAATTATTAAGTTAGTTAAGGAATTAAGCTAAAGTAGTTTTATTATTAGGCTTATTAACTTATAATTAGATATTACTATCTAGGGCCTTAAAGATAATTTATAGTTAGGTGTATAAGTCCTTAATTTCTATGTTTTATATATCTCTTATTATAGTCTAGATAAAAGGTCTAATAGTGTAGCCTTTACTTAAATGTTATAGTGTTAGCTTATAATTATATAAGGCGTGTAGTGCTTTAGAGGTGTTCTATTTAAAGCGTTTTTATAGGGTTTCTATAATAAGTTAGATATTACAGTTAGCTAAGGTAACTTATTTAAGGGATATAAGCTTAGTTATATACTAAGCTAGGGCTATACTTAATAGGTATTATAACTATATATCTCTAATAGGTATGTTACCTTAAGTTATTACTAAGTGTCTTAGATAATTATAGAAAATATAGATATCTATATATATAATATACTTAGTGCTGCTAGTAATACTACACTTAGATAGGTCTTAAGCTGTTAGATTAAAGTATTCTACCTCTTTAGGCTTAAGTAAAGTAATACCTATAGCTGTAGCTAGTATGCCTTATTTATTATTCTATTAGCTGCCCTATAGTACTAGGGCTATAGTAGTAGCAATCTATTATAGTGCCTCTACTAAAAGCATACCTACAGCTTGTTAGTTATTTAAGCCTTATTACTAGTTATTATTATTATTACCCTATAGGCTATTATAATTATTATACTCTATTCTAGATTACTTAATAGATTCTCTATTATTAAGTAGTGTCTCTTATAGTTAGAAGCAGACGTTATTAATTAGGGATAAAGATAACAGAGAGCTAATATCTAAGAATAGAGGATCTAGTTAGAGCTAGTAGGTAGTTACCTTATGTTAAACAGAGGTAGTTAGTAGTAGTATCTCTATAGCTACTACTTAGTTAATTAGTGTTATTAGTTAAGTAGGTAGGTATATCTATATTAATAACGTTATTAGCTAAGATCTAGGTAGGTAGTTATCTTATAGCAGTAGGTAACTTATAACCTATTAGATTGCTATCTAAACAGCTTATTATAATTTAAGCTAGTTAATTAGAAAGGGCAGCTTAATGTTACTAGCTATATAGTTAATATTAATACCTACGTCTTATAGAACTTAATAGGTATAGTACCTAATATCTAATAATATAGTTCCTATCTATAGGTAGTTAGAGTTATCCTAATAGAATTAAAGCAGTTAGCATACTTAGAGACAGGCTGTTATAGATAGATATAGTGTTAATATAACTTATAGAGGTAGTTATTAATCTGTTAGGGTAGAGGTTAGTTAGGGATAGTAGGCTTTATCTTAGTTCTAGCTAGGGTATAGTTTTTAAATTTTAATTCTGTTAATCCCTAGTGGCTAGTAGCTTAACTGCCTAGCGCCTAGTAGGTTAATATTAGTTAAATTGAAAACTAGTTATGCTACCAGTTTGTAAGGGTATCATAAGTGAGGTCAATTAGTGATGTATTCTCTAAGTGCGATCTTCTAACTGCAAGGGTTTGGGGGCACTGTATACCTGTTAGTGCCCTTAGTGGGGCAGTTGTTGCCAGCTGGCTGGCACAGCCCCTCTCCTTAATCTCTCTCTCTCTCTTTCGGATCCTAACAATATCCACCGATACCGTGAAGGGTCTAAGGATTTCGCTTCGGAACTTTGTTGTCACTTCTGACAATTCTCGAGACGTGCGGTTCCCAGCGTGGATAACAATAGGAACAAATTAACCGGGAGCTAAAGGGAAGGAGCTCGTGGGAGATTCGGTACCTAGTCAGGCAGGCAGGAGACGGAAAGTAACAAACGAAGTCGGTTGCTAAACGCTGTCAACAACACAGTCGGACCTAGCCAGCTCATGACTTGCAATTGGCGCCGCGGGTCAATTATACCTATTCCAACCTCCCATGTGAGAGAAACGGTGAGGATCGGTGGGGATTATTGGGCGCAACAGAGCCAGCATTGGGTTGCAGCAGAAAAAATCTCTCACTCCGTAGCGAGGAACATGGGAATTATCCTCGATTCTGCTCCTCGTTACATCGTGCAGCAGGCACTAATGGACCGCAGACGCCGCTACCTGGCAGAACATCCCGAGGGGGGGCTGACATCAGACCGAGATGGAGAATGGGGGGAAAAACGCCCTCTAGTGGTGGGGTTACCTAGGCTTGGCTCGGCGGGAGCTAGGCAATTGGTCCTAGAGGCGAGGTGGGAAACCCCGAACGCTTCGGAGCTTCACCTGTGTCCCTTCCCCGCTGTGCTGTCCGTGTCAGGCACAGCAGCGCCCCGCCGCCATCTGTGTCCCAAGTCTTCAAGGGCAAAAATGCAGGTGTGCGATAGCAGAGACAGAACCAAGAGACATGGGCTTAGTGAAGAAGTGGGAAGTATATTGGGAAAATGAGCAAATTGACAACTTGATCGAGAAGCCATACCTCGAGCAAATGTTCCAGTATTCTGCCACAAGATCCTTATCAATAGATAGACGGAGACGGTGTGCGGGTTTAAAAAAAGGATAAGACGGCAACAGCAGGAACGCCAAGGCCCGGCGCGCCGACAATTGCTCGGACATAAAATGTTTATCAGATCAGATTATCACGATAATCTCTGAGTCCACGGATCTATTCCCACTTTTCGCATCCATCCGCTGGCCGCCAGTGTGACTTCTCATCCACCCGCCATGCTGCCGTCAGTGGTCACCCATCGCGCGACGTTAGGCGCCCCACTGGCCCCCCTTGCCTGACGACTCCTCTGCGCCCCCTGCCCTCTTGTTGTGCCCTCCACCGCCGCCGCCGCCGCCTCCTCGCTGCGGCTTCTGCTGCGCGGCCTCGTGCCGCCGCAGCTCCTCGGGCACCCGAGAAACGGAGCTCTTGGAGAGCATCTGCTTGAGGTCGTAGAACAGGTCCGAGTCGCTCTGTTCCAGAAACGTAATGGCGACACCGCTCTTGCCCGCACGACCCGTACGACCGATGCGATGCGTGTAGCTCTCGATGTTGGTCGCCATGTTGAAGTTGATGACGAGACTGACGTCTGGCACGTCGATACCTCTTCCTGCCAGGTCCGTCGCCACGAGCACTTGTGTCTGCCCGTTGCGCACCGACGCCAACGCCGCCTCTCTCTGCTCCTGCGTCTTGCTGCCGTGGAGCGTGACCGCCGAGTAACCCATTCTTTGCACGTCGCGCGCGACGGCATCGCAATTGCGCTTGATGTTGACGAATACAATGATGGGCGGGGCGAAGTCACCCGCGCCAAGGATCTCCTGCAGGCGCTTCTTCTTCTTGTCCTCTCCCGAAACGAACTCGACCCTTTGCTCGACCGTTTCGACCGCCTCGCCAGCGTTGCCGATCGTGACGATTGCTGGACGCCGTAGATACTTTCGGGCAATCTTCTCAACAGTCGGCGGCATCGTCGCCGTGTACATCATCGTCTGCCTGTACCTGTCTCTGGCGCCGAGGTATTTCTGCATCATCTGCGCGTTTTCTGCATCGTCTGTGTCTGGTTTCTCGTTCGACACAGGCAGGGCGTCCAGGATCTTGTTAACTGATTCCTCGAAACCCAGGTCGATCATTCGGTCGGCTTCATCCATGATCACGTAGCAGCATTGCGAGAAGACGAGGAGGCGCCTCTCAATGCAGTCCACCAGACGGCCCGGAGTTGCGACGATGATTTCGGCACCATGGGATAACGCTTGCACCTGCTCCTCCATCGAATGGCCGCCTACGATGCTGACCACGTTGAAGCCCAGCGGGTCGGCGAACTTGTGTGCTTCCGACTCGATTTGCTGGACGAGTTCACGCGTGGGCGCCAAGATGAGTGCGTACGCTCCGTCGTTCTTGTTGATCTCTGTCAGGGGTGGCAGGTCTTGGATGTAGGTCAGCAGTGGCAGCAGGAAGGCTGCCGTTTTACCGGAACCTGTGACGGCCACACCGATCAGATCCCTGGCCTGCATCGCAATTGGGATAGCTGCTCTTTGAATAGGCGAAGGATCCTTGTAACCAACCCTGTCCACGATGTTCAACAGCTGTCGCGGCAAGCCCGACTCTTCCCAGCTGCGCATTGGGTTGGGGATTTGGCCACCCTTTGTGGCGATGCCGAAGTCTTCCTTGAAGATTCTCCAGTCGCGTTCGCGCATCTCTGAGAGGGCTTTCTTCGTCCAGTGTTTGCCGAGACCCGACCGATCTGCGCGCTCTTTCGCCTTCTCTCGTGCTCTGTAGAAGTCTTCCATAAACTCCTTTGCCCGCTTCTTGCCAAACTCGCGATCCCTTTCTTCAATCATCCTTGCCCGTCGACGAGCGATCTCCTCGGCCTCTTCGTTGTATTCGCCAGACAAGCTGCCAAACGTGTATGATTTCAAGGTCGTGCTGTTGGACTCGTAGATTGGGTCATCGACGAGCGTGGTGTCCTCCTCGGCGTCCCACTCGAACTTGAATTCCGTCGCTCTCTTCCGCTTCTTCTTCACCGAGAAGTTCGATTGCTTGTTGACCTCTGGGCCTAGGTACCGATTGCGCAAAAGGTCAGCCTCGATGGCCTCGGCCGACTTTTTCTCCTTGCCATCCTTTGTTGAAGCCTTCCGCTGCTCTTGCTTCTCCCGTCCTCGCCCGCCGGGGCCGCGGATGTTGTCGATTGTGTGCATGGCCTTCGGGCCCGTGGGTATCCTGCCGCCGGCTCCATGATACGTATGTGTTCCGTTGGTGGTGGCGCCATTTGCCTCAGCGGCCCATTTCCTCTCGAGCTCGGCCTTCTTCTTGGAGTCCTCTTCGGCCTTGCGCTTGCGTTCCTCCTCCTCCTGCTTCGCCCTCTCTGCTGCCTGGCGTTCCCTCTCTTTCTTCGGTATGAATCGGAGCTTCGATGCGGCGGCGTCGGCGGCCTTCTTCTTCTTGAGAATTTCTTCAAGATCGAGAGGCGTCTTTCTCGTCTGGTTGGTGTTCATCTTGGCTGTCTCGCGATGCGACACTGAAAAAGGATGTAGATGTGACGAAGATCTTGGGTGGGATGACCAAAGTTGTACTGCGATTGGTACGTACCAGCACCAGATGGCAGTTGAACCTTGATAGCTTCGCGGAGACCTTTGCTTCTCGGTGAAAAAGTTGATGAAAAGAGTGAGTTGAAGATTATCACGGCGAGGTGTATCCGGCTTGGATTTGGAATTTATGACATCCTGCGGCTCGAAATGTCTAGATGATTTTCTTGGTATCGCGGAATTAGGGAGAAGGCTGCGATCTGCGCCACATTAGGGATCGCCACACTAGTACGATCCAATTGAACACTGTGAAATCCGGCAAATCCTGCTCCCATCTCTACGCTAAACCCCTCGGCCATGCACTTGCAGGGGTAAATAAGGCTGGGCGCTCCCAACTTTGACCTGCAGCAATTGATTGAGCACCCTAAACGGCGAAAGAGGGTACCGTAGCTCGCCTTCAATCGGCCGACCCTCTCGTTCCCTTCAGCCTTCCGACAAAATCGGCAATGCCCCAGCGCTTGCACTAGAAGACATAGTAACGAGCAGTGCAAACCTCAGGAATCTTTCGAAAATGGTCTCCGGAGGCCATTACGTCCAGCTGGCCAAGGCGCTGCCCCAGCAGCTCCAGCGTTTCTTCGCCCGTTGGCCACCCGCCTCGATCGTGCGCGACAAGTCACTCCAGAAGACGGGTTTCCAAGAGATCACGCCGAATCCTTTCTCGCCACAGAAGCACCCCGTGACGGGAAAGTGGCACGACCCCGTTTACTCGCTGCGCCGCCAGGCAGAGATTGTCAAGCTCGCGCGTCAACACGGTGTCGAGGAGCTGCTGCCCACAACTGTCAAAGGCACCGAATACAGAATCGCGCACCGCGTCAAGCATGGTCTCCGGGTCAAGGGTACTGGTGTGGGACAGAAGGTCAAGGGAAAGATCCACGAGAGGATGGTGCAGCCCAGGTATGTGTGCTCCGTCTCCGGTCGGGGACTCGTTGGGTCTTGTGTCGACTCATGTCGAGGAACGGATGCTAACTGTTCGGTACAGAATGGAGAAGAGGAGAGAGGCCATTCTGGCGATGCCGAAGTTGATCAAGGAGTGGAAGAAGGTAAGTTCGATACCGTTCACTTCTTTGGGTATCGTACACTGACAACGCAAACTAGGTTGGAAGGCGGAACTGGACAAACTTCCCCAAATGAGCGACCTGTTTGGCCTTCCTTCTCATTGCGATGCGCCGAATACCATAGACGGTATAAATATTCCATGTGTTATCATGTACAAGAAACGAATACAACAGCTTCCGGCATGATGCAGTCCCTCTTCAATGTGGGAGACAGCCCTCCTTCTGGCGGCCAATTTGTCTACCATTCCTCCAAGATCTATCTTTACAGCTCTTGGATAGCATTGGACGAGTGCCTGCTCCGGTATTGCTACGTCCGCGAACGCGATTCTACGGCCGATTCTCTACTCCGTGTTGAGCAAAGCTCGACTCTCAGTATTCTCGAACCACTCACGTGACCTCCGCAGAATCAAAGCTTCTCAACCTCCAATTCGTCAGAAACTTTTACTTACAAACCCACTACAGCGCCCGACTCAACTCAGAGGGACGCCCTGTCCGACAAGCCACGCCTGCCCGTCTCTCTTGCTCACCATGAGCCCTTCACCCGTGGACCCTGGCGAAGGTCACACATACTACACGGTTCTAGGCATCACCCGCAAACTTCTCCAGGAAGAGGCGGCGGTGCCACAGCAGGTCATCAAGCGGGCCTATCACCGCGCTCTCCTCCAAAACCACCCTGACAAATCCAAAGGACAAGACCGGCGCACAACATCAGCAACTTCCTACGCCAGCAACCCTGGCTTCACTGTCGATCAAATATCCACGGCCTACAAGGTCCTCTCGGACTCGAAGTCAAGAGCGGAGTACGACAGGTCCCTCGACCTCGTGCCCAACAACCAAGGGCTCAAGCGCGGCGAGCAGTCCTTCCAGACGGGAATAGAGAACGTTGACCTCGACGACCTTGACTTCGACGAGAGCGACGGCCCTGACGCCGATTGCTGGTACCGCAGCTGCCGGTGCGGAAATCCGCGCGGGTTCCTCTTCACCGAGGCAGACCTCGAAGAGGCGGGCGAGAATGGGGAGCTGCTCGTGGGTTGTCAAGACTGTAGTCTTTGGATGAAGGTCCACTTTGCTATAGTTTCGGATGACTGATGATAGAGATCTAGTAATGTCTCTATGAGATTGAACGGACGGAAACTTTTTTATTAAGTTACCCCGGTTTGCCTTCTGGACTCCAAGTGAAATTTCGCTCCAGTTACCAAGGGCGCATGAGAATCAAGTATGGACCAGCGCGTATGTTGGTTTGTGACCTGCATTGTCGGGAAGGAGAGCGGCATTTATGGTGGCACGGTCTGACTTTGGCTGAGCCGTCGGCTTTCTGATTATGCTGATCAACGCTACTGCTAACAACTCACTCTGATTTTGATGACATTTGTGTTCTCCCCGCTTCTTTGCTGTCCTAGTTCTTTGTTTATATTTTCCATACGTTGTTGTTTCCCCCCTCAACAACTTCCACCGTCATCTTGTTTTCTCACACACTGGGAGTTGTTGCTCTGCAACATCTGAGATTATGTATCAGGGGGAGTGGCTTCTGTAACATAACAGCTGGCAACAGCCCTGAGTAATTGCAATTTCTTCAATTGCCAACTGTTGCCACACATTTGTCACAAAAACCACCTCATACTGATTGCCGAATGTGCTTCTTTGAAAGCAATTTTAGTCTTTTTTTGTTGTTGTCCAGACGGTCTTGCATTAGAGTCTAAATCAGCAAACGTGGGTGCAATCGACCTCCAAAATGCTCTTCTTTAGCCCTCAGCCAGTCCCGTGCTAGGAAAAATCAACCCCTTCACAATTCTTGTGTATTGCCTAAACGATGCCGATTCGCAAAAACGAGATCTCCAGTCCACACTCCGTAGACACCAGTCCACCCAAACCCGGCGAGGAACAGCAGAATGCTACGACACCATCACACTCTTTTACTCAGCCTTGGGCTCCTCGGAGGTGCTGGCGGCCGGCGCCTCGGCGGTGGTACCCTCCTCCTTGGAAGAGGCAGGGGCTTCGGCGGTGCCTGACGCCGCGGGCTCGGCCTCAGAAGAGGTCCAGAGAGTCTATATGTGCGGTTAGCGATATTATCTTCTTGTTGGCCGCAGGCAAATGTTACCAGGTTGTCACGGAGAAGCTGCATGATGAGCGTAGAGTCCTTGTAAGACTCCTCGCTAAGGGTGTCAAGCTCTGTGAAGACAGTGGTCAGTAAAATGAAATGAGCTCGAGCAGTGATGGGACGAACCGGCAATAGCATCATCGAAAGCCTGCTTGGCAAGGTGGCAGGCCTGGTCGGGTGCGTTGAGGATCTCGTAGTAGAAGACGGAGAAGTTGAGGGCGAGGCCGAGGCGGATGGGGTGGGTAGGGGGCAGCTCGGTCTGGGCAACCTCGGTGGCAGCCTTGTAAGCCTCAAGGGACTTGTCGGCGGAGTCCTTGCGGCGGTCGCCAACAGCGAACTCGGCGAGGTAGCGGTGGTAGTCACCCTTCCTGTTCAGGGGGTCAGTAATGCTCTGACTAGCTCAATCCCAACCTCGCTCCTTACATCTTGTGGTAAAAAACCTTGGACTCGCCAGACTTGGCAGAAGGGATAAGATGGGCGTCGAGGACGTCAAGGATGTCGTCGCAGATCTTGGCGAGCTCGGCCTCGATCTTCTGGCGGTACTCCTTGATGAGGCCAACCTGGGAAGAGTTGCCCTTGGACTCCTCCTTCTGCTCGATGGAGGTGACGATTCTCCACGAGGCACGGCGGGCACCGATGACGTTCTTGTAGGCAACAGAGAGAAGGTTGCGCTCCTCGACAGTCAGGTCACGGTCCTCGGAGGCGACGATCTTCATGTTCTCAACCATCTCTGAAGGTCCCATCATCAGTATATGTCCACCGATCTCGAGCGGCGATTACCACGTACCCTCGTAGCGCTCAGCCTGCTCAGCAAGCTTGGCCAAGTACACAGCATCTTCGTGACCCATTGTGGCGGTTGGTTATCTGGAACACGATGGGCGATTAGCACGTGTAGCCAGGGGACGACGCCCAAAGGATGCGCTCCAGCCGAATGATGAACGTGACTTCTAGAGAAAATGGTGGGGATAGGGGTGAGTGTATGTCGGAAGTGCGAGCGGGCGAAGTTATAGGTGAGAGGACGAGTCGCGGCGTATGCGCCTCACTGACTTCATCACTCGGTTGAGGCTCCCCGCTCCTGGTGGGGTTTTGCGCCTGACCGGTCAAGATAGGGCGCGCAGGGTCGGTGTGGCGATCAATCGGGTACAGAATGAGGCAGAGACGACATCGTCGTCAAGCGGTAGGCGCAGATATGCCATTGTCGGCTGTTGGGGATCGGTGGAAGGAGATTGCGGCGAGGGATGCGATGACGACAGAGGGGGCACGGGGGTTGATGGGGGGAGGGGACCACGTACCTTGGTGCGATGTTTTGAGGTCGGCGGGGATGTTCTGGTGGAACTATGGATGAGCGACAATGGAAGAGTTCCGGTGTCAAGAGTCGAGTTGGTTCGGGGCAAGGGAAGAGAGCGTGACGAAGGTAAATCGAGGCGGGTGTTGGATGCTTTCAAGAGGTAGTGCGAGGGTTGGAAGTTGAGAAGTTATGAGACGAAAAGGTGATGGATGGAAATTGAGGAAGGGGCTCTGGACTGCACAATACGTGAGGTGGCCCGGGCCAAAGACAAGGCAAGGCGACGAGGGGGGGAGGGTGGCACCGCACCGACTGGACTGGACGGGACTCAACTTGACTGGTTGGCCGTGGATGTGTAAAGGACAGTACTGTAGCAAGAGGCGTCTCAACCAATACTCTCGCCGCATCCACACTGTAGCAGGTGGCCCCCTTCTGTTTTTGTTCCCAACTCGGTGCTAGCCCTGGAATGACCGACTCACGTGAATCAATCCCGGGGTAGCATCAAGTATTGCGGCTGTGCTGTGCGGCTGAGAAATCTAGGACATGCCTCCAAGAACCCCCGAAATCTGCCTAAGCGTACCCTTAGAGCAAGCAACTAGTGCTAGCAGTGTGAGAGAGACAGTCGGGAGGTACATGTCGGTACTTTCCTCCTTCTTCCTGTCCTTTCCTATGTAAGCCCATTTCCCACGTTCCTTCCCTGGGGCATCGACAGGCTACAGCGATGGCAGGCCTTGGATCGATCCAGGCACACCACCAACTTGCATACCGCAGTAAGGAAGGTATCTACCAACCGACCAACCTAAGGTGCATTTCTCATCCACCTGGCACCAACCCAAGGCAGGAAGCAACACTTGACTTTTCTGACCTCACCTCTTCCAGCTTCGTCCTTGTTGCTCCCACCGCGTCGCAATCACGTCACTACGGTGCTTGATTTTCTCCAGCCCAAAGTTAGGCTGTCGAGCTCATGCTTTGACTGTCGTACCAAACTCACACTGCTACAATACCTAGTTGCCTAACACCACCTACCTACCTACCTAGGTAACTAACTACACGAGGTCCCTGGGCTATTGCTAACAAACTCACCGAGTTCCCTTTCTTCCTGTGCGATTTGTCCACTCCATCCCTTCTTTTCAGATAATCGCTCGCGCGGCCAACCGTGCTCTCTTCATCATTTGAGTTCAGGCACTTCTCTAGTTGCTCGGGGTCGCGCTGTTCTGCCCATCACCCACCTAGGTTGCCTCTCGCGGCTGGTCTTGGCGGCAGCCGTTGGAACCACGCTTGGGTCATCATTTTCTTGGAAGACGGGAGTGCACCAATGCTGAAAGCTTATGAAAGAGTCCGGACTAGATGCTATATCGGTATGTTGGTGTCAGACAAGGCAAGGCAGCGCTTATACGGAGTACCGTTCGGCCAAAGGCACTGGACAGCTTCGGCTATCTCTCTCTCCACTAAAACGTCGCACCTCACACCTCCTCACCGGGCGAGTCAAAGGCAAAGGCCGTCGCACCACACCACCGGACACCCCATTGGCCATCGAACTTGAAGCGACAGATCTCCCGAATCTCTCTAACCCGGTGGCCCGGGGAGGATCCCAGTCATATCTGGGATCCAGCCTTCCCGGGGAGGACGAGCAAGAGTGAACAACAAGGCCGCTCACCCAGCACTCGGGTGACACAGTCAGTCCATAACGGGAACCATGAGGATGGCGTATCTCGAATCTCCATATGCCATATGCTTATGATGCCTATTTGCAGCAAGCCCGATATAGCATCACGCGGACGATGACTTTTTACTGCACTAAGCAAAACCCTTGATTCATGGTATATCGAATGCTCGGTGCCCACTGTGGCGCTCTAAGTCATCGCGGGATTATGCGGGTGCTCCACCTGCTCCAACACACGGCCAGCCTCAAAGACGGAGAATCGAGCAATGCGCCATTCTGGCCGCAAGCAGGCGACGTGCAAGTGATGTTGCCTGAGGAAAAGACAAAGCACCTGCTCGCTCCTCTGTTCACTGTTCAGGTTAAGCCCATATTGCCTCCACCAAGCCGAAAAATGCCGGTAGTGGATGTTAGCTGAATACCTCGCTTCCACCGTGTATGACGTATCATATTTCCGTACCTATGTACTCTGTACGAATACTCGCAGAAGACAGCCGAAGCAGAGCAAAAGCTCCATCCAAGCTCTCTCCTATCAGCTCGTTCCAAGGAATCAGATCATCCCCTCCCCGTCCAATAAGCATTGACCTGCATTCCCTTTTCCGAGTTGCACCAGGCTCTCTCCAGAACCCAACCTATCACAAAACCAATCGACTAGCACCTATCGTCATCGGCCAACCTGAGCCAAACACAACCTCTTCCAACAACATTATCAACCATCCAACTGACACCACGCCTATTCTCCTCCACGACAAACCAAACTCCTTTATAAATCCTTGAAAATGATGCGCATCGCTGCCACCAAGGCTGTCGCCCGTCCTTTGACTCTCGCCTCTAGAGCTGCTTTCAGCACCACCACCCGTGCCATGGGCGAGGGCGACACTGGAGCTCCCTCCAAATATGGAGGCGGGTAAGTTTGCTCTCCTGGATGCTTCTCCGCGACTGGTCTCGCAGCAGCCGATGGTCTTGGGGAACGACGCAGGCTGACAATTGGACTTCCAGCGACGCTTTCCAGAAGCGCGAGAAGGCGAGCGAGGACTATGCCATCCGCCTGCGCGAGAAGGAGAAGCTCCTCGAGCTCAAGAAGAAGCTCAGCGAGCAGCAGGCCCACCTCCAGCAGCTGTCCGACCACATGTTCGTGAACCCCACCCCCCTCAAATATGACGTTGTCATTTCCTTTTCTCTCCCCAATTTCGAACTTTCTCTCACTGACTGACCCGAATAGCGACGAGATCACCAAAAACCAGGGCGGCGAGCACAACTAAGTCTGAATAAAAACATGCATTCGCAGTAATACCAAATGACGAGCGAGGAAGCCGTGGACGTTGAAACGGACGGAGGGGAAGACTGATATTCGCAATAGCCGGCGCATGTAGCAGATCGTAAATGACGCAAGCGCAATTTTAACGAAAATTCAAATCAGCATGCCAACCAACACTTAGTATTCGCCCATAGTGTAGGCTAGTGTACATGTACGTATGGTGAGAGCAGAATGCACTCTGGCGCTTCAACCATTCGCGCAATGCGAAACCACCTTTGTTCCAGTCTGACTTGGTCGATTAACGACTCCAATTTCCCCGGGTCTTTGCAAGTCATTGACCCTTATCTCAACTTTATTCACTCTCTCGCGTGCCTCCACAACAAAACCCCACCCTTACTTCAATACCGCTATCTAACCCGCCCTTCATCGCCGACCCATATAAGATCGGTAGAAGCTCTCCGCCGGATCTGTCTCTGGCGCTCCATACTGGCTGCCAAGGTTGTTGTTCGCCTTCTGAGCGGCGGATACCTTGGCCTGTAAGGACGCGGCGTTGGTGTCGATCCACTGGAGTTGTGAAAGGTGGCCGTTAAGAACACGGACGATCTGGCTCAACTGCGAGCGTGTCAGTAATACAAGAAAATGGCAACCGAAAAAGCAGCACAACCGAAAAAGCAGCAGTGACTTACGGGATCCTCGGGTTTGGTGCCCTTGCTCAGAGTACCAGAGATGTCGTTGATCTCCTTGACCATCTTGGACAGGTCTCTGCTTTTCTCGTCGAGGTTCTGCGTCAACTTCTCGGCGAGCTTGTATGTGCGCTCGCGCTCTTGATCGGGTCCGGCCAGAGTCTCGCCCTGTCCCATCTGGCGGGAAAACATCTCCTTAACATCGGATTCGTAGCGGTTGAGCCAGTCCTCAAGCTCGTCCTGCTGACTCTCCACTGCCTGGAGCTGCCGCTCAATCTCGTGGCTTGCCTTTTCGGCTTCAAAAGTGTTGAGGTAGAGCTTTTGAATCTTCTCGCCATTGTCGACCAGGCCCAAGTCCCAGCCAGCAACCTGATTAGCATAATGCTTAAAATCCTTCTGATACTTGGATAAGTCCGAGGCCCATCGGGTAATGATGTCGTCCATAGATTTGTTCTTCAGACGGGGAAGCTGAGAAGTAGGGCCGGTTGTGGAGGCTGCCAAGGTATTTGAGTTGCCAGTCGGGGCGGATGTGGTGGCAGGTGCAGTGCCATTCTGAGTTGATGCTCCGGCAGCTGGTGTTGATGGCTTGGCACCAAAGAGACCACCGGCTGATGCAATAGTGCTGGGAGCTGTTGTTGGTTGGGTTGCGGCAGAAGTAGTCGCTGGCGCAGTCGACGTAGTGGTAGATGCCGGTTGAGAGGTGCTCGCTGCCGGGCCGCCTCCGAAGAGTCCGCCACTCGCAGGCTTGCTGGCAGGAGCCACGGTTGTCTGTCCGCCGAAGAGCGACGAAGGAGCCGCCGCGGCAGCGGGGGCCGCAGCTGCGGTGGCAGCAGGCTTTCCGAAAAGACCCCCTGCAGAAGAGCCAGTCTGTGTCGCCGCCGTAGCCGGCGTCGAAGACGTGTTGCCGCCAAATAAGCCGCCGGCCGATGACGCAGCCGGAGTCGAGGTGGTAGGGGTAGCAGGTTTGGCGCCACTGAAGAGAGAAGAGGCGCCTGCTGCGGGAGCTGTCGAAGTTGTCGAAGCAGGCTGGGCTGATGCAGTGGTAGCAGCAGCCTGGCCACCGAAGAGACCTCCAGTGTTGGGTGCCGCGGTTGTGGCCGGCTTCTGGTCTCCGAAGAGACCACCACTGGCGGCAGGTTGCTGCTGCGCCTGGCCGCCAAAGAGAGTGCCTCCACTGGCCGGTTGGGCTGTGGAAGCAGCCTTGGACTGTCCAGCGCCACCGAAAAGACCGCCTGCGCTGTTGTTCTCCGCCGGCTTGGCCGCCGCAGCACCAAAGGGAGACGGGGCCGCCGAGCCAGATGGTGCGGCGCCGCCGAAAAGTCCACCTGTGGCAGGCTTGTTCGCGCCAGCAGGAGGAGCTCCAGCGGGCGTTGTTGATCCTCCGAGTGAGAAGGCGGGCTTTGCAGGTGTAGCTTGAGTTGCGGAAGCGCCAATAGTAGCTGGTGTGCTTGATGCAGGCTTGTTCATGCCACCGAACAACCCTCCGCTAGAAGCAGGAGCGGTAGTTGTCGTCGAGCTTGATGATGCATTCTGGCCGAACAAACCGCCGGGTGTAGAAGAGCCTCCAGTATTTCCGCCGCCAAACAAGCTCAGTGTCGGCTTCGCCGCAGCCTTGTCTCCTCCTCCAAACAGACCGCCAGAAGATGCTGCAGGGGTGCCGCTCGAGGCTGTGGCAGCACCAAAGAGACCTCCTGAGGGAGGTGCAGATGTGCTGGGAGTAGACGAGCCGGCGATTGAGCCGAATGGACCGCCAGAAGCAGCCGAAGTCGATGATGCGCCAGCCGCAGGCTTGGCCCCGAAGAGACCACCGCCAGTCGATGTGGGTGTTCCAGTAGAAATGGCCGAATTGCCGCCGCCAAAGAGCCCGCCTGCTGGTTTCTGGCCGGCGTTCTGACCAAAAAGCGATCCACTGGAAGCCGGCGTGCCGTTGCTCGACCCGGCAGCGGGTGTATTGCTACTGCCCAAGTTACCGAAAGAAAAGCTGGGAGTGCCGGTGGAGGCGCCGCCAAAGAGACCTCCAGATGCCGGTGCAGAAGTCGCAGGGGTCGAGCCGCTGTTCGACGTCGGCGTGGCATTCGTGTTTCCGAAGCTGAAGGACATTGCGTCGAAGTTTTGTGAGGTGATCGGAATATGTCGAGCTGGTACTTTACGGCGTTTGGAAGCTATCGATGGACAACAAGAAGCTTGTATACAGGACCGTACAACTTAGCTTCGTCGCATTGAGGGGCGAGTCGAGCCTTGGGTGTATACTCTTTGCCGATGGCAACCGAGTATGTGCTGTCGATATTCGCGACCTTGTTGCGACTGAGGGGTTCTTTGCTGTTGCCGCAGGGGAGAGAAGGTGGTAGCTATTGTTGATGGCCGGCAGGGCAGCTTTTTTTGTGATGCTCCAGCCTTTCACACCTGCCTCCACGCGACTGGCGCGCTGTCCCTGCCCAGAGGCAGGGACATGTTACCTATCAAGTACTAGCGCGGAATTAGCCGGGGGCCTGCCCCACGTGATCCTTGGCGGGCAAGTCTAGAAGCTGAAGACTTAGGTACTGATGCCATCTTCGAGCCTGCTGATTGTTATCCTCTCTGCCCAAGGACTCGAAAGTGCCTTTTCCTGGGTTTCTTGTGTGCCGCCAGCTTTGCTTAAAAACTTCTCTCCTACATGAGTTGCAGCGGCCTAAATACTTAATTTGAGGATATCGTTCTTGCTATTTGGCCCACACAATTACGTATTCGCTAATCGACAGGTTCCCCCCTCCACCACCCACTCCTATTCCCTCCCATCATCGATAACCTTGGAACTCTCAAGGGACTTCGCTTACCCGTAACACCAAGAAACGTTATCCTACAACTTGCCTTCGCACTCGTACCGGAATAATGGCAGACGAAGAGACCCTCTCGCCGCCCAGACGATCTGGTACCAGCGATCCTGGCGCCCACGATCTAGGTAAAGATAATCAACACCCCCCCCCCCTTTCCCCTTGCCATCGTCCTGCCCAAATAATGATAGATCAGACCGTTTGTCTAACATCTTGTAGCTAATGCTTCCGAATCTGAGGACCACTTTTCCGATGCGCAATCTGCTCCCCTCAGTCCCGGAACGTCGGCGGTCCCTAAGACTCGCGTAGAAAAAGTCGACGACGAACCGTCATACGGCGAGGTACCTGGAACTGAGGCCTACCGCTTGAGGGAGGGGGACGCTGAGCCGGATGAGATTGCTATCCAGGAGAAGAAGAGCGATTCGTTGTCTGAGGACGGCGCATCCAAGTCGCCTATTATTCCTAAGACTGTCGTCGAGGAGGCGCCGGGTCAATCAGGTCCTCACTCAGAAGAGTTCCTAGAGAAGCGCAAGGCAGATGCCCCAGCCGACTTGGTTTTGAAGCCGGAAGGCAAAACCGAGGAGGGTGACAGTTCCGGTACGATGTAGAGATCCCTGGAATTTAAAGAGCATTTGTCGTTGACCTGGCGTCATTCGTAGATTCTCCCCCTGTATCACCTGCGTCTTTGTCAGACCTAGGTTCGCCCCGCATGGACCAGAAACCGTCTAACACGGAACCATCGTCTACCCCATCCAGTGCGATTATCGCACCATCACCCGGTGCGGATGATGACGAGGGCAACGACAACGATTTTGGCGACGACTTTGACGACTTTGAGGAGGGTGCCGAGGCCAATGGTGACTTTGACGACTTTGACGACGGTTTTCAAGAACCGGAATTTGAAGCACCCGCACCGGCCCCAGCACCTAGTTTGCCACAAGTATCATCGTTACCTTTCGTGAGCATTCCTGATGCATCGTCCCATTGAAATTGTCTAACACATCCCTCACTAGGACATCCCCGACTTTGACGGCTTAGACGGTGAAGACGTCTTGCAAGCCGTCGACTCATACCTCAACACACTGTTCCCACCTGAAGACTTGGACGTGTCCTCCCCTCCACCAATAACCAAAGAAAACCCCACCTTTCTCACACCGCGTAGCGCGTCCTTGTGGTCACAATTAGTGGCACCCCCGCCGTTGGCGCCGCCAGACTGGATCCGCTCTCGCATCCGCCGTCTGTTTCTGGTCTCTCTGGGCGTGCCGGTCGATCTGGACGAGATCCTCCCGGCCTCCAAGCAGAAAAAGCTCGTGCTGCCATCATTACAAGTTACGACGTCCGGCTCACCGCGGACTTCCTCAGACTCTCGCTCCATATCAAGAGTGCGACAGTCTGAGGCCAACGCCTCGTCAACGTCGGTTGACTCAAAGGGGAAGCCGTCGGCGTTCAAGAAGAAAGGCCCGCTGCCAGTGCCAGAGCTGGATCTCGTGTCAGCCAAGCAGCTCTGCACGACCACAGACGAGGCCCTAAACGGCATGACGGACAACGAGCTCAAGGCCCATGTCGAGAAACTCAAGGCAATGGAGGGGACGGCGACGGAGGTGCTGGAGTACTGGACCAAGAAAACGGACGAAAAGATAGGCGACAGAGAAGCCTTCGAGGGCGTGATAGAAAATCTCGTCAAGCACGCACGGAAAGTCAGGAAATAATGAATAGAGAGATGGGCTCAATCATCGCCGAGGCCTATCTACCAGCATACACCCTCCCGTCTAGTTTCCCCTGCACGTTTTCCCTTTGAAACCCGTGACACACGCCCGCCCAAAATGACCTCGAAATCTCGCGAATTCCCAGTTCCTCGTTTGGCCATTTGATACTACGGGGTAGTGGTCGTGTCATCTGCATTCATTACCCGCTTGGTACTCAAAAAAATGGCATCCCCCCACCTCCCCCATTGGCTCTACCAGACTGATTCTTTTTTTAGACTCCTGTGATGCTGAAGAATGGGCTCTTTTGAGACTTGTTTTTGGTTTGATTTATGAATGTCGGTCTAGGAAGAGCTGGGCTCGAGGGTGACACCGCTGCAAGGGATTAGCTATTGAAGACCGATACAAAGACAAGAACTTACGCAGCGATGGTGGCCCAACCAATTAGACGCCAATGCTTCTCAATACGACGCGACAGAGCAACCTTTTCACCAATGTTCGTGCAAGCGGGGGAAGTGAGAACAAGTTTGGCGGCATCGTTCTTGATGGCAGCAACCTTTGCACCAGTAGACGTGGAACCGATATTGACCATGATGACCTCGTTCTTGGTGAGCTTGGCGACCTTGGCCTGCTTGCCGTCGGCGGTTCTGACACCGAGGAGACGACGGAGGAGGTAGAAGTTGACCTCGATCTCGCTGTAAATCTCGGGCAGGCGGCCCTTGAGACCCAGGACAAAACCGACGAGACGATCGGCTCTGCAGAGGGTGGGGTCGATGCGGGTACCGACACCGATGAGACCACCGGGAACAGCGTACTTGAGGTCGTTGAACTCGGAGTTGAGAGAGACGATACGGCTGAAGATGGGCGTGCACTTAAGGGCACCCTTGTCGTCTCTGGTAACGATACCAGGACGGATCTCGATCTCGTCGCCGAGCTTGAGGACACCGTGCAGAATAGAACCACCAGCAACACCGCCCTTGAGGTCGTCGATCTCGGCACCAGGCTTGTTGACGTCGAAAGATCGAATGACGATCATGTGGGGGTCCTGGGTGAAGTCACGAGGAGGGACCGGGATGGTGTTGACGATGGCCTCGTTGACGGCATCGATGTTGAACTTCAGCTGAGCAGAGATAGGGATGACAGGAGACTTTCCGGCAACGGTGCCCCTGATGAACTTGAGGATGGATTGGTAGTGTTGCTGGGCAGCCTCCTCGCGCATCAGGTCAACCTTGTTCTGCAGGATGATGATCTTGTCCAGCTTCATAATCTCAATGGCAGCCAAATGCTCAGAGGTCTGGGGCTGGGGGCAGGTTTCGTTGCCGGCAATGAGCAGCAGAGCGGCGTCCATGACGGCGGCACCCGACAACATAGTGCTCATGAGAATGTCGTGACCGGGGCAGTCGACGAACCTAAGCGTCGGGATATTAGCCAACCTTGTATCCATGGTTCCGCGGGGGATAAGCTCTCGGGAATACTCACGAGACGTGGCGCAATAATCTGTAGGTTCCGCTGCAACCCTCGCGCTCGCAAGGGGGGTCTACCTCCTTCTCACTCTTGTAACTCCTGAAGCATCCCGGCCGGGGGCACTCGGTGTTGTCGCACTGGTAGATCTTGGCGTTGGCGTAACCAAGCTTGATGGTGATGTTACGGATCAGCTCGTTCTTGAAACGAACGGTCTGGACGCCGGAGATGGCCTTGACGACGGTGGACTTTCCGTGGGCGACATGGCCGATGGTGCCGATATTGATTGTTGCTTGGCGAGCGATAATCTCGGGGGTGAGGGGGCTGAGGGTCTTGACGTCGAGGTCTTTGGGATCGGTTTGCGGGGGCAGAGGAGGGCGCTGGACTGTGTTATCGGCAGTGACGGGGTTCGACGACTTCTTCAGAGCCGACTTAAGGGGCTTCTCCTCATTGAGCTCGGTCTGCTCCTCCACGGACTCGCCAGAGTCAGACTCTGAGTCGATGTCGTCGTACTTGGGGTCGCCGTTGGCAGACATTGTCGCGAACAGTTTGATGGCGGGGTACTTCGTCTACGGGGGGTTCCGACCGGTCTGGGTTGTCAAGTTTTGTAAACTTGTATTGCCTGGTGATTCAAGAGTGTCTGATGGTGTTTGAAGGTGCCGGAGAAGAGGATGGAGCCTCAGTTCGTGGGTTTCGTGACGTCGAGGTTGATCTCGATTGATTTTCTCGCCGGAGCCTCGAATCGAATTGTTGTGTGAGTCGACGCTAACCCTTTCGGGTACGATAAGCTGCCCGATAAATGCCCCGCCGGACCTTCATCGGTTAAACCCGGGCTCAGCGGTGAAAGCTCACAGAGCCCATATCTGGATGCACCCAAGTACCTAGGTAGGTACTTAGGTAGGTATCCTAAAATGCTCGTGTGGCTTTGCCTCAGGAACACACAACTGATCGAGTTGTCTCAACAATTGTGGCGACAACATCGTTCAGACCTTCGGTATTGCAACTTTCTGGTTGTCGATGTCTCAGTACTCCCTGAAATAGTTAACGAACGCGTTGGGCACAGACACTCGTCCAATAATAGGATGCGGAATTCATTGGATATAATTTCGTACAGGACATCAAGCACAGAGATATTTCATCCTTACAGCACCCACTGCGTCTTGTCAGTTCAAGGATTGATACTGTGCCTATATTCCCGGATCATACCAGGTGTCCCTTTCGGCGTCGCGATCCTTGGATGGACAGTCTCGGTTGCAGGCAGTAGGTGGCCTGAAAACCGACTTGGGGGGAAACATATCACAATGGGAAACAGCCAACATACTAAATACATTGCGTTGCGCCCATCTTTACTTGATCTCTGTGTGGACCACGAGGACTAGTAGCTCTGTCAAAAGCAGAGCATTGCCCTCTCCTCGGTCAATCGCAACTTCGACTTAATCCCGCTTGAAAAGCTGGCGGCCTCGAGTCTAGTTTACACTGATGTGTCGGCAGCTGCTTCCCCCCCCGATGATACCATGCTTGTGCATCGAAGGCGGCATCATCAACTATCCCGTCACTCAGCTTTGAAGCTCCCGCAGAATCAGACATAGAATTGAGGTAAAAATAGGTCAGCGTAACCCAACCAACTTTTACCGAATCGCTTGTATCATCATCAGGCCAGGCCATACAAAGACTCGCAGGCTGGCTGGCAAACATGGTCTAAACTTTGCTGGTAGAAAGTGGGCTAAATGCTTAAGCACAGGCCAAGCCTAATTTCCTTCTTCCCCCTCCCAGCAGCTAAAGCCACCCGTCTATCTCCGTTACAAGGTCAATCGCTGACGGTCAACGGCTGACGATTCGTTCGCACCCTTGCTAGAGACACAACCTCGTGACGGCGGCTCTGAGTTGACAATGTTTCTGCTATGGCTATGGCTATGGCAGCGTACTTCAACCCATCCACACAGATACTCGCGAGGTTCTCGACTCGTACAACAATGCTCCGTTTTCTTTCCCTCTCCACTCCGCCTCGATCAAGCTCACGGATCGACGGGCTGCCTCTGCAATTTCCGGTCGCCCAGCCATGCCATAGCCATCGTGAGACTTTAGAGCCGGAGACAGCGGGGAGGCAAATGTCGTCGCTAGACCCTCATCACAAAGGGCACATCTTGCAGAGCAGCCTGCATGCTTCATCACTCTACATATGAACCCTCACCGGCCAGCACGGGCGAGCAAACAACCAGTAATGGAATTCGGGCCCACCAAGAGCCTAACATATCTGCCACTGTAGGAGCGTATTTTATCTACCCAGCACGCACCTTAGTACTGTACATGCTTCTCAGCCACGCAAGACTATGACGACTATCGCAGCTCCAGGTCTAGTACCAGCTCGTGGAAAACAGGGACAAGACAGACTCGGGTGACTCGAAGGAACAGTCAAGACTCAAGAGACACAGACACACAAAAGACCACGCGCCCCGGCTGCAACCATTTTCTGTCGTCCATTCACCCATATTCATCCCCAAGTTCTGCTTACCGCCCAGCCTGCATGTGGCTGGACATCCGTCACGTACTTTCCATCCCTGATTGGCCGTAAGCCTCTGCAGCCAGGTGCAAGCATGTGGCATCCGAACGCGCCTGCAGCACTTGCACCTATCATATCCGCAGTTGTCCAACAGGGGGTACGGACGGCAGCAAGGGCTCGACATGTCGATTTGGACGGTTTGGCGCCGGCTGGTGATTTAATCAGGAGCAAGGGTTCCGCAAGCCGCTCCTCTTTCCATCATCCGTCCAACCATCACACTGTTTTCCCGTTGCTACTTGACCTGCCTCCTCTCAATTGGAGTAGCCATGTCCAATCACCGGCCTTACGTGCATCGTCGAACCATGCGGATGCAACGACAAGTGCCGCCAAGCTCCAGTTAGCTTTGTCGAGGCGAAGAGAGGTCGGTCCAGAGACTTTTCCGTGTCTAAGCTTGGCAGACCGGTTACTCTGGGAGATGTGCGAGTGAGCGTGAGCGTGAGCGTGAGCGTGAGCGTAAGCGTGCATGCTTCCCGCTCCGTGTCTCCTCTTCTCTCTATTTGGGGTTGCTTTCAATATTCTATATTCGGCTTCTTGTTGAGAAATGCGCGCATTTCTTGGCTTCACAAACATGTCGTCTACACAATCTTTGCCTCCTCCATCACCCCTCCAGTCCCCTCATTTGAGAACTTTATACTGCTTTTCTGCCTTAGTACCTCGGGCGATATCCAGTTGCCTCCAGTAACCGCCGTCTAATTAAGAAACGCTTGGGAAAGGAGGCATCGCCTGGGTCAGCATCCGCCGGCTAGGAAAGGGCAACATTCGAGGACGTCTCTTGAAGCACCGAGCCAGCCGAAGCCCGGCGCCACCCCGTCCACTCTCGTGGGCGTCTATTTTCATCGCGAACTAATGACCGGCCTGGAACCCGGTCTGTCACCTATCAGAGCCCTCCTCACCTCGCGCCACCCCCTACCATCCTGCACTCCATGTAGGAATCCCTCATTCCGCTTCGTCCTACTTACACACCTTGCTGATCGGCCGCCCCATGCAGTGGAAGGGCCTTTGCCTTGGGTTCTGGCTAGCTACGGCGCCTATTCAAAACTACGAGCTCCCCTCGAGTGACCGATCGGTTGGGCCTCTTTCTTCCCTTTCGACAGCTGGTCTCTCCGAATCTGATTCCCATCGTGCTTCATTGCTGCTTTGATCACCACTTCTGTTGCATGTCCTGAGTCGGTCTTCTTGTCAGCGACCCAAAGTTCGAGAGCGCCTTTCCTACATACCAGACACACAAATCTCCTTGTTATTCCGCTTCATCCATCGGGGCATAGTCATACCACAGCCATGTCTTCTCCTCAAGGTATACATCCGTCCAGGCCCAAACTATATTGGCACTATGTGCTAATACTATCACCAGAAGACAAGAGGCGGCCAGCCGCCCTCAACCTCGCTCCCACCCGATCAGCATCCACAGATTCCTCGTCGTCCGAGTCTTCGCTGAAGCCCCCTCGCACTCCTCGCTTTGCAGAAGCCATATCAGTTCACTCTCCTGTGGAGGGTACTCGGTCACCCTTCGCCGACCCTATCAGATCAGAAGTGTCTCAATCTCAGCCTGGAGACATCGGGTTCGGTTATATCAACAACAGCAGTAGCCAGCGCGAGTCCGTCGCCGTTCCAATGACCCCGAGATCGCCACTCAAGAGCGCCATGAGGGTACCCGGGACTCCGGCGAGGAAGATTGAGAACCCACTCAGCCCAACTTTTCGAGAGGAAGATATCTTGGAGAAGCGCGAAGAGGCAACTGACAAGGAACAAGCACGCGACCTAGTATGTAACTCTATCTATTTCTCTCCTTCTAGCAATACCCCCCCTAACACTCTTTTCAGAAAATCAAGACCCGCGTCCGCATGGCCAAGTTCGCCCTCCGTGGCGTCAACTTCAGCTGCAGTTTAATCATCATCACCATGCTTGCAGCCTCCTTCCAGATCTTCAACGCTACTAGGCGTCTCCCTGCTCAGAGCGGTCTTCCCTCCTGGGCTGAAGGCACAGCCATTTGGCCCCAAGTGTTGGTAATCACAAGTAAGTGTTCGAATGATGTCGAGAACCTGCTTCCACTCCCTAACAGCCTACAGTGGCCTCCATCTCTCTTTTCGTCTGTATTTGTGTCTTCCTCGCCTACTGCCGCGGCGGCCATCACCGTGCTGAGAAAGTTGCTACCTACTACACCCTGTTCGCCATCGGCTGGTTCATTCTCTCCATGGTCTTATGGGCTGTCGCTGCCGGGCTCTTCCAGTCAAGCCGAAGCAACGGTGGCGGCAAGGACATGTGGGGTTGGTCTTGCAAAGAAAACAAGCGCGCTGAGGTCTTTGGTGAGAAGGTTGACTACGCCCTCATCTGCCGCCTTCAGAACTGGGCCCTCATCTGCATCGTCATCGAGATCGTCGTCGACGTCATCTGCGTCCTGCTCTACAGCATCGTTTTCTACCGATACTACACCAAGCGCCGCCTCCACAAGTCCATGGACATGCGTGACCGCGCCCGCTCCGATCTCTACCTCGCTCAGCTCCGAACTCAGTCCGCCCCCAACACTCCCGGCCTCAAGTCTCCCGGTCTGTACTCCCAGTATGCCCTTTCCCCCCGCCACCCCGACAAGACCTTCGACAACCTGTCTCGCATCGAGGAGGCCTCGCCATTCACCCCCGGAACCCGCTTCGTCGAGCCCGAGTCTAGCTTCAACAAGCCCAAGCCCAGCTTCCAGCTCCAGGCTCCTCCGGCCAAGGCCCGCTCGGCGACCAAACCTGGCCAGGGTTCGTTCACGCCTACTTCGCCAGAAGGCTCTGCTCCATCGTTCCCTTTCCAGCAACAGCCCCAGGCGCCGCCGCAGCAACAACCACCGCCGCAAGAGCAGACCCAACAACACGCGCCAATGGCTGATGATGAGCCAGTTTACGACGCCGTGCCGATCCCTGGGGCCTACTCCGATGCCCCGATGAAGAGCCCGCCGCCACACCAGTACACCTTTGGCCAGGCAAGGTAGAATGGGGTTGATTGATTTGACGACGATGAGAGTGTCGAGTGGTCAAGACGAATGCCATGTGTTGTCGAAAACCAAACCAAACCCCTTACCGCTTTTCTTTGTATTCAGCTAAGCTGGCCTTTTAAACTCTCTTTTTTTCTCTCGTCACCGAGTTACGAAATCAAGCTATATACCATTCTGGCGTTGGGAAAGGAATACAAGACGGGAAAGATATTGATCTCCCTCTTTTGCGCGGATCAACGGGATGTGGCTTGAGCACAATGGCAGTTCATAACAGTAATTTACCATGTATTGCATCATTGGGCGTGGTTTGTCTCCCTTGAATGAACAACTGCTCCTAACGGCCGACTATTTTTGGTCGAAGTCAAGATCCAAGCCAACAAAAACCCACGATCAAGCCCCGTCCGTCCGCCCCCGCCGCGCCGAGCAGGAGGGATAACCTGGCGCCCCGTTTTGCGGGTTTCGGTGCCCTTGAATCTTTTTACACAATAACCCACCCACCACTCTCGTTATAATCCAGTTCATCGTGAGGATTAATCACCAATCTTTAACAGCCTGCCCGGCTAGCTCAATCGGTAGAGCGTGAGACTCTTAATCTCAAGGTTGTGGGTTCGACCCGTAAGCGCAGTTCCGACCCGTAATGCATCACGAGCACGATCACTAATAAGCACCAGCCACGTCGGGCTCAATTCCCGTCCGCGATTGACACCATCTTTTTTTCCCTCTCAACCTCCCTGTGCGATCCACCGTCTGCTTGGTTTGGGACTCCATTTTGATCATTTGACAAGGTTCCTGCTGTAGGGACTTAATTGTGTCAATCATTTTTCCATTGCAGTCTGCTTCGCCTCCAGAGGGGTTGTCCATGTGCCGTCCACTTGCTCTGGTCTAGCATGTCGAGCCTTCCAACAGGTGTACATAAGAATCATCTTCAGCCACAATCTCGATCCGCCTCTCCAAGTTGTTTTGATGTAAGTATGTAAGTGCGTTGGTTAACCCAGTCTTCTCTCAAGCACGGAACGTACCGCTCACGTTGCTGTCCAGGTGCATAGTAGCTCACAGCTCTTGTCTCTCCAAGTGAGGGCTTTCCGTAACGCACGTTCGGAACAGATGTGATGGGACATTGTACTTTGCGTCATATGTTTCTTTTTGCATTCTGTAAATGTTCCTCCCCATACCGGCATCCCAAAGCGAATTTCTGACCAAGATATTCTATTGGGTCCCTTGAAGGAGGGTTGACCCCCTTTTACCCTTTAAAGCCCCCATTACCCGAGTTGCGGAGCTTCCGTAGTTGATTATATGCTTCTCTTGATGTCGAGGTTACACAACTTACTCACGGCTCAAGATACCACCATGACATTGATCGCTAATCATCTCATGAACATTGGACGACTGGGAATGTACCAGTCCTGAGCCATCTGTGTTTCTATATGGACAGGGTGGAGGTCCTTAGCTCTATGAGTGAGTATTTTCTAAGCGACGATTTCTTCAACCTTCTCTACTGACTGGACGAGAATACATAGGGCCTTTCTTTCGACTCTTTCAAATCCTGTCTGTTGCGCAGTTACTGTACTGCAAGTAAGGCATGGTAGACGACGAAGCAATGGGTCCAAACCATTCATCAAAAGAGAACCGCAGCACTGTCCATTACACACAAGTCCAAATCCCGGCCTCACAGACGACGAGAAAATCTTGGGAACCACAACTGAGGTGTCATCAAGGTATCTTATTGTGATCAATTGCTGTCGCAGCTTCTAATAGTTTTGACGCCTGAATCCCAGGCCTACATCTACACCGCAATCAAGCCAAGGGAGCCGTAATGTACATGATCATCAAGCCTGGACTTTCCCCTTTTACTTTTATTTTTTTATTTCGTGACTCATATTTCCCCTCTCTTATCTCGTGAGGGCGATGTCGTCTATTCTGAGGATCATCTTCACCGTCTCAGCGGCCAACTCGATGGCGCTGGTGCTCACCAACAGAGGCTGGAGAACGTTCTCCTTGGAGATGTTGGTGTTGACACCACCGGACTTGATACTGACACCCGCGTTCTTCTCGCCAAGTTCGTGTCTGTGACGAAGCTCGGTCACAACTTTAATGCTGTTGAGACCGGCGTTCTCGGCCAGAGTGGTGGGAATGACCTCCATGGCGTCTGCGAAAGCCTTCCAGCAGATGGCCTCAGTGCCGGTGAGCTCACGAGCCCGCTTGGAGAGCTGGGACGCGATCTCAATTTCGGCGGCACCACCACCAGCAATAAGGGCCTTCTTCTTCACCAAGCAGCGGACGACGCAGTGTGCGTCGTGCAAGCTACGCTCGGCCTCGTCGAGAATGAGGGAGTTGGCACCGCGAACGACGACGGAGACGGTCTTGCCAGTTGCCTTGGCACCCGTAACCTTCACCATGCGAGCTCCATTGGACTGGATCTCCTCAACGAGGTCGGCCGAGCCGAGCTTATCCTCCGTAAAAGAGTCCACGTCTGCGATCGGCTTGCAGCCGGTAGACTTGCAGATAAACTCGATCTCGTCGCGCTCAATATCCTTGACGGCGAGAATGCCAAGCTTGGCGAGAAAGTGCAGAGACAGGTCGTTGACAGCGTCCCGCAGGATGGACTTCTGGATGAAAAGCACGTTGCACTTGGCCTTCTTGATCTTCTTGACCATGTTGAGAAGGTAAAGACGTTCCTCCTTCACAATCTTGTCCATCTGTCTGTAGTCGTTGACCTGAATGGTGTTTTCCATCTGGATTGGTCAGCAACTGTGAATGAGGGGTGACTGAAGGGGCCAACTTACATCGGGCTTAGGAGGGCTAAGCTGGAACTGGATCAAACCGATTCTCGCCTTCTCGATTCTCGCCGGACCGCCCGCACCCTTGAGGACGGGCTGTGTCAGGATCAAGCCATCCGACAGCTCACTGTCCTCGATAGTTCCGCCAACCTTCTTGACAATTCTGATGTTCTTCAAATCGACGTTGTCTGCCGTCTTGAGGTCGATGGTCTTGACCACGGAGTTGACAGCCATCGGACCGAGAATGTTGGTGTATTGCGACACGATCTTCGAGGAGAGAGATGTGTTGGCTGCCTGGAGCAGGGATGCTGTGTCGGTGAGGGAGATGGGTTGTGACATGCCGTGGAGGACTTCAACGGCTGCGGCAGCAGCTCTCTGAAAAGCCTCTGAGATGACAGAAGGGTGGATTCCTTTTGACAAGAGTCTGTCCGCGGCGCCCAACAAGCTACCGCAGATAACGACGACGGATGTTGTGCCGTCTCCTGCCTCCACGTCCTGTGCCGCCGAGAGGTTGACCAGCATCTTCGCTGTCGGGTGCATGACGGACATGCTCTTGAGCATCGTGTTGCCGTCGTTGGTAATGATGGTCTCGCCCTTTCCGCTGCGGATCATCTTGTCCATGCCGCGGGGGCCCAAGGAAGTTCGGATGGCATCGGCGACGGCTAGTGGGAAGTCAGCTTCTGGTCCGTGAAGCTCAGGAGGATGTCGCATTGCTCACCTCTGGCAGCGACAATGTTGGACGAGCGAACGGCAACGGGCTTCTCCTTATCCTTTGTGACTTTTAGCAGTAGCTCCTGAAGCTTCACCATGGGCGTAGAGCGCAGGCCGTACCTTGAAGGTGGCATTTCCAGAGCCTCCCGCGGCCGGGGCTGGTGCAGTCGTGGCCATTTCAAAGGTTCTGGCTTGATATGTGCTTCTTTTCAGGGGTTTAAGGTCGAGGGAGCAAGCTGAACAGTGGTTCAAGAGGTATCGGTATGATCGTGGCCCTGTCCCGCTGTCGCCTTCTTTTGCGATCGCCCACTTTCTCTCAGGTAGCAACCCCCCCCCAGCGGTGGGATATTTTTTAGCGGCCGCCAGGTTGTTCCTGCCCCGGTACTCTGCTTGCATTTTCCCCCAACCAGCCTAGCTCCACAGCAGCCTCGCATTTGTGATCCGTGCTTTGGAGCTCAAGGCAACCTGGATTACGGAACCGTCTTCAATCACCACCTCCAAGCCCCAAGCAGCGTACCTCTGTACTCATTGACGACCGACGCGACCGACTTCCCCGAGACCCCACGACTTCACATCGACACAGATTTCAACCCGACCACACCCTCAAGAACCTTTACTAGGCATAGAATCGGCAGTAGGACGTCCAGTCCTCATCCTACACCATGGTACGGCCGACCCTGCACGCATGCCCACCGAAGGCAGTTGCTAACCCCAGCATTCATTAGCCTTCCGCTACCGGCCAAAACTGGGAGAAATACCAAAAGACCTACGCCGACGACGAGGTTGAGGAGAAGAAGATTACACCATTGACCGATGAGTCCGTTGTTTCATCGACTTGGGGTTGCGTGGCATCGTCGACTAACACGGCGCAGAGACATCCAAGTGCTGAAGACTTATGGCGCTGCTCCATACGGCGCCGCCATCAAGAAGCTCGAGCAACAGATCAAGGAGAAACAAACAAGCGTAGATGAGAAGATTGGTGTCAAGGTAGCTGCGTTCATTGCACTTTGCGGATGAACATCGACCTGACTTGAATAGGAATCCGACACAGGTCTTGCCCCTCCTCACCTGTGGGACGTAGCAGCAGACCGGCAACGCATGTCGGAAGAACAGCCTCTCCAGGTCGCCCGGTGTACGAAGATTATCCCCGACGAGAAGGACGACTCCAAGAGCAAATATGTCATCAATGTCAAGCAGATCGCCAAGTTCGTCGTCCAGCTCGGCGAGAGAGTGAGCCCCACAGATATCGAAGAGGGCATGCGGGTTGGTGTCGATAGGAACAAGTACCAGATTCTTCTACCGCTCCCGCCCAAGATCGACGCCAGCGTCACGATGATGACGGTCGAGGAGAAGCCCGACGTTACATATGGAGATGTTGGTGGATCAAAGGAGCAGGTTGAGAAGCTGCGAGAGGTCGTTGAGATGCCCCTCCTCTCGCCGGAGCGGTTCGTTAACCTCGGCATCGACCCTCCGAAGGGTGCCCTTCTGTACGGACCTCCCGGTACTGGCAAGACCCTTTGCGCCAGAGCTGTTGCCAACAGAACGGACGCCACCTTCATTCGCGTCATCGGCAGTGAACTGGTCCAGAAGTACGTCGGTGAGGGTGCGAGGATGGTGCGCGAGCTTTTCGAGATGGCACGGACGAAGAAGGCCTGCATCATCTTTTTCGACGAAATCGACGCCATCGGTGGTGCCCGTTTCGACGACGGTGCCGGCGGAGATAATGAAGTCCAGAGAACCATGCTGGAGCTCATCACGCAGCTCGACGGCTTCGACGCCCGAGGCAACATCAAGGTCATGTTCGCCACCAACAGACCCTCCACTCTCGACCCTGCCCTGATGAGACCGGGACGTATCGACCGTAAGATTGAGTTCTCTCTGCCCGACCTCGAGGGTCGTGCCAATATTCTGCGTATCCACGCCAAGAGCATGTCGGTCGAGCGCGATATCCGGTGGGAGCTCATTTCCCGCCTGTGCCCCAACGCCACGGGTGCTGAGCTTCGCAGTGTCTGCACTGAGGCCGGCATGTTCGCCATCCGTGCCAGGAGAAAGGTGGCGACGGAGAAGGACTTCCTCAGCGCCGTCGACAAGGTCATCAAGGCCAATCTCAAGTTCAACTCGACGGCCAGCTACATGCAATACAACTAAGGAAGGAAACATAAGGGAAGACAGAGAGGGCAGGGCAACGGAGTTCATCATGTCTTCTTTCAGACTGTAAGATTAGGCAGGCTTCGGATCGGGGAAGGTCAGAAGGGCGTGATATCTTGCTCCAAGAGAAAGAGAAATAGACCATGCTTCATGTGCCAACATGTATGATGCGATTTGGGTGAACCGATGTTACGATGACAGGTGAGAACGGCTTGATTTGAATCATATGGCCCACGTGGTTTGGTGGTTTGAGTTTTACTGGTTTGTTTTGCTCGACTGTAGCATTACACTCATCTGGATGAGACTCGCGAGGTCTTCCCAGCCTACCTAGTGTGAAGGGTCGTATTCCGACCCCTCTATTCCATGCTTCCCAATGATATCCTCCTTCCACTTGAAACCAAGTGGCCCTAAATGCTGCATCAGCATTGCCCTGAGTTTCCCGTTACCGAAATAATATGCATGCCTTCATTAGCATGGTCGTGCGCCCATGTAGTCTTTCCGGGGGGCGGTTCGACAGTTTGACAAAAGAAAAATACCCTCCTTGAACGCTGTGCTGTGAAATCATAGTAAAAAGCTCCGGTTCCCCACCGCATCGTGTTCATATCAGACGGATTCCATGCGCGAGACAGCCCAAGCAGACAACATCACCCTCGGTGCCCTTTTCTATGCAGCAGCGGCTGCATACCATCTGTCTGTGATCGCCGCCCGCCCAGTTGTCCTGTCGTTGGGGTTGCCCATCTCTTTTCGACTCTTCGTCCTCTCTTGACTGACGTTGCCGGTCGTCGTCGACATCGTTCATTTGGCATGACCGCGAGAGATCAATATTCCTCTGCTCCGGCTCCTGACCTGTCTTGTCAAAATTGCCGCCGCCGCTGCCGCCACTGCGGCTTGGGCGTCCGTCCTTCTGCCACCCCTGGCACTCCCTGATGCACACGAAGCATGACCGCTGCCCGCACCCCTGGCAGTCGGCGAAGGAGTCAAGGTCTGACTTCTTGGTAGGCCGGCGGTGGCAGATGTGGCAGGGGCTCAAGGACGAAGGGGATTTTGGCTTTTGGCCCGCCGTGCTCGTCTGGTCTTGTAGAACTTGGGAGATGTTTCGGGACGCTCCTGGTGATCTGCTATTCCGCCGTTGTCTCTGGTCACTGTGATGTGTTGCAATATCTCCATCCAAGCTGTCCAAATCCGCATCCTCCTCGTTGAACATGCGCTGCCGTTTAGAAATGGGCAGGGGAGCTATCTTCCTATGCACCGAGTCGAGGTCCCGCTGGGGATCTTCAGTTGTGGTGTTGGTGCTCGTCGGGAAGCCGTACTGGAAGACCATCCGGTCATTGTTGCTGCTGGGGAAGCGAGTGAAGAGATTTTGCTGTTGTTGTTGGTGCGGTTGCTGCTGCTGCTGGATTTGCTGCTGAACGGGCCTGCTTCCAAACACGCCGTCAGCGTCCCAGTTGTTTATTGCGGCAGCCGCGGTTGAGTGATATTGGGCGAGCTTCTCGTACAGGGGGCCTTGTATCTGCAGGTCATTGCTGGAGTCGTTGACGTCCCGTCTACGTTTTCTGCCAGGCGCCATTAGCCGGGGATGCTCCTCGGCAATAGATGGCATCTGGACCGCTTGGGTGCTGAGAGAGCGAGGTGAGGTCGAAGGGAAAGTCGTGGGAGTATTGGGGGTCGTAGTGGTCGAAAGGAGGCGAGAGCAACGGGATTTCGTGATCGGGAAGGGTTGGTTGATAAGGCTCCGAGTAACAAACCCGCCTTTTAAGACGTCGTTGAGGGGTTCTCCTCAAGAGGAAGAAAAGAAGAGCTTGTTGTGCGACAAGTAGGCTGTGGTGGTGAGCGGAAGGCTTATCTTTCGCTCATTTTCTTGACTAGGTAGCTCTGCTTGGGGTGATGTAGGCTCCTCTTCTCTGTCAGTACACTCATCTCAGCGGACTCAGCGCTTTAGCCAACTGGAAAGTGTCGCAACCGCTGGAAAGTCCGCAACTTTCCAGGTTCAGGTCGCTAGCAACGACGGTCCACAGAATGTTGTCCTCCCACCAATTGACACCCTCGTCATCCGCCTGGGTACAATGGCCGCCCAGAAGCTACCTGCCCGTCACCAAATTGCAATGAACAACAACGCGGGTATGTGAGTATACATATAATGTCTTGTACTCCTACCAAATTTTGCAAGGCGAGTCAGACCAATGTGTTCTTGACGTCGAGATAAAATCAAATATTGCTCGCTAGTATAATAGCACCTAACGTTATGTTCTGACCCCTACCAGTAACATCCATGTAGGTCATGGATTTGACATACTTTGTTAATGGCTTGAGGCACTTAAGCCTGACGCACTCTGGTGTGTGTCGAGGCCTGGACTTCGATGACCCAAATCAAGCAATGCGCAGAAGTTTCTGCTATGTATGACTCCGACTCGCCCGGCCATGAGCTCGGAACGCAGCTTGCTTCAATTCCAAACTTCTCAGTCACGTTGATCATGATAGTATTTATCAACCATAATGGATAACAAAGAAGACTAGTCATTATCAAGGAGTCAGGTATTGAAAAAGGACCATCTGATTTACACTCTATCGCTCCCCAGTTTGCTCCCAACGATGAATCTCGTCTCTGCCGCCTCCACCAACAAAGGAGCTGTTTTAGAGAGCCTAGTATAACATACATAGAGACAACCGAAATGTTGCCATGATGACTTAGTGGCGAACCTTCGTCTCCTTCGGAGGGTCGTACGCGATCTTTCTCGACTTGAGCCAGGCCCACTTGTACTTCTTGACCCAGACGCTGAGGGCCCAGAGAGAGGCTGAAACGACGAGAACCTTCATACCCATGCGCTTGCGGTCGTCCATCTCGGGCTCGGCGGCCCAGTTGAGGAACTCGACAACGTCTTTGGCCATCTGGGAGGTCGACGCGGGGGTGCCGTCCTCGTACTCGACGAGTCCGTCGTAGAGGACACGGGCCATGGCAATACCGGTACCGGGGAAGTAGGGGTTGAAGTTCATGCCGGGTGCGACGACGGCGCCGGCGGGAGGCTCCTCGGGGTAACCGGTCAACAAGCTGAAGATGTAGTTGCAGCCGCCGTGGCGGGCCTTGATGATCAAGCTCAAATCGGGAGGGAGGGCACCGTTGTTGGCGAAGCGGGCGGCCTCCTCGTTCTTGTAGGGGTCGGGGATGTAGTCGGAAAGCTTGCCGGGGCGCATCTCGATGTCGCCCTGCTCGTTGGGCTCACCGGGGTACTCGTTCTCCTCGGCCAAGGCCTTGGCCTCGTCGACGGTCAAGATGGAACCGACGAGAGTTCGGTAGGGAACACGGCTGAGGGAATGGCAGGAGGCGCAGACCTCACGGTAGACCTGGAAACCGCGGCGGAGACTATGGGTAAAATGTAAGCGTCATGTGGACCAGGTGGCCAGAAAACAATGTTGGGTGTTTCCTTACGCCTGGTGGTCGAAAGTCTTGAACCACTGCTCGTGGACCCAAGGGTAGTTGGTAGGGTGCAGACTGGAGATGATAATTTAGCTGAAGGTTCCTTGGTTGTTGTTTATTGCTCGGCGTTGTTCGCGGATTATGCCTCAATCCAAGGGATTCCGAGACCCGAATGAATATTCCGTAGCAACGTTGTTCGGGCAACGGGGTAACTCACCCCTCTTCAGCAGGCGCCGCGGCGTTCGCGGAAGGTCCGTAGAGGTGGTAGTACCAGGCCATGGAACCCAGGGCGAGGGACGTCGACGTGATGGCGGCGAGGTTCAGTCGAGAAGGGGAAGCTTCGGCACCAGCGCCGCTGGAAGTAGAGGCCGCACGCTGCATCAATCATCGTCAGTATTCTGCTACGCTCTCATTGATGTCTGGCGATGACCATTGAAGCGGCTCCGGCGTGTCGGATGGCGGTAGGTCGGGTTGCTTCGGGAGGTTGGACTCGTGATCAGCTCATCTGCGTACCTTGGAAATCGTGACGGCGCCATTTGTGAATGTGCGCGCCGAGCGCAAGCAGGACCTTGCCAACATGATGGGCGAACCGTATCCGCAGCTACAGAGACAGCCGCGAACAAAATGATGGGGCAATTGGTGGTTGGTCCTCTCGTGGCGGAGGTCGTTTCTATGGTAGGTACAGTGGTCGAGGCAGGAGAAAATCGCTTGAGGCAGTTTTCGATTGCCTTAGGTATGGAACGCTTCTGATTGGCTAATGGAGACGGTCAATGACATCTTCCGTTCCGGCCACTTTTCGCTTCCTCCCTCTTACCCGTAGTTGCCCGGTCGCAGTCAACTGAGCACAATTGTTTCCGAATCACCCGTCTCGTCCAACAGCTGTCGTCTCCTTCGTCATGCTCTGACTGAGAAATATGCTCCGCTTGATTGGCTTGACGCAGATGCGGCAGCGGTGATCACCACTACCTGCATCAAAACACTACATTGGACGAACAATTATTCATTTTCTCAATCTTCCATACAATCGGCACAAACACGCGCAGAAGACATTACAACGTGCCATGCCAGAGGAACAACTGCTTTCTAGACTGTGTTTATATCAGTTCCCTCATTCACCCCGTCCTTCAGAAAAGAATCAAGGAATTGGAACGTTTGGGTATCAAAGGAATTCAATCTCTATCGCAAACTACAGAACTTTTTACCCTCACCGAGCCTCGCTAAGACTCCATGTAACTGCCTGCAACGACTGCTAGGCAATTGGTATATGCACGCAAACTCTCCCCTATTTGTTGGGCGTTTACTTTGCATCGATGCAACCTCCATCGTTTTCGCGAAAAAGAAGGGCAGTCAGCGACGAGTTCGTCAAGCTTGGCCATTCCTGCCGAGGACCTCCCGGCGCTGCTTAATTGCGTCGGCAAGTTGGTCTAGAACGGCAACGGTGTCTTCCCAGTGGATGCATGCATCCGTGATACTGACACCATACTTCAGACCCTCCTTGCCCTCCTTGGGTACCTTCTGATTACCTGCTGATGGGTTAGCGCCTGCACCCGGACGAAACAATTCGGACAGCACTGACCCTCATTGATGTTACTTTCAATCATGACACCCATGATGCCAGCTTCGCCGCCGGCGATCTGGCTAGCGAGGTCAGCGGCAACCTTGGGCTGGTTCTTGTGGTTCTTCAGCGAGTTGCCGTGGCTGCAATCGACCATGAGCCTCTGGGGCAGGCCGGCCTTCTCCAATGCAGCCTTCGCCTCTGCAATGCTCTTAGCATCGTAGTTGGTGCCCCGAGTACCACCTCTCAGAATGGTGAAGCAGTCCTCATTGCCCACGGTGCCGACGATGGCAACGACACCAGGCTTGGTGACGGAAAGGAAGTGATGGGGGTGTCTGACAGCGCCGATGGCGTCAATGGAGACCCCGAGGGAGCCATCGGTACCGTTCTTGAAACCAACAGGGAAACTGAGACCGCTGGCCAGCTCGCGGTGGAGCTGACTCTCGGTGGTTCTCGCGCCGACCGCGCCAACGGACAGCAAATCGGCAAGAAACTGAGGCGAGATGGTATCGAGCATCTCGCTGGCAATGGGCATGCCCTTGTCGGTAAGGTCGACGAAGAGCTGTCTTGATAGGCGCAGGCCCTTGTTGATCTTGAAGCTGTTGTCGATATCCGGGTCGTTGATCAGTCCCTTCCATCCCACAGTTGTGCGCGGCTTCTCCAAGTAGGAGCGCATGACAATGAGCAGCTCATCCTTATGCTTTTCCTTAGCTTGCAGCAGCAAGTCGCAGTACTCGAGGGCGGCCTTGGGGTCGTGAATAGAGCAAGGGCCAATGATAACCAGGAGTCTTTGCTTCTCGTCGGTACCATTGACAATGGCGACGGCCTGCTCGCGGCCCTCGATCACGGTCTGCTTCGACTTGGCAGTTTGTGCGATTTCGTGCTGAAGCAGGTCGGGAGAAGTCAGAGGGTTGTAGCCGCGAACTGGAGAACAAATTAGCCCCTGGGTAGTGCGTGGGAAGGTCTAAACCGGTTCTTACTTCGCCAATCTTCGCTCTCGGCCTTGTTGCCGACATTCTTGTTCTCGATGAAGAAGCTCTATGGTGACGGGTGAGTCAGACGTATTCGCGTGGGCTAGGGACGAGGGTAGGGGGACGAGCGAGAGATCACTTACAGACATGGTGGAAAGTAACCGAGAAACGCAATTGAAAAGGAGATTATGGCGTGAGGCTGGGTCCGGAAAAGAAAGACTTAAGCAACTGGCAGGAAAATATTGCAATTGTCTAGATTAGACTTTTTTTTACTTTTATTCTTTGTAGGATGTTTACGAGGAGGGCAGGTTCGAGGACCGAGAGTACCGGTATGACTGTGCCTGAGCAATCCAATGAGCGAAGACTCATTCGTCCCTGCCCAGTGCCACCACCCCGGCGGCACACCACAGCTAGTACCCCGCCGAAGACGGCCCAGGAAAAAAAAGTTGACAAACGCAACTCGCAACGCCCACCAGTGAGGGGTATCCTTGCTGCAACCTTCTGGCTACCTAAGCCTGTGACGTCCCTCCAGTGGACCTCCAGCCGCCCGGAGTGGCGTCACAAACTGGGTCTCACCGCCCTGTGGAAGCCCCGAATACCGGGCACTTACAGGCGGCCGGTGGCCGGAGCAAAGTGAAGTCGATGCAATATCGACTTGGATTGTTCACACCTCTCGCATCCGTCCATCCAATCGGGGCTGACAATCACAAGCACATGTCACGCTGACCATTCTCGAGGCGCCTTCTAGGCTACTTAAGAATCAAACCATAGCACTTCTGGCCATATTCAATTTACTCTACCTAGTCGTCCTACGCCTGATGATACCGATGTCGGCGATACTCTAAAACCAATCAGTCGTTCAATTACCATTTCGTACCCGCATCCAAGACCTCTCTACCTAGAGCGTCTTTTTCAGGGGCTTGTAAGCGTCCTTCTCCATCTGTTCGTAGCCATTGAATCGTCCATACACCCATTTCAGGAGGCTCGTGCTAGCCGTCATCAACGCCGCGGAGAAGGTGAACAATCCAACTCGCTGCACAGTGTTGAGGACGTCAAAGATAGGATAGGGGTACCTACGGCCTGTCAGCGGACTGAGAATGCATCTGTCGCAATGCGGAGCCACTTACCATCCGTTCCTACTGAAGCACAACTCAACCCAGCCCCAGTACAAGAAGGCAAAAATCATGCTGATTGACATGGCCGAGTACGCACGAACCGTCCATGGGGGGCTGAGCAGGATGAGGTCGAGAGATAGGACGACAGCTGGGACCAGATGAAAACCGACGTCTGGCAACCAATGGAGCTCGAACCCTTCCGGTATCAACAGCCGCTTGTCGATGGACCGAATTCCCCAGTACAGGATGCTAATGAGTACCTCCAACGGGGCCGCCGTGATTGACAAAGCGTTTTTGACAGCAAACAGCGAAGTGTTCAACGTGATGTCGGCCAGCAACCCCGTTGCGAACGTCACAAAGGACAAAATCAACCCGATGTTGGTGAGGTGCTGGTAGTTCCCTCCGAAGCCCATGGAGATGTCATGAGTGAGTCCGCTTAAGAAGTTAAACGAAGCCAGAAACGAGAGGATGCCGGCAATGTGCAGCACCAAAGAGACTGAACGAGACGGCGATTCCAGCCGCTGCAGGTGATGTTTGGCCATCTTGGTTCTGAGCTCAGGTGGCAAGAGTCTTGTGCGATCCGAAGTTGCGATGTGGTTGAGGATTAAATTGTTGTGACAAGGGATGATGATGACAATTTTCGCGATGAGACGGGGCGCAAAGGGAAATGAGCTGTTAAGGGAGAGAATGTCTCTGAGCAATGGAACGGACTGGCCTTTTTGGTTACACTTGAGACGAACTTTGCGAAGAGGGGAAAGAAGCCATGAAGCCTTTTATTAGCAACTGGTCCCGAGGACGTTCGCGGCGGCCAATCAAGGCAGCATTGATGCATCGTCAAGCTGGCGGGCCGCGGTCACTTGCAATTATCCGTTGGCATCGGAAGGTTTCGTCATGAGGTCACTGATGGATCCCAGGGGCGCGGTCCACGTCCTTGGGTTGTGATCTCACAAGATCCACGCAAATGCCCCTCAGCAAGCTTGGAACACCCTGGAGCTATCAGGCGCTAAGATAAACCAGTTGATAAGCGGTCACCAGATGTGGGTCCCGCAGCGAGGCTGTCTGATATATCCAATGCCTTACCTGATTGGTCACGATGAAAGCTTCCTCGCGAGCTTCGAACTGGCGAATTTTCAGCCTTACAGTCGCAACCCGAAGAAGTGCGCCGTATCAAAATCATCTTTCGTCGACACCGTGCTCATTCTGTGCTTAATCACAGCAAAAAAAATGGCCGACGAGGACTCCAAGGGGAACAAGAGGTCCCATGAAGACTTCGCTGCCCAAGATGACGGTATGTACCCGGAGTTGAAGATCACAGGATGTGCTGTCTGCTCTTTGTTTCTTTTCGGGTCGTATCGCTGGTTGTGCTTAACGACCATTGGTTCTACAGACGATGATTACGATACACCAGCAGGATACTGGGGTCTTCGGCACAGGCGACGACGGTAGCAGCGACCAGGGACAGCGGCAGCGCAGCAAGCAGTAGGACGACGTGAAGAAGAAATGCTGACGAGGTGAATAGACAGCTCTTCAGACGACGACATGGGTCCTCAGCTGCCCTCAGAAGCCCCAAAGAAGAAGCGTCGGGTCCTCCCCTACGAGAAACTATATGTTGCCGCACTTCCCAAATCGACCCGATATTCAAAGTCCCTGATGCACAAGGAGCAACTAGCCTTCGTGACTGTCACGCCACTCACGGACTTCATCATCACATCCTCCATCGACGGCGTCGTTAAGTTCTGGAAGAAAGTGGCGCAGGGTATCGAATTTGTCAAGGAATTCAAGGCCCATGCGGACGAGATCCGATCAGTCTCGGTCAGTCAAGATGGAAGGAGCTTCGCGACCGCTGGTACAGACGAGACCGTCAAGGTCTTCGACGTCATTACCTTCGATCTCCTGGCCATGCTCAAGCTGAAATTTGTGCCTCGATGCGTGTGCTGGGTTCACAACAGAGGGGCATCTCTTCCTTTGCTTGCGGTGTCTGAAGATACCAACTCCAACATACATATTTTCGACGGTCGAGGAGAGAGGCAAGACCCTATACACAGTATCAAGTCACTGCATAGAAGCCCGGTGTCTATCATGGTCTTCAACAGCTTATACGATTGTGTGCTGTCTGCGGACGATAAAGGTATGCTGGAGTACTGGCGGCCGAGCGGCGACTACGAGAAGCCGGATAACGTCTTCGAGTTCAAGGCCTCTACAAACCTGTTCGAGTTCAAAAAGGCAAGATCGATTCCGACGTCAATTACCGTTTCGCCTACCGGGAAGCAATTCGTAACTTTCTCCCAGCCAGACCGGAAAATCCGAATCTTCGACTTCGCATCTGGCAAACTGTGCCGGACATATGACGAGTCGCTACAGGTCATCGAGGAGATGCAACAAGCCGGTTCCGTTCTTCAAAAGTTAGAAACCGTCGAATTTGGCCGACGTTTCGCAGTCGAACGGGAGATCGACTCGGCGGCGTACAAAAACAAGGCCAACGTCATCTTTGACGAATCTGGTAACTTTGTCATCTACGGCTCAATCGTCGGCGTCAAAGTGCTCAACACCTACACCAACCAGATCGTTAGGGTGTATGGCAAAGATGAAAACTTCCGAGCGGTCAACCTGGCGATCTATCAAGGTCAGCCGCAGAAGAAAGGCATCACCACCGTGGAGATGGGTGCCTCTGCCAACCCTCTGCTCCAGGAGTCCGAGTCGAGGGACCCGATTCTGATTGCGACGGGAGTGAACAAGCAGCGGTTTTACATGTTCACCAACGATGAGGACATATCCAAATCTGTAAGAGATGTCCAGAACGAGAAGCCTACCATTCTGGGCCAGAAGAAGGCTGCAGAAGCCAAGAAGATCGAAACAGGGACTGCAGCAGTCATCCACACGAGCTACGGCGACATCCACATCCGCCTGTTCCCCGATGCTGCCCCCAAGGCTGTCGAGAACTTCGTCACCCATTCGAAGAAGGGCTACTACAACAACACAATCTTCCATCGTGTAATTCGCAAGTTCATGATCCAGGGCGGAGATCCTCTTGGCGACGGCACTGGTGGCGAAAGTATATGGGGCAAGGAGTTCGCGGATGAGTTCAGCAGTCTGAAGCACGACAAGCCATACACCGTCAGCATGGCTAATGCAGGCCCAAACACCAATGGCAGTCAGTTCTTTATCACTACGGAAAAGACGGTGAGTGCAAGCATCTTCCCCTACATGAGTGACCAAAAAGCCCATGCGACCAGAAACAGAAGAGGGCGACTCTGTTTCTCGGCTAGCCCTCTACTTGGTTCTGCTGCTTCTCCTGGACGGCCCTCTCCCTCTTCCCCCTTCCTCTTCCCCATTTGAAC
>NWBT01000049.1:2571344-2591653 GCA_003386485.1 Colletotrichum lentis | reverse complement strand
CCCCCCCCTCTCAGCCCTCCGTCGATATTCGTTTATGTTGGCGTATTGAAGATCAAGCGATTATCCAAAGTGGCCAGGGTGTCAACTTGTGCTGTGTTTTTTCCACATTTCTTCTATCCAGACACTTACTGATAGCTGTTGGTGCAGCCGTGGCTGGACGGAAAGCACACCATCTTCGGGCGTGCGACTCAGGGGCTGGACATTATCCACAAAATCGAGAACGTACGGACGTACAAAGAGAAGCCAGAGGAAGACATCAAAATCCTCAACATCGATATAGTATAGCGACCAAGTGAGCGGGCTCACCTGCGGGATCCTTATGAAATAAAATGATATCAAAATTGTGCTGGTACGCCCCCCCCACGCAAGGATTGTTGTGACGAGAAAAAGCAATGCGGCAATGCACCATCCCCGCAAGCCTGACGGAACAGCACACGGTCAAATGGGCTTCACGATGCAGCCGCAGAGCGAATCGAGTCCATCCATCTGGGTGAGGCTGTCGTTTGCTCACGTGGACGCAAGAGACCGACCGCCTTTAGGCTGCTGACCATCCGCAATCGGCCTGCATTACCGCAACCCAATTCAGGCCTGATTTCACCGGCCAATTTCCCTCGTACTTAAGAAGTCGTTCGGGGCGCAACTCAGTCTTCGTGATGCGGTTCACAGATCGACACGACGTTGTTGCTCCACCCAAACTCCCGTTTGTCTCTTCCTTCCGGGCAACGTAGATAGTGGGGACGGCCTCTCGACCCTTTTCCGGACGGAGATTGCGTGGAAACAGCCAGACTGCTTCCTTTTGGTACATCCGCTGCATGTTCGCGTTGTAACATGTAACAACCAATCATACGCCCGCCTTTGACCCCGCGCTCCTCAATTCGGCTCCCCGGTTTGTCGTCCCGGGGATTGACGTCTGTGGTCTCAGTATGCCGCGCCCGAAGAAGCCAGGGGCGCCAGAGCCAAAACGCCGAAGTCGAAATGGATGTTGGTGAGTGCCATCTCAAGTGGAGCGTCCTGGAACTCTCTGGTAACACTCACTTACTTGCCCGTAGGCCGTGTAAAGCGCGAAAGGTGAAGTGTGGCGAGGAACATCCAAGGTGTACCAAGTGAGTTTGTCAATGTTCTTCCAGCTCTCTGAGATTGCGGGCTTCGAAGCCAGATGTACACCCCCGGCGGCGCTTGTCATGTCTTTTTATTACGGATGTCCCTCCGCATGCATTCTTTCCGCCACTTGTTTTGGTGCCATTGTTAGGCCAACAAAGCTCTGTGACCATTGTCATGACGGAGGAGTATGCTCTGAAATATACCTGTTCCCGTCAATAAGAGTTCCCAGGAAACCAGCCCCCTTTTGACCTTGGTAACAAGCAAAAACTAACCCATGAGACCAGCTGCCGAAAGACAGGAGAGACTTGCGACTATAGCGTGCGTCTAAACTGGGAGGGTCGTCGGACGAAAAGATCCCTCTCCTTCGAATCAACAACAGAGACTGCTCAACTGCCGGAAGCGCCTCTAGAGCCCCAACAATCTTCATTCAGCCATACGTTTTCCATCAGTAACTCTGTACCCCAAATTCATCCCAAGTCTACAATCAGGCGTGCCCAAACCAGCCCAGAGAGTCTCAAACCTGGCAAAAGAAAGCTGGAGCCTCTTGGATCTATTGGTGATGGCCCTAACCAGTCAGGAAACGCTTCCTTTGGTACGTCATCGCATAGTCGGGCGCACATGCTTGCAACGTCCCTCATCGTTCCCGAAAATGCCGTTACCACGGCACCAGGCCCCTATCGAATTACTCCAGAAGTCACCAGTGCATTGCAGAGACCGCACAAAAGGCCCAAGTCGCTGGCTGGATCAAGTGACTCTGAGTGGCTTCGCCAGCACGGTCTCGCCTCTTCCCCGACGTCATTGACGGGGACTAGTCCTCCGGTGTCTCGTCTTCGCTCTTCCGGCACTGGCTCCATATCCGCCAGTTCCCCGTTGACGCTGGTATCATTGGGGTTTAGGTATGAGGATGACACTAGATCACCAATGCTGAGCTTGCCTTCACCAGCGTCTCCTGAAAGCAGTCGACTATCGGTAAAATCCTTGCTATCGGGTTCGCCGAATGCATCTCACGGTTGTAGCAGAAACACTCCATCGTCTTTGGGCACACCCATTGACTCAGCTATTACTACCAGGGCGCCAGACGAAGGATTGTTTTACGGGTATGATCTTGGCATCTGGGATACTGATATTGATCAGAACGATGACTCCGGGGCCATCTCTCAGATGGCAACGTACAGTTCATACGATACTGCCATTTCCAATGGCATTTCCGGCGAGGCCTCATGGCGTCTCGAATTCATACACAGCGCCTCTGTGCGGGACGGATACTATAGACAGCCGGTGCCAATATGGATACCACGCAACGTTCACCCGCTGCCGCCCAAGTGAGTCCCTATCATCTTGCACTCAGCTATGGGCTAACAGCTACAAGGCTTCGTGATAGTCCCATGAATCTTTTGGTCAGTCCAAAACCCCCTGGTCATCTCGATGCAACAGTATTTGCTTACCACAGTTTGCGAAACAGTACTTCGTAAGCACTCGTGATAAGTATCTGACTGTCGTGAAAATAACCTCCAGCGGCAGCATCACTTCCTAAACCACACAGCGAAAGGTGTGTATGATCTCGAGGTATTGAGCACGGAACCTGCCAGCTGATCTGTGTTAGTATTGGTCCCTTACGACGACCTCAAATCCAACCCTTTTCGAACAATTCTGCCGCAGATGGCAGTCAGAAACGATCACCTGCTCAGCTTGCTCCTCGCATACTCAGGCAAGTCGTTCCGTACCGCCTTCCCTTGTCTCCTCTGACGAACTGCCGCAGCTGCTCATCGGGCCAGGCTTCTGAGCCAAAAGGAGCCGCAGATGAGGATCGCCCTTTGGGTCCAAGACATCTTCCCGGTGCTCCGACAAGCTCTCGGCGACAGGGAGCAGATCATCTCAAACACTAGCTTGGCGACGGCCGTTATGCTAGCCTCGCTCGAGATCATCTCCCCGACGGCGTTCGGCTACGACATCCCCTGGCAGCGACACCTCAACCTAGCCCGGGACCTGATGTGGAGGCGGCTGGCCGACCTGCGCAGGACAGCGCGTGGGTTGGAAGAAGACCGCATCTGCGCATTCTTGTGGAGCTGGTTCGCTTACCTGGACGTACTGGGGAGTCTGAGCGGCGGAATGCCCGACGAGTCCTCGTCAAGGTTCCGGCTGCTCGAGTACATAACTCACGACACTGGCGACGACATGTACGAAATCGACTGCATCATGGGTTTCACGACTCGATGCGTCCAAATCCTGGCGCAGATCGCTGAGCTGGCTCGTGTCTGCGACGAGCAACGGCTCGGCCCGGGCGGACCCCCGCCGTCCGCCTGGATGCCGGGCCCGGTCTTTGTGCAACGGGCGCACCAGCTCGAGCAGGAGCTGATGGACAGCATGTCGCAGCCGTCACCGCTGTGCAAACATATTCAAAGCGTCGAGGACAAGGACCGGCAGGAGATGGTGCTCATGAACGAGGCCTTCCACTGGGCCGGGCTCGTCCACCTGCGCAGGCGCGTCCTCGGCAAGCCACCGGGGCACGTGGGTATCCAGGCCCCGGTGGGGAGGATCGTCGCGTGCCTGGAGTGCATCCGGCCCGGCGGCTCCGCGGAGACGGGGTTTTTATTCCCAATGTTCACGGCCGGGTGTAATGCCCTAGACGAGGGCCAGCGGAGCAAGATATCAGAGAGGTTCAGGCGCGTGGAGAGCAACGGCATGACGCAGGTAAGTGCCCTGCCCCTTCTCTTCGCGTTGTGTTGGGAGGCTTCCAGGTTGACGTTGCGGTGCAGGTCCACAAGGCAAGGGAGCTGATGGAACATGTCTGGGCATCGGGGCAAGCGTGGGAGCCTCTACTGTGCACGGATTTCGTAGGCTGAACACGAAATGCAGAGAGAGACCCAAGTTGCCTCTAGGGGCATTTGCGACTTCGGCCAGTTGAGGCGGCGTTCGGGTGGCGTTCTTGGGGCCGGACCGAGATGGGCATCGTTGAGGCACATCACGATACAGGGGAATTCTAGGCGATAGTTATGACTTCTGATCGGCTTCTGGCTACGCGTACTAAGACGACGAACGGAGACACTCGAGCAACTGTCGCAAGGGTTTGACGTAGCATTCGTATAGTCTGTTTATCCACCTCGAGGACTTGAGGGCTTGTCATCAGCCAATAAACGCCATGAGTTTTTGCCAGACATTCCCCGAGAAGATGGCAAATGCGAAGCACTTGTAGAGGCCAGGACAGCAGCAGCACGGTGATGGAGAAACTCTGCATTAAATATTTGATTTCTTTGGCGGGGCTATGGTATGAATGCGTACAGAGAAGACAAGATAAAAATGAAAATAAAAAGAGACATAAGAAACAAGCGTATCAAATAATCGTAAAAGTGCCCTTGAGATGCATCCTGCGGCCCTTGGGTCTTATTTCGCCCGAGGTGTAGTTAGAAAGTCATGGACCGACTACCAGTCGGCATCCTCGATCTCGAGAATGCCGACACCGGCGACGGTGTTCTCGTCAGAAACCTTGGTGTCCTTGCCGTTGGCGGTGCTGAGGACGACGTAGACCTGACCCTTGGGGCCCTCGGGGAGCTCAGGGACGACGAACTATGGAAAGCAAGGTCAGCGTTGAACAGCAAGTGACACCTCTCCGAAAAGAGGGCAATAAGTTGAGGGGGAAAGGAGGGAAGGGAGAGCACTTACGTCCTCGCCGCTGACGACAACCTCGCTGTAGTAGATGTCCAGGCCCGAGAAGAAAACGGCGTAAACCTCGGCGCCATCGGGGACGGTCTTCGCTTCGAGTGCGGCCTTGTAGGCGCCCTCGAAGATAGTGCCTTCGGAATTCTGGATGGGACCGGCGGTGAGCTCTGGGAAGGCCTTGAACGGGAGGTCGGGGGTGCCCGGGGCGAATCCCGTAATGAACTGGGCGGCGAGGGAGTAGACCTGGTTGAAGTTGAGGGGGGTGTCGAAGGGGGCGGGGAAGGGCTTCTGGCCCAGGGCGGCGCGGACATAGGAGGCGTGGCGGGCCTCAACGGTGAGGATGGAGCCGGCGACGGGGACGTACGCCTTGTCAGCGATGACGCCCGCAGCGCCGAGGTAGGCGGACACGCCGACGCCCTCAAGGATGCCAGCGAGGGCGAGGAAGGACTCGGCGTCGGTGACGGGGAAGCTGAAGGATGGCTCGGGGATGGCGGAGGCGCCGAGGGCCTTCTGGAGGAAGTCGACGTGCGTCTGTGGATTGTACTTTTTAGTTTCCCAGTTCCGCTCTGCAGCAGCAAGACACACGAGTCACAGAATGCAGCCGGAATGTCGGTGTGCTTGGGCAAAGAAAGGGGTCCGGTGACGGGGACTGGGATTGACTGACCTTTTCATCCTCGTAAATGATCCTTAGATTCTTGTAGAACTTCTCACCGACCTCGCCTGCGTACTCGCAGAAGTCGGCCTCGGTGAAGTTCTTGAGACCCTGTCCGTAGAAGGCCCTCTCGAGGTACTCCAGAGCGAGCGCGTAGTTCAAGATCGTGGAGTCACCTCCGGGAAGGGGGTCATAGTTGGCCCTCTTCTCCAGGGGGGCACCGAGAACGGAGGCGGCGGAGGCCGCCGCGAGGATGATTGATGAGGTGCGCATTTTTACAATTGTGTTCGTCTTAGTATTGGGCTTGTTTTAACGATGTAAATGATGTACGAGAAATAGTTTGAGAAATGATCTTGTTAGAAAAGACTGGAGGGTGGTGAGATGATGCTGTATCTACAACTCTCCCATTTTCGAGCCCCTTCCAAGAGGGGGGCGTTATATATACAGCATCCCAACGTGAGCATCTCTCCAACAACATGACGCCTTCGTGACAGATTTCGCAATGAAATTATTCAAAGACAACTCACATTCTCCTGTTTACAACCGCTGCCGCTCACAAACCCCGCTCTCGCTCGGCTCGGGTAGGACCTGTTCCATGGAGCTATTGAAGGACGGGCCGGGATGAATTCGCACTAGCAATTGCACCACATGCGAGGAACACATCATCATTCCCCAAAGGAGATGATGATCTCGTCATTGGAAAAATACACTGCGGCAAGGTCGTGGAGGGGACGGTGGGAGCCGCATCGTGGCTGTGGCCTGTGAGTAGAGCCCAACGCTCCGCGCCTGGCTGGCTAGTTAGCTTGTTTACATCTAGCAAAGAGAGACATCTTAGTGCTAGTCAGAATTTGCGGGTGAAGACAATTCCTGACACGAGAAATAGGGGGAGAGGGGCTTCTAGAGAATACCTGCCAAGGGATAGAAACCTAGGAGCCTGGGCTGGTCGAAAACTGGTGCAGAATGCCTCGACCGGCTCAAGGCCACAACAAAATGAAATGGCATGCTTTGGACACGAAGGAGACAGGCCCTCTAATCTAGTATGTCTCGGCTCGAGGTAGACAACTGGCCCCGAACGTTAGCTCGGTGGCTTTCCTCGTTCCCGGCTCAAGCGTGTCGGAAGATAAGCATTCCGAGCCCTATAGTGTGCGGGGAGGGAGAGGTGGCTCCCGTCAACGAAGTAACCCCATGAAAGTAAGCTCTCAACGCTGTCAACTCGCGGCAAGCATTTTGTGTTTGACAGAGACTGGGGAATCGTGGCTGTGATCGACGACGTTTGGGGAATAAGCTTTGTATTCTTGAGCAGCCCGGGACAACGGGTTGCCGACATGTTAGCGCCCCCTCCCCAAGATGTAGCAATGATGATCCGGTCGTCAAAGATTTGACTTGACGTCTCCACCGTACCGAACATGCCGCAGGATAGGCGGCTTCAGGTCGGATATGCTCTTGAAGCCGGCTAATCCCATGGTCAAATCGAGATCAGCAAGCAGCCCAGCAATCACAGCCTTTGCGCCCTCCTTGCCCGCGATGCCCAGTCCGTAGATGGCGGGGCGTCCAACAAAAACAGCCTTGGCCCCCAGGGCGAGCGCCTTGACGATGTCAGCCCCCGTCCGGACCCCGGAATCGAACATGACGGTGAGCTTGTCGCCCACGGCCTCGACGATATCGGGGAGCATTTCCAGCGATGCGACGCCGCCATCAAGCTGGCGCCCGCCATGGTTGCTGACAATGATTCCCGACATGCCGTGCTCAACGGCCAGCTTGGCGTCGTCGACGCTCAGCACGCCCTTGAGGACGATGGGGCCATCCCAGTGCTTCTTCAGCAGCGCCAGGTCCTCCCACCTGTGGTGATCGCCCGGAAAAGCCTCGCTAATCCAGTAGCGGGAGGCGCTGATGAGACTGTCCTCGATGGCGTCACCGTCGTTCTGCTCTGCGAACTTCCTGCGGAAGACGGGGTCGCTGAAGGCGACCGAGTTGCCCGTGCCCGTGACCATGGGCAGATACGCCTGATCGAGGTCGGTGGGCCGCCAGGCGAGGGTGACGGTGTCAAGGGTCACGACGAGGACCTTGTAGCTGTTGGCTTTTGCGCGGCGCAGGATGGAGCCCGTGATCTCGTCATCCATGGGCCAGTACAGCTGAAACCAACGGTGCTGGTCGCCGCAAGCCTCGGCGACCTCCTCGATTGTCGAGGTCGCCGCCGTGCTGAGGGTGTACGGAACTCTGAGCTCTGCGCAGGCCGCCGCCAAGCCTATCTCCTTGTCCGCGTGGAAGATGCCCTGGACGCCGATGGGGGCCATCAGGACAGGAGATTCTGAGGCGGATGTCTTAGGGTGGATGTCTCAGGCCGGTTTGTGGGCATTCAAAGCTTACCATAAGTGACGCCAAACAGCTCGGTTCTCAGATCCCGAGGATTGCTCGGTCTCAAGAAGCGAGGCACGATTTTCCACTGGCGAAAGGCCAGGCGGTTGGCGTCCATCGTGGACAGCTCTCCGGCCCCCCCGAAGACGTAACCAAAGGCCTCGGGTCCCAGCGCCTTCTTGGCCTGGGCCTGCAGGCCATTGGGATCCGTTGTCACGATGGGCATATGGCCAGAGATGATGCCATTTTGGTAAATGCTGACGGCGTATGCAGAGTACGGGGCGCGTTCGTCGCCGTCACCGGAGTCGGCCATTGTGCCAAAGCACCGTAAACGTAAATGTAGAGGGTCTGATGGAATGAGTGAGGCGCAGTGAAAGATAACAACATCCGCTGGGTACAGGATTAGTCGAGAGTGCTGGTAGACCGAAGGCTTGTCGTTGCTGTTCGTAAGATTGGTGAGTCGAGAACTCGGGGATCGAGGGACCGATTGTATGTATGCTGGGGCAGATTTGTGTCTTGGAATGCGTTGGTAGGCACCCTACCTGGCAAGCCTGGGTATGGGTAGGTGAGGTATTTGGAGAAGTTTGTCAGCTTCGCCTTTGGTTAGTAGATGCCTCGGCAGGAAGCTTGGGACCGGTTCTCTACAAGCAAGCAAGTCACGGTAGCATCAAGCTGGAAAAGCTTATGACATTGTCCACGCCCATACTCCCTCCATATGCGTATCCGGCCTGGAAATACTGCGCGCCTGCATCCGGAATGATTACTCATTCACCAAAGTTTGAACGCGCCCAGCTCCAGCAGATTGACGTTGTATCAACGCGCATAGAGCAAACACAGCGACTACGAAGAGTTCGGAAGAAGCTCTCCAGTGAAGCGACATGGACGGAGGGGAGGCGAGTGGCAGAAGTAATTCCACCCACTGCGCTGGTTTGGAGCGTATCTCCTCAAGGGCCGGCCGGCACCTGGCAAGGTACGTACTGACGAAGATCCGGTGGCTCCACAACGGACACCAAGGAACCCCACCACCGGAATCCCAATTGACCACCCCGCGATTCTCCCACCCGCAAAACATCCCGCAATCCCGGCAAAGGGGAGAAAAAAGGAGCCAGCCCACCAGCCCCGACGTACCTTCTATAACAACTTCTCTCGTCACCGGCCTCCATCCGCGCGCCATGTCATGACACCCGTCCTCTCCGCCGTCCACGACCGCACACACACACACACACACACACACACACACACACACAACAAATACCATGGACATCGACGATATCCTGCGGGAGGTCGACCCCGTCTCGCACGCCGTCCCCTCCGAGACGCGCGACCTACAGGCCTTGACGCGCGCCTGGGTGGCGGAGCGCTCCGCCCCAGAGCTTCTAGAGTGTGTGCACCCTGCGGTCGGAGAGACAGACAGACAGACAGACAGACCAAGAGACTGACCCGTGCGACTCCGTCAGATGGCCCGCCGACGGCCTGTTTGAGCGCGTCAACGACCGCATCAAGCGCCAGATCGAAAAAGTCGAGGAAATGACGGGCGACATGGACCCCAAGACCAACTTCGCCCTCATTATCATTCAGACCGAGCTCGAGCGCTTCAAGTTCCTCGTCCGGAGCTATCTCCGCGCCCGCATCGCAAAGGTAGACAGGCCCCCTTTTACCACCTTCCTACGTTCATCCGCCTCCCGTCCCCTTACCAGACAGCTGACACCTCCCCCTCCTATGACAGATCGACAAGCACGCCCTCCACTATCTCTCCTCGCCCGCCCTCCGCGCCCGCCTCTCCTCGACAGAGCTCGCCTACGCCACCCGACACCAGGCCCTCCTGCACAACCACTACCTCTCCTCCTTCCTCTCCTCCTTCCCGGCCCAGCTCCAGAACCTCAACGACACGGCCGGCAACATCAGCATGATCGACGGCCCGGACCTCGACACCGCCGTCTTCGTCCGCCTGCTGCGCGACGTCGACGTCCAGGGCAGGGGCACCGACTCGGACGGCGTCGTCGAGGGCAGGGAGGGAGACATCCTGATCCTGCGGTGGTCCAGCGCCAAAACGGTCGTCGACGCGGGCGACGCCGAGCTTGTTTGATGGGAGGGGTATTATCCCCGTTCATCGGCATGGCCGTGCAAGGAACAAGAGGATATCCCCAAATGTCCCCCCGGGGGTGGGAGGGAAGTCATGAGCCCGCAAGGCAACATGACGGCTGCGTCAGACTGCGGCAGCAAACCGGGACAGACAACCCCACGGGACGTCGAGCAGTACAACCCCGGCCCGGCTCTCTGCGTCGGACACTACCCGCACCCAAAGTTCCAGGGGCGACTTTACCCCATTTGACTCAGTGCGGGACAGGGGGAGCGAGAGACGCGGCCCTGGTCCACCTCGTTGCCGCCAAGAAGGCCGTGTGCAGGAGCAGGGTGTCTTCAGGCCTTCGAGAGACGTGCCAGACGCCGTCGTCAGACGTCGGGTTTCGTGACGAGATCCCGGAGGATTTCTGCCTGCCCGGTGGTGTCCGAACATGGTCCGGGCATCGCTGCGTTGCCTGGGGCGTCTTTCCGAAACCAGCCCATGCCGAGGACGGATACCAAGGTCGCGGCCTACGTGAAATGCAGCACACTTCACGAACATGTGTACCTAGGTCATGCATGAGGCTGCAATGGGAGAGTTGCGTGCCGTAGATTCCGTTTAGGAAAGCGACTGTCACCATACATAGCGCGGGTCCATGCGCAAGAAAATATAATGATGCGTCTCTTTTCGGAGATGGTGCATGTGTCCATCCACATCATCTCTCTCTCTCTCTCTCTCTCTCTTTTCTAATAGCGAGACTGAGTCATGAGTGATCTCGGCTATAAGTCGCTTCTTCCGATCAAGTAAGACTCTGCATCTCGCCCATGCATGCATCGCTTGCGTGAAAATGAAACTAATATGAGGGTCATCCCACAACAAAATGACACAAAAAGACAGCCCCCAAATAAAACGCCGGCTCATATATAGGCTGTGCCCGAAGGTCCCATCCATTCGGTCAACGCGCTTATCCAATCCACATCATCCGATTCCAGTGCCTCTCCCCCAGTTCATCATTGCGTCATTATCCCGTCTACCCTTCGTGGTCTCCATCACCCCCACCGAAGCACCAAACCAAATCCCTCAAAACGCGTACGCGTTGCCTAGCCCCAAGAACCCGGCCCCGCCAATCCCCCGTGTCTCGCTGTTTCGCCGGCTGGCCCCAGGCACGATCACCATGCCCCGGTCGTTCTCGAGCCTCAGCAGCACTTGCGACGGCCGCCGCTCGAGCCGGCCCTGCTTCTGCAGCGCGGCGAAGCCGAGCAGCGCCCCACGGAGGCCGATATCGAGACGCCGCGGCTCATGGAGGCCGAACAACCCCGCCGTGGGCGACGAGAACTGCCGCTTGTGCGAGAAGGGGCTGCGGCCGAGAGGCGTCACACCTGCGTCAGGGCGGGAGAAGAGCGGGCGCGGGATGGAGAGCTTGCGCATGTGGGAAAAGTAGCTGTCGCTTGCCTCGTCGGGGAGGAAGAAGGACGCGCGAGGCGACCAGTGCGAGAGGGACATTGACGGCGTCGTGTCGTCGTGGATGGCGGCTGTGTCGGCGTCGTCGGTGTCACAGACGGAGTGTTCGGAGAACGGCACGGCGGGCTCGGGGGGTTCTGAGTAGTCCGAGTCCTCAGTCTCAGTCATCAAGGGTGGAGGGGTGGACAGCTCCCGGGTCTCCTCTTCGTCCTTGTCGCTGAACGAGATCGCCGAGTCTGACGTCGGCGTACGCGAGGCGTCCGACGAGACGGACTGGCACTCTGTCAGGGTCAAGAAGGATGGAGCCCAGGGAGCCTCCTCAGAAGAATCAATGGTCGTTTCGGGGGGTTCCGCGAGCACCGCAGACGGCTCGGTGGCTTCAAGGGCAGGACAAGGCTCAGCAGCTTCGAATGTGCAAGGCTCAGACAGTTCAAGGACAAGAGAAGCTTCGGGTGTAGGAGCAGCCTCAACAACTTGAGGAGAAGACACCCTAGTGGCTTCGGGTAGAGAAGGAGGCTCGCTTGCCTCGGCAAACGGTGGAGCGGATGTGGTAGTTTCGATCGTGTCAGTGGAAGACGTACAAGAACCGACTTTGACAGCCGAACCATGAGCGGATGCAGCATCCTCGACCGCACGGCCAGACTCGCGTTTAGCCATGTTGTCGAAACATGATGATGCGGAGTCAAGGAGATTAGGCGAGGGCGTTGCAGACTCGAGAATGAGAGGGAAGGGGGCTCCCTGCTCGGAGTTGGTGGGGGAGTTGAGGCCCGTCTCTGTGGCGGTTGCGAAGCTCGAGGGGCTCGACATGACAGCCATGGCGGACGTGGAGTCCGCGTCATGGAACTCTGCGTCAGAGTCCTCTTCTCCCTCTTCTTCCTCGACGATGGTTTCGATGGCGTATTCCAGGAAGCCCTCAAAGCATCTCGGAGGAGTGGTTGGCCTGGGGCGAATCTCGGCAGGAGTGATGACAATCGCTGGCTCTTCCGGCGTTGACTTGGTGCTTTGAAGTACCTCAGATTCGAGCGCCGGCTCCGGCTCCGATTCGGCCGCTTGCTCTTCAGCGCCAACCGGGACGCAGCAGTACTCCAACCAGCCCTCGAGGACGGGCTCTACGGTGGCTGGTTCGACATTTGCATCAGGTAGCGCTGGCGAACGCGCGGGAGCAGACTCGGAGTCGGCCTCGGACTCGGATGCGACTTCCTCGATCTGTACGACTGCGTCATCAGACGCAGGCGAAGGGGAAGCTTCAGAGCCGGTCAAGAACCGCTGCTCAAATCCCGAGTCAGTCGACACCAGAGACTGCCGCGATACGGAGCGGCTGCCTTTGCCCATGAGGCTGAACTGCCGCGGTCCGTTGAAACGCTGCATCGTCGGCGTCGGTGGCCCTTCCAGGGAATCCTCCATCAAGTCGGTATCCGAGGTCTCTGAGCTCGCGATGGTCGGGTTCGCGTCAAAGTGCTGAGGGGTTCCAGAAAGCGTTCGCATAAAGGTGGGCGTGACCAGTAGGCTGTCATGGGGAGTTCCAACTTCTCCGTTGACGAGACTCGGGGTGGACGACGACGAGGAATATGTAGCAGTCTCACCGTCTTCGGCCAGGGAGGAGGACGGGCGGCTTCGGGAAGAATAGTCGACCTCGTCCCTGAAGCCGATTGCCTTGACCGGGGTTTCAGGCTGCTGCGACGGCCCCACGGTGTCATTGACGCTTTCGGCCGTCGTTTCAACCCCGCCAACCCCCTGAAGCGTTTCACCTCGCAGACCCGAAGGTTCGGACGACTCAGTGAAGCTGCTGCCATCGAATGAGGCCGGCTCGGTGCCATTGGGCGTCGGGATGGCGAGCGGACTGCTGCAAGGCAAAGTTTCCATCTCGACAGGGTCGTTCGCTGCTGGGACAGGCCGCTCAATGACACGGATATTCTGCGGCTCTGAGTCGGAGAGAGAGCACGTGTCCTTGACGACCATGGCAATGTCGGACTGGATTCGGTTCTTGAGTTTCGTGATGAAATGCTTCTTTACTGTCTCGGCGTCTTCATCTTGGCGCTGTCCTGTCGCGTAGCATGGCGAACGGGCCACGAGCGTCTTGTCCAAGACCAGATGGCCACGCTTGTGAGCCATGAGGGTGATGCTCATGTCGTTGCTGCCGAGGACATCCACGACGCTCGTCTCCACTCTGTCCAGGATGGCTTTGACGGTCCTTCGGGAATAGCAGGCTGCCGAGTCGAGACACACGGCAAATGGCTTCTCTGCCTTCCAACCGCGCCCGGACAACTCATAGACTGTGAGCCTGAAGTCATCCATCTCGCTCAGCTCCCTGTCCGTGTCGTCGCGGACCGCGCCAAAGGCGTGTTCGAGCTGGTCCAGAAACTGCTGGCAGTCGAGGCCGTCAGGGTGCTGGAAGAGGAGGAGGTTGCTGTCGAGCTCGCGGCGTAGGTGCCTGTGGTCCAGCCCAAGTTGGTTTCGTATTTGGAATCCGACGTGGACGGCGTTCTGCTCGGAATGGTGGCACTCGTCTAGGAGATCGAACTTGTTGCAAGACCGATGCTGTCTGTCAAAGGCCATCTTCCTGGCGTCCAGGGCACGTTGCATCGCCGTCGACAAGACCCAGGCCATATCCTCACCGTGGGACAGCGTCAGCGGAGAGCTCTGTTTGCTCTTGAGCGTGATGGTTCGTTGCCATTCCCGTTGCCTGCGTGACTTGCATCGACTGCGGAACGACAGGGTAATCTCGTAGCCGGGAAGAAACTCCCAGTCCTGCGTCGTGTCGACGAACCGCGACTCGGGGATGTGAAGGAGGGAGACCGGGTTGCTGAGGGGCTTAAGGATCTCTGGGTCGCTCGAGGACCGCTCGTGGGTCCTGCCGTGCATCCATCGAAAAGCCCTATCGTGAAGCTTCAAGAACGACCCGATGATACGGTCGGTGGAGCGGGCGATCTCCAGGGCGGACGGTCTGTCCATGGGATACTTCTGGTACGACTTGAAAGTTTTGGTGGCCCATGGTTCTGAGCCTCCTCGGTATATGTGATAAACCAGCTCGAAGCGCAGCGGCTTCCCCTCGCCGATCTGGGGAATGGTCCGTTCGAGGGCGGTCGAGTCTCTGCGGGTGAGCAGCTCATGCGAGCAATGTGTTAGGCGTCGAATAAGGGCCTGGCAGATTTGGTCCGTCGGCTCGAATCCATGGGAGGACTGATACTGTCTCTCGTAGGTGAGGTCCAGAGACGACTGAAACTTGATGCAGACTCTCACGGCCAAGCCGGCGGGCGACGGCGTCGATGTAAATTTCGGTTCGCTGTGGCCAGTTGCGGTTCGAGGCCGCCCCGGGCTGGACAGAAGAAACCTCCTCTGGAAGCCCGAGGCGCCGGAATGCGACGTTGAGGGACGGACAAGATCAGGCTCGGCCATGTCCGTCTAAAGGTGTCGGAATGGTTGATAGCAGCGCCGGTGGCTTGCTTTCTCGATTGGTCGGTGACGTTTGAATCCCGGTTCCCACCAGACTCGAACCAAAACCGTCAGATGGTAATCCGGGGGATGGGAGGGGGATAGCGGGTGGTCTTAATAAAAAGCGGTTTCGATGGGGGACGAGACGAAGCAAGTGACACTGGCTGCCCTAATGCAGGAAAGTCTCCATCAAGTCATCCATAAAAAGGACCCCAACGGAGTGCACAGGGAGGGAGAAGGAGGTATGTACTTCTACCTTGGGCCTCCCTTGACCAAAAGAAAGAGGGACCCAGACTAAGGATCCAGGAAAAGGTGACGGAAGCGGGTGTGGGCGGAAGAGAAGCAAGCGCATGTGCTGCAGAAGCAAAGAAGAGACACAACACACAAGCACACACACCTAACCGCGCAGGCGGGTCGCGTGAGGACCATGTCCTATGTATGAGATGTTCTGGCTACGATGGTGGTGTGGTCCTGACGCGCCGATGCAAGAGGTTGGGCAACCCATGGCATGATTTTCCCCGGTGCATAGCACGTACAGCTTATTACAGGGGCAGCCCGACCAACCAGAGGAGCGTCTCTCACCCTTTGGGATGAAGCTTTTTTTTTTTTTTTTTTTTTTTTTTTGCAGGCCATCGTGTAGTGTAATCTTGTGGTCCGTCAGGTGGTGAGGTCAAGAGCGAGCGAGATAAGGCTGGTTCATCCGATGGCCGATGATGGGCCGACACTGAGACATAGGGAGCGGGAGAAACGACAACGACGACGGCAGACAGGGAATGTTGGTTTGGTGGTTGACGGGACGTGCCCCGAAAGCAGAACCACATCATCTAGCGGTAGCCGTGTACGATGTACCCGCTCGCATTACTGGCATCATTAAAGGGCAACCCAACCCGGAAAGCAACAGCAACTTACTCAAGCGGCCCGGATTGCCATGGTGATTTCCCACGGGCAGCTGCAGTGTAGCGTCGCGGCGAATGACGGCGAGACAACACAACCAGACAACGGCCCCTCAAGCCCACCCGCCCGCTTCGCCATGTCCGGGTCGTCAACTTGCTACCTCTGATGCTAAGTAACTAAGATGGATCGAGCCGCTTGGATTTCGCGCGTCGTCAGGCCCCCGGGAGAAAAGAAGAAGAAAAGAGCAGAGTTGGGAGACGTGAACACGCAAGGCCGCAGTGGCTGACTCCTACTCCTGCACGGAGTGCTCCTCTTCGCTGCATGCCATGCCATGAATTTCGCGCCGTACAGTCCTGTTTCTGAGGCAGTGAGGCTGGCACATGCATGGTCAGATGGTCTCCTGCCTCATCCAACGCATCGAAAATGGAGTCTGACGGGATGAACAAGGGGCAAGCGCAACATGGTGGAGATTGAGCGGTTTCCATTTTTTCTACCCTTGAAAGGGGCGTCGGGAGAGGTTGTTCCAAAAAGAGAAAATGGAAAACAAAAATCGTTGGCGTCAACGATTCGGCAAGACGATGGACGGACGACTCTAGCGTTGCGTGCGGGACCTGTAAATTGTAATGCTACGAGAGGGAAATAGAAGTTGGGCAATCGGGGCAATCGCGCGACTCGCCAACATGTGAGCGTCGTACTCGATGACTGACAACTGCGCATACCGAACCTAGAAGGCTGGCTAGATGGATGTGTGGATGGATGCACCGCCGGGCTGGGCTGAACCTGGGCGTCGGGAACTCTCGCTACGTAGTAAGCTCTCGAAGAAAGCCGGATCCGTCACCAGATCCTGGCATGGTCTCCGCCCAAACCCAAAGCTGCCAGATGCCGGTGCCGGGCCAAGGGTGAGGCGTGGGAAGAGGAGCAGCAGAGCGCGGCACAGATCGGAGAGGGGGGGCTTGCGCGAGTCCATCTGCCAATCTGGCGCTTGTTGTTTTCCTCCCCGGTCCGAAAACCAAAACTTGGAAAGGTCGGGTTGACCGCTGCTGGGGCCAGACGGACAAAACTCTTCGCTGAACAGTAAACAACAAAGGCTTTTGGAGCGAGCCCACACCTACGACAATCTCGGTACGGCCAATGACGGCGTTTGCATGAACCGTCAACGCCCCGCTTGTCAGGTTCTGCGCCAATCGGCATCGTGTATTACATAAGTGGAATGTGGAGGCCGTCCCTTACCTGTCCTTCAGGCTGTCCTCCTTCCCTAAGGTTCCCTAGCCTCTAGGTAAGGTACCTAGGTAGGTAGCCAGGCTAGCCACAAGGTCTGCCAAAGGTTCCCGAACAAGACCCCCAGTCAGAGCTCCACGGCCGCCATCCATGTCCAACACCATGTCCGATGTCGTGGTCTTGCAGTCCTGGCCAATGTCCACTCCGATGGGACAATCCACCCCGAGGTGGAAACCGTGGATACTTGTCTCCTGCGACCACTCAAAGAATGCGACGAAACGAAGCAAAAGAAGAGAACCAAACCAACTTGACGCAAAAGGCCGTGACTTTGGGTACTGTATTCATTCGTAGGCGCGGCCGGCTTTGGGCGTCATGGCCGCCAGCCACGCGCCTTTTGCACCCGCCTCCGTCCGCCCCTGCCGCGACTTGCCAGCTTAGCTCCCAAGATCCGTGCTGCCCCGAAACCGAGCGTCTCTGTCGGTCGTCTACGTAATTCGTCATTGCGCCTTGTCTCTTCTTGGTGATGGACGTCATGGGAATGAAATGCGAACCAAGACCGTCGAAAAAACAAAGGTCTCAGCGTCGATCTATGTGGTGTTCTCGGACTGTGTTCCATTTGCCAAAATCTCCGCTCGGGACTCCTAAGGCTGGTAATGGGCAGAGAGACCCGTCGGGGAACAGCTCTCGATCGGAAAGAAAAACGCCGCATCGAACCCCAGGAGGGCCCGAGCGAGCTGCTTCGAGACCTTGAGGTGGTTCCGGGGGTACGTTTGCACCCGTCGAGGCGAGCCACCAATCGCAAAATNCCCCCCCCCCCCCCCCCCCCACGCCGTCGGACCTTTGTTGTCTTCAGGAGAGCCGCGGGTCGTCATCGATCATGACAGCCTCGAACCATCTGCTGTGTGGCTGATCTCTGACGCTTCGAGAACCGGGAGCTTGTCGATGCATCATCTTACAACTCGTCGATGTGGCCCTGGTTTGGGTTGGTGGGTAAGGTTGAGTCGAAATCTAAAAAGTAAGTTGTCCTCGATCGCGACCTGGAGGTGACATTCGGGCATGGCGCGGCTTTGTCCAAACTGCCATACTTGAGACTTTAGATAAGTTTTCGTCATCGTCAATTGTCACAGGCGAAATTGTGTGGCAACTATTGAGCATCGCTGCTGTGATATTAGGGCGTCTTCCGACAGTACCAGGATACATGGTACCAGTACTTTTACCTCCCCGACGTTCCGCTAGACGGGACTTTATGTAACTATGTAATGACTTGGGTGGATGTAATATGTGCTCTGTTGCCTCTCAACTGGTCTTTTTCACATGTTCTCACCGGCACTTAGGAATGGTACACACGACGGTGACAGTAATGGAACGGCGAGCAAAAGCAAAGTGAAATGGCGAGTTGTTCTGTCCAACCAACTGGCTTAAAACGACGTTATATATACTGCTATCTTGAGGCTGCCTAATACGATGCTTATGATAGGTATTCTTACATGTCCAGTTTGCTGCACAAGACGGGGGCAAATTTCACAGCCACCATTAGAACTATTGCGCATCCACGCTTTTGGGTTTAAGAAAATTGCTTTGTCGTACATGTCACAATGACAATGACAGAGTATATACAAGCGAAGCAGTCGGTCTTGAGAACCAGACTGGAAGTCGAGAATTTCAACGGCTTTTACTGCGCCGACAAGATGCTATTTATTGTGTCTTTTCCTGTGCTTGGTATGATGCTGATATGCGAGTGGTCCGTGCCTGATTACATGCCCAGAAAGTATAAATAAGATGTAGGCGGAAAACTGCTCTGCTCATAGGGGCTGAACCCATGCAAACTTAAACTCGCAAGCTCGCGGGCAGTCTGGGCAGATCCTCTTGGGTAGGTCCGGCAAGGGATCCGCAGCTTTTTGTATGCTTGTCGCCATGGCATGAATTGTAACGAGGAAACCCCTTGGAAACAGACCATGGTGGCCGAGACAAACAAACAAACCCTATGGCAAATGAGTCCTGTTTCCATGATCTTGGAAAAAGTAGAAACCACTGTGAGACAGCTTTGTAAAGGCCCCCGAGCCTTGTAAATGCCCCTCACTCTTTTGCGTTCAAGTCCTAATAGAACCAGCAATTCAAGGCAGACTTGGCCTCTTGACCTCTTAAGGTGGTTCGTTGGCTGTAGGTTTACAAACAGACACTTTGATATCCTAGGGTTTGACAATGAAACCCATGAGCCCTTATGAATACGCTCTTGAGCGCCTATCTAAGCAAAGGCAACCAACCCCCCTGGTTCCACTAATCTGTACGTGGGCAAAAGTTGAAAGATCAAAAAAAAAAAAAACCCCCTTGCCTTGCCTGTCCTTTGACAACAATACGTCGCGAGGCTGCAACTTGCACTGTCCACGTAGGCCCTTGCTTGCTCTTGCTTAGCACATACAGAAGCCCTCAAACCAAGCAGGTTGCATCAGTCGCCCAAAGGTAATTCATCCCAGTCTTGCATTCGCACAATGTATCTCACTAATTATTTCAAGCCAGGAGTTGCTCTAATTGAAACACCCCTTAGCTTCCCAGACGCTCCTGCCAACAATGGTTCGCAAGCTGGGAGCCACCGCCCGCAAGGCTCAGGAGGCACAAACAGCCTCCAGTGCGATGGAGAACAAGACCAATGAGAACAGGACCAACGAGAACAGGACCAACGAGAACAGGGTCAATGGCGATACGATGAAGGGCCATGTGAAAGCTGAGCACAACGATCTTGCCGACCATGATATTGACGACTTGCTTGAGTTCATTGAGGTGAAGCTGGAGACTCTCTATCTTAAGGACAAAGAGGAGCAGCAGCAGCGCACAGAGAACACCAACCTGGAGACAAAGTTGCAGGGTCGTAACCTTCAGGGCAAAGAGAAGCAGCACAGTATCTCTCAGCTTGAGGCAGAGTTAGAGAATCTCAACCTCCAGAACAAGGAGGCGCACACTGCCCCTCAGCTGGAACTAGAGAACATCAGCCTGAAGACAGAGGATAACGTCGTTCCTAAGAAGAATAAGAACAAAAACAAGAACAAGAACAAGAAGCAGAAGAAGATTGACGCCCGCAAGGCAAAGGAGGAGGGCGCCCAGGAGACCCAGAACAAGGGCGACACCCCCAAGGTCAAGCTGGAGAGCACTGTCGGCAAAATCAAGGCCAGGGTCCCAGAGGCGAAGGAGAACGCCGAGAAGATCAAGACCAACGTCGCCCCAAAGCCCCAGCACGACGACGACGGCGGTGTTCTTCTTGCCGGAACGGAGGAGAGATCTGCCTCCCGGACCAAGGCGGAGAAGAAAGCAGAGGACGCGGCCAACTTCTTCAAGCAGTGGGACGAGTACTTTGGCAAGAGAGAGCTCGCCGACTGGCAGCGCCTCTGCCGCGACCTCGGCCTCCCCGGAGACTTGCCCAGCAAGACCCAATGTTGCAAGGTTAGTCGTGTTCGACGCTTTTTCTTTTCCCCTGACAAGCCC
>NWBT01000049.1:2538694-2571328 GCA_003386485.1 Colletotrichum lentis | reverse complement strand
CCCCCGGACCGCGAGAGACCTTCCAGGCTGACACGTTTTCCCTTTCACTCTCGCTCTGAAGGCCATGAGCAAGGTCCACGTCAACATCAGACAGTTCCTCAGCGTCACGGACCGCCCCGCCGAGGTCAAGGTCTTCAAGAGCGTGTACCAGCTGGCTTACTACACCCGCAAGAACGGCCTGTGGATGCCCAAGAAGGACTTTGCCAAGGGTGACCCCCTCAGCAAGCTCCGTCGGGAGATCGGCAGCTGCCTCTTCCTGAGACTCTAAGTTGAAAAGTTGAGAGATGGGGACTGCCGCATGGCGAGGAACAAGGTTACAGCTCAATGGAGGCACGAGGGCCATATCTCTGGCAGGATGGATAGTGGAACGGTGGATGTCCGTCTCTCTGACATGAAGAAGGATGGTGGAACTTGGGATGCCCCCTTGATGGACTTTCAGATGGCCTTGCAATAACACACAGTTCGATTTTCTCCCGATGACGACTCCCTCTCTCTCCCCCTATCTCCCTCTCCCTATCTCTCTCCTTCTCTAACTCCGTATCTCCCACATTCTAATCTTGCCCGTGTCATTACCAACCGCGAGAAGCTCGCTGCTCCGCCCGAACGCCACGCTCGTGATCCTGCCCAGCGGCGTCTGCGCCGTGGGCCAGTTCCTGTAGACGGTGCAGCTGGGCAGGTGGACGAGGCGCAGCGCGTCCTTGGTCTCCATGCTGCCGAACGCCAGCAGCTGGCCGTCGGGCGAGAAGGTCAGCACCGTGATGGGCGTGACCAGCTGCTCGAAGCGGCGCGCCGGCTCGGGCTGCGCCTCGACGCTGACCTCGCCCGTCGTGGACGTCTTGACGAGCGTCTCGCGGTCGTAGATGTTGGTGATGCCGCTGCTGGACCCGACGGCGACCCAGCGGTCGTCGCCCAGGAGCTCCGGGCCCCGGTGGCCGCCCAGCGCGATGACGATGCCGCCCACGCAGCCCTCGTCGCGCCACACTGCGAGGAACTTGCGCTCCTCCATGCTGTACTCGCCGACGGAGCCGTCCTTGCCGAGGATCGAGAGGCCGTCGCCGGTGCTCCACCACGCAAAGTCGGCGATGCCGTGCCGGCTGTCGAGCCGCGCGGCGGCGATCCACTGCCTTGACTCGGTGCTGACGATGTTGATGATGCCGCCGCCCTTCCTCGTCGACGCCACGAGGCCCATGTACCGCCCGCAGGGGCTGAGCTTGAACCTCTCCATGGTCTTGTGCTCGAGCCGGTGGCCCTGGATCTGGCTCGTCTTCTGCACGTGGCCGGATTCGAGGTCCCAGCTGTGGAAAAACTTGCGCCGGCCGGCGAAGAAGATCTGGTCGCCTGCCGGGTACAGGAACTCGGCGCGGCGGACGTCGACGCCCTTGGCCTGCACCGAGGTGAGCATCGGGTTCGGCGTCGGGTGGGCCGTCGGGTTGAGGTGGTGCAGGTACAGCACGGAAGAGACGCTGGAGGAGAGGAGGACGGGGTATTTCGGGTGGAAGGACAGGTTGTTGACGGCGGCCTTGTGGGTGTCGGGGATCTCGCGGGTGCGCTGGATGTCGATGACCTCGGGCCTGAGGCGGGTCTTGCCTGTGGCGTCCCTGCCGGCGAGGCGACGGACGTCGCGGAGGAACTTGTCGAGGGGCGCGGCGGACAGCCCCGTGTCGCTGCTGTCGTCGCCCTCTTCGTCGGAGCTGTTGGAGGAGTCGGAGGCGGTGGCGGCGGACGAGCGTCTTCTTCTCTTGGCGGGCCGGCCCTCTTCGGATTCTTGCGCCCATTTCGGCAGGGGGTTCAGGCGGAGGAACTGTGTTCTCAATCTCCTGCTGTACTCGGCGCCGCTGACCACGTCCTCAGCCTCGGTGAGGCGTAGCTTCCGTAACCTCGTCGCGGTCGCCAGGGAGACTGTCAACCGCTCGTCGTCGCTATCTTCCCACGCAGGCGCGCCTTCTGCGGCATTCTGTTCTTGATTGGACGCCTTTACGGCGTGGGAGCCCTTGGCCGTGGGCACGCCGGTGTCGAGGAAGAAGAGGTCGTGGTCGGCAACATCCTCTAGCGTAAGATCTTCGGGCTTGGTGAGCTGCAGGTTCTGCTCCTTCTCCAACCGTTCGATATCGCCGAGTACATCGTTCCGGAAGAGCTGTTCGCGAAAGTCGGCCCTCCCTCCCAAGACCAGCTTCTCGAGCTCCTCCTCGTCGGAATCCTTCTCGTCGAAAACGGGCTTCGATTTGCGCTGGCGGGGCGTCTCCTCCTCGAGATCGGACTCCTCCGAAGAAGTCACCTCCTCCTCGTCGTCCTCATCGGAAAACTGCTCGAACGGTTGTTCTTTCGCCATTGTCGCGGGCTGGGTGTGTTTGACAAGGATTTTCGGTCGTGAAGCGCACCGACAGACCAAGATGGGGAATAGGAAGGCGGCTTGCAGTGGACGTCCAGATTTTTTTTACTGGGGCTCTCAGCCTCGGAGATGATCCTAGCCAGTGATTGGGCAGGAATTCAAGCCATCGACGCAATTTGGCCAATAAAATCTTCCTTTATGCGAGGCTGATTTGCGGGGCATTTGACCCCGCTACATCAATCCCATGTGCTTCACTCCCTCCCTCTCCCTTTTTCAATATTGCATCAACTTTCACCAGTACAGGTGTGCAACTGCTTTTCTTGCACGGAATCAACGCGATGGAGTATTTTGCAGACAGCCTGATTCTTCGTATATTTGGTCTGATGGTTGTCTGGTCGACCAGACGGCCTGGTGTACACCTCGGATCTCATGGCAATATGGGATGAGGGATGCGGCTCATGAGGAGCGGACTACATGGAGTACGCAATATGCACTATGAAAAAGAGATCCATCAACCTGCCACTTGCCGAAGCTCAGATGGTCAGCAATAACGGCAGAAAACGAACTTCTGCACCCGTTGTGCAAGCTTGGGTTTCCGGTAGAATTCATTCATCATTCCACAACGACGCCAGGCAACGTCCAACTCGATTAACAGACAATCTTCAAAACAATCTCATGCCTCTCGATTTCTTTCCGTTCTTTTCAAGTGACTAAAAGTCTGCTGTGCTACTGAGAAACGAGGCGTGGGTAGTGAGCGACACGAACTCTACCATTGGCGTTGGATGAGAGGATCGCATTGTTGCATGACGAAAAGGGGAGAGTTGGCGTGTAAATTAGACATTGTTTCCCTTGGAAAACAACAAACGCGAAGCGCGCCACGTTCCGGGACTCATGCCGCGAGGAATGACTTCAGAGCTGCCGACATTGTTATTGACAAAGCGTTTCTTTGTGATCTACAGCGTCAGTCTTCGTCCGCCGATTCTCTGTGTAGTGGTAATCTTGGCTATTTCTTCCTCTTCCCTCGAGAGTCTTTTCCCCCATCTCGGCAGTCGGATCATGATGCCTCTGCGAAACCTCTCCCCCTTCCTTTGGTGAGGCTGGAGAATGCTAGAACTTACATCGTGAACAGAATCATAGCAGCCAACATAGTACAGATGTCTCAAGAAGATCGAGAAGACCGCCAAACTAATACGACCGTTGTAGGAGCCGTGTACAACGAACATTGAAGATGACTTTCATGACTATTGTAGCAAACTAGTGGATACATCGAGAAACACAGGTTGGCATAGTCAATGAGAAAAAGAGAGGTTAACAAGTCCAAAAGTCGAAGGGCGAAGCACCCGAGGGTGAAGGAAGCCGTAGAAAACAACTCCGCCTTCTTGGACAGTCATGTCGAGATTTCTAGCATTCGACTCGATGGTCTTTGATCCCGGGACAATCTGCTAGCAAAAGAAGAAAAGAAACCACCCTGAAAAAACTTCACCGCTTCAATATGGTAAACTCCCAGTTCCCGCGTGTTCATGCCGCCGCTCTCCCGGCCGGGGTTATACGACTCCTGAGAATCCAGTAAAATAAAGAACAAAACCGACCGTGGCTGTGTATACACGCTTCTACCGCTTTTCAATTGCCAAATATCGCTTGCAGGATCACAGCGCCCCCCTCAACCTCTCACGGCGGCCTTCAACAGCCCATCCAGCCTTTCCAGATCGGGGCTCACGCTCTCGTGGCTCTTCAACGTCAACACCGCCGCCCGCTGCGCGACATCGATCAAGTCCTCGACCCTGCCCCCCTTGGACAGACCCGCAACCATGACGCCCAGGAACGTGTCCCCGACGCCGTTGACGGAGACGATGTCTTCAACAGCGACCGTCTCCGCCGGCGGGAACAGGCGCATGTACACGCCACCGATGGTGGGGTGGTCGACGTGGGCCCTCGTCAACAGCCACCTCTCCTCCTTTCTGTCCCTCAGGCGCGGGTCGTCCTTTGCCAGGATCGCGGTCAACAGCACACCCTTGGACCCCAGCTTCGTGACGAGGGTGGGGATGTAGGGCAGCAGGTGGATCATCTGCACGGGGATGCCGGCGTCGGTCAACTCCCTGGACGTCAGGTACACGAACCGCTCCCGGGCGCCGTGCATCCCGAAGGCGTCAATGACCGCGAACCACTCGGGCGTGTCGAAGAAGCCGTTCTCCTTGGCGGCGTCGTACATGGCCGTCAGCTCATAGTGGTTTGGCGACGCGATGTCGATGCCCGGGTCCGGGAACACGCCGAGGTGCGGGTGCTCGCGCGCGAACAGACCGATGGACTTGGCCGTCGAGACGGGCTCGAAAGCGACCTTGCAGTCCTGCTCGCGGCCGGCCTGGATCCAGGCCCGGACGTCCCGGGGGCTCCAGTTGCCGTCGACGACGAGCCAGCGCGGCCTGGCGCCCGCGACGGCCGACTTCCAGTACTCGGGGAACGAGTGGTTGGCGAAGATGCCCATGTCGGCCATGGCCACGACGAGGTTCTTCTCGGCGTCGTTGACGGCCACGTACTGGGCCGTGCGGTTCGAGCCGTGGTACTCGGAAGTGAGCTGGCGGATGTAGGTGGTCTCGAGCCCCGAGGCCTCGAGGGAGGAGAGCACTGTCGCCCCGGCGCTTTTTGTTTTTGTTTATCTCAGAACACGGCACGACAGAAGACGGGTTTCGGGAAATGGGTGAGGCTTTGACTTACACGTCGTCCCCGATCAAGCTGCAGAGGCGCACGCTGATGTCCTTGCTCACCCTGCGGGCGGCGAGGGCAACATTGTGGCCGACGCCGCCGATGGACTGGTTGATGCGGGCAGGGTTCGACGTGTGCATATGCGGGGAAACATCCTTCTTGTCCCCGAGGGGGTGGTAGTCACAACTCAAGTCAATCGCCACGGATCCGGCCACAAGAACATCCGCCTTGCTCGGCTTGGGCGCTTTTGCCGGGGCCGCAGGTTTCGCGGCGGCGGCGGCGGCGTCATAACCAGAAACAAACGTGTTTGAAGAGCTATCTACGCAGTCAGATTCTACCTCCTGGCCTGCGCTACGCGCGAAAGGAAAAAGAGAAAAGAAAGAAGAAAAAAACCCTCTTTCACTTACACGGATTCCGAGCCGGCGCCCTCGTCCAGCAGCTTGGAGAGTTCCACCGCGATCTTGGTGGCCCGCGCCACGTTGGCCCTCACCAGGGCCTTGTTGGCCAGCGTGCTCCGCTCCCGCGTCAGCTCCCTGATCCTGCCGAGGACGTACGGCGTGTTTGTGGAGCCCGTGAAGCTCTTCTCGACGGCCTCCGTGACGGCCGTCTCGATGACGACGTCCATCTCGGCGCGGGGGATGGCGTGCTCCTCGGGAATGGGGTTGGCGAAGAGCATGCCGGACTCGATGCCCAGCCTCTCCTGCGCCAAGATCATGGCCGCGGCATCGCGCTCCGTCTGGACCACCAAGGGGCTCCTGGTGCCGCTGTCGCGGGCCCAGAAGGCGGGGAAGTCGACCTTGCCGGTGCGGCCGTCGGCGAAAGTCGCGACGAAGGCGCCGTGCGTCTCGAGGAACTCGAGCGTGCGCGGGATGTCGAGGAACCCCTTGCAGCCCGAGCTGACGACGGCCACGCGGGTGCGGCCAAGCTCGGTGAGGTCCGCCGAGACATCCATCGAGTTCTCGCCACCGCGGTGGACGCCGCCCAAGCCGCCAGTGCCGAAGATGCGGACGCCGGCGAGCCGTGCAAGGAGCATGGTGCCGGCGATGGTCGTACCGCCGTGGACCTTCTTGCCCGTGATGCCCTGCGTGGTCTGTGAGCTTGCTTGCTTGTTTTGCGGCCGGTGAATGGAGATTCAGGGGAAGTGACGTGACTTTGGGAAAGGCCACCAGAGCAGGGACCAACTCACCAATCCAACCAGGTGGGCAACGTCCCTCCTCGACACCTTGCTGGCAGTGCCCGAGTCGACCATCTGCGCGACCTCGGCCCCGGTCAAGCCGACGACAGGCTCGCCGTTGAGGATGCCGCAGACGGCGGGCACGCCGCCGCCGCGGCGTACGACGTCCTCCAGACCGAGATCGTTGCCCAGCGCGCCGTGGGTGTAGATGGTTGACTCCAGAGCGACGACGGGCTTGTTGTTCTCGACGGCGTCGGCGACCTCCTCGGACACGCGCAGAAGATCCTTCAACCCGGCAGGGGTCCGGTGGGCGGCGGCGCTCATGTTGCGGCGGTCCGCCTGAGGCCGCCGGTCGAACACTGCACCCGCAGGCGGCGCTCGGCTCGGGTACCGGCAGAGCTGTGGCTGGGAGAGCGCGTGTCTCGCCAGTCGGCGAGACGGACGTGTGAGGATCATGGCTCGGTGGATGATGGCGACAACGGCTGGTGAAGGTGTGTAGATGAAGCAGATGGGCTCAGCCCGTAACTCAATCCCCCCAGGCTGCAACAGGGGGCAGAGTACGGATTGGAGAGAAGAGCTACTCAGCTGCAGTCCAATTGAGCCTGTTGCAAGCCTATTCGATGAGGTAGATGGCTATTCTTGAGAGAGGGTTGAGATGGTGATATGAAGATGGACGAGCTGCGGTGCACGTCCTGTCAGATACGTACACTACAGGAACACAGTGCACAGCCAGTGAACACACACTGTCACTGGCTAGCTCCGTTTTAGCTTCCCTCCTCCTCCTCTGCCGCCTCGACAGTGGCCTATCCCGTCACAACCAAATCACAACCTTCTAAAGAGCCCTAAAAATGGCGCCCTTTTGTTGTTGAACCCCGTGGCAACGTACAAAAGAACCTTGTCTCCCCGATCGGGAACTGAAACCAGGGTTCCTGCGCGCAGCGTTCACTGAACGTGTTGATGACAAGCAGACATCCTTACCACTAGACTATTGGGGATGTGTTGATATGTCCTTCTGGTGAACGTTGACTGTGGGGAAGAGGGCTGGCTTAGTGTGAGAATAATGGACCGCTAGTGGCCTGCGCAGGGGTTGGTTTATAGTGTAAAAGCGCCTTTCTTCTGGCTTGCCTGTTAGGTTAGCCAGTTATAACGTTAATATCGAAGAGGGTGTTAAAGACAAGAGAAACGATAGTGCAAGGTTAAGTTCAAGGGGGACTTGACTAACACAAAAAAAAAGTGATATCTCCTCTGAGGGTGAAGGTCCGTTCTAACTCTACAGATCTAATAGCAAGAGCTGTAGGACGACAAGAACAATGGACGTACGGTTGAAGACAGGAAGTACACCGGAGGATCACAACTCCATAAACAAGAAGGGAAGCGCACCTGACGATTGGTGATCAAAAGCAGGGGCGTCTTTTCAGATGGGCAAAGCAATCATCCCCCTTCTTGGGAGTATGCTTTGGCCATGCGTAAGTGTTGTAAATAATCACAGGGTTAGGTTTCACAGGGTTGGGTTCGATATATTGAAACGAAGTGGGAAAAACCTCACTATTGGTATTCTGGTGCGGCTATGAGGAGGAAAGTAGGTGGGTAGGTTAGGCGCCTCGAAAGTCAAAGGCCTACTGTCCCACTTTCGCGTAGGCCACCCTTTGCCCCACCTTGCCCAGGGCCAGGTTCATCCTGAGCCCCGTGGTTGCCGATTCTGTTCCAACAGTAAGGATTCCTCTGTCAGGGCATCGTTAGTATTGCTTGAATCGACAAGATGCTAGGAGCAGCTTTCCGCACCTCGTGTCCAGCTCGGCCTGATGAGACTCTGTATTCTGGCTGTAAAAGAAACGTCATCATGTCCCATCTCCCTCCTCCTGGCCAGGGTATGAATTCCGTAAAAGGGTGGACATAGCATAGAGACAGCAGAACTACCTATACAATGAAATCACTATGCGCAAGTCAAAAGCCAAGTCCAGGGTATCTTTCAAGCCCATTCTCCTAGACATCAATGCAATCAAACTCTTTAGGCTATAGTTATTCCAACACTCTTTCTTGTTTAGGTACCAGTGTGTTGACTGCTGCTTAACCCCACTGGACAAGCACCTTCTTAGCCTTCTTCTTCCGTTGCAACCAGCTGTGAGAAGAATGCATCCGCCACCCAATCACCACGCTACACATGCACCACCAACTCAGTCTAACGAATCCATCTCTCGCTGGCGTCTCGCAGCTCGCTCATACGATCATTTCCAACTCACACCTCGCTTCCTCTTCTTGTCACAAAAGAAACAACTTCCCCCCCTCCACCCCCCTATGTCATGCTCCAGACCCCGTCCTTGAACTCCTCAAACAGCGCCAGATCCACACTGGCCGCCATTGCCTCATACCCGGCCGGGTTCAGGTGCAGGTGATCTCCCGTGTCGTACTCGGCCCGTAGCCTCTCGGGCGCTGCCGGGTCCCGGACGACGGCGTCAAAGTCGATCACGGCGTCGAACCGCCCGCTGTCGCGGATCCACCCATTGACCCGCTGCCTCGTCCTCTCCCTCTGCGGATCCGAGTACGGCTGGCCGTCCCCCGTTAGCGGCGTGATGGTCGCCCCGAACACGGCAATGCCGAACCGATGCAGCCGCGTGATCATCTGGTCGTACGCCGCCACGAGCCGGTCGCCCACGGCCTCCTGAGCCGCCGCCGTCGTTCCCGCCGTGCCGATGTCGTTGACCCCGACAAAAAGTACGGCGTAGCGCACGCCCGAATGCGCGACGACGTCCCTGTCGATGCGGCCCAGGGCATTGGGGCCGAGCCCGTCGGCCAGCACGCGGTTTCCGCCGGCGGCCTCGTTGACGATGGCGACCCCGCGAGTCGAGGGCTCGTCCTGCATCCGCGCGAGGAGCCGGTCAGGCCAGCGGTTGTTGGCGTTGGTCGTCGAGCCCCTGCCATCCGAGATGGAGTCGCCGACAATGGCGACCGCCGCTGACGCGCTGCCGTCGCTCTTGGGCACCCAGGCCTCGATGGCGCTGATGAGGTACCAGTGGTCCGTTCGGGTGGCGTTGGCGCCGAGGTCCGCGTCGGCCACGTGGTCGCCGCGCACAAGGAACGACGTCGTCCGGCTGCCCGGATGGGCCGTGACGCTATTGGTCGACTGGCCGTCGGCTAGGTAGATGGTGACGGAGACGACGGACTGGGCCGCGACGGCGAGCTCGATGGGGTCAGAGAAGACGACGGCGCCGTTGGGTACGACGAAGCCGCCGCTGCCGCCAGAGAAGGTGACGACCTGGAGGGAGTTGGTGTCGACGGCGCTCGTGCCGGCCGTGTTGTTTGCCGTGCGGGCGATGGTGACGGAGGTGACGGGCAGGTCGGAGCCGCCAAAGGCGTTGCTGATCTGCAGGCGGAGGGTTGAGGCCGCGAGCGAGACCTTGACGGTCTGGCGGAGGGTTGCGTCGCGGAAGACGCGGCCCGTCTCGTTCTGGTCCACGTCAACCAACGTCTCCATGTCAGGAGTAGGGAGAGAAAGACTCACAAAGGGCGCCGGGGGCAAGTTGGCCGGCTCGCAGAGCTGGGGCATGGTTCCCCAGATGGTGACCCAGTGCCTCTCATCCCGTGCGGGGCATCTCGGGCGCGCCTGTGCCAGAGGGGAGAGGAAGAGCAAGGCCGCAAGGGCCGTCTTGATGGAGAGCATCGCCACAACAAGCTACCTGCGGAGACAATGAAGGCGAGTGACTGCAGATGACGGCTCTGACCGCCGCCGAGAGAGGGGACTCGGGAGCCTTAATAACAGCATGCAGGTACGGACTTCCATGCTCTCATTGCGTCTGCTTCCCCTCAATGAGAATCGGGCTTTCCAATGGGTTCGTTGCGATGTGAGCGAAAGACTAGGCCTCCCGGCAATACGGAACTGATGGTACATCGTACGCTGGGTGATGACTTCAACCCGGCTGAAGTTCAGGCTAAATTCAATGTCTCGTGGAGGCCAGAGTCTTTTGGGTGCGGCGGGAGATGAGTTCATCCCATGCAATGCAACGCCGTCTCCAAGTCCGTCCCGCTTTGGACCGCCGTCCCCGCATGGCGGGGGAGGAGATCTGGAGCGGTGACAATTGACGCGAGGGGGAGGGGTTAGGGTTGTTAGACCCGGTCACTGACTGGGGTGATGTAACGGGTTTGCAATCAAGATCAGTGATTGGCATTCCAATGACACACCGACGGTACACCAATGTGTATTGTATGATTTGATTTCAGGGCTCAAGTATCTATTTCGTCCAGGGAGCGACTGTATTTCTTCCTTTCCTCCAGCATTACCAGGTCAAATCAGCATCGAAACGATCGGCATGAACCAAATCAGGCAACCTAAACTTCCCATCACTTCATGGCGACATGGTCCTTGACGCCACAGTCCTTGACGAGAACGAATGAGCAGTCGACGGATAGGGCAGCAAAGAGAGAGGGGAGGAAAGAGGGATGTCGGGTCGAAAATCTCACTCCAGTCGGTCGAGTTCTTCCATCATGGCAGGGTCGGCGGCGACATCGGCCCAGTCACCGGCAAAGGCAACGTATGCCTCGGATGGGTGGTTGACGACGCCGTATTCGCTGTCAAGGTTCTCAGTCGCCTGGCTGACGCGCGAGCGGGAGACGTGGACCTTCATGCTTTCCTTGGACGAGGTGTCCTTGATATCGAAACCACCGGGGCATGGCTGGCCCCTGACCCACTGGTATGTGGACAAGGAACCGAGGGGATACACCCGATCGTGGAGATGGATGTTGTTCTGGGTCAGAGCAGACCCGAGGACGGCCGGGGTTCCGGCGGCCCTTCTGGTGGCGGTCGGGTCGACGACAGTGTCGTCTGAGCCCGTGGTCTCCGAGAGGGCTCCCGATGCAGTGGCCTCGTCGCTAAGAGATATGACGGCGAAGCTCCCGTCCTCTCCCGAATCGGCAAGAGGGTCGTGGTCTTTGGCGAGGGAAGAAGCGGATTCGTTGGAGAGTTTATACTGGGGACTACGTTGTGACGAATAGTTGTCGTGCTCGTAGTCCGCCGGGTCAACGTGGAAGAGTATGTGGTTGTGCTTGCGGTCTTGGGGATGAGGCATCTTTGTGTCAAGTCTGGGTATGCGAACGGCCATGATGGGTGTTGTAGATGGGAAAGAGGCAGGCCGTCGAGTGATGATTCTGGCCGCGGAGGCAAAGTCAGCCCCTTTTCTAAGGCGGCGGATGTCTGGTTTACAGGAACAAGGCTTTCTTACCACAAGGTGAAAAAGAAGAAGAAGAAGAAGAAGAAGAATAGTAATGATGTCGAAAGGGTATCGGAAGGGGCCTTGGCAAGGCCTGCTCGGGGGTGGGACGAAGGGGAGTGAGTGATGCTAGGAAGTCGGGCGGTGGTGACGACCAGTAAGACGGTGCGTACTCGCGTCTCTCGTTCCAGGGAGACCTAACGAGGCTGCTCGTTCCAGAACAGCGTGCTGCAAATGGTCTGTATGCAAGAAGACAAGAAGGGCGTAGACAGTATGTTGGATGGCGCTGGTAAATGGGACTATGATGGTGCTGTATTTGGGACGAAGGGGAGAGAAGAGTGGGAGGAAGACATGGCAGCAGGGACATAAGGGATTTATACGCAGCTGACGCAGGTCGTGGGCGGTTGTTGGTTTGGGGTGTGGCACCTCGTTCTTCCTCCTCACTCTTTTTTTTCCCTCTCTTTTCCCCATTCCTTTTCTTCATTGCCCTCTTGCTGGTACCCTTCATCTGACCACCCCACGCAATTCACTGCACGATTTCACCGTCACCTCTAACTGGCTTCATGGCTACGCCCAACTACGAGCTGCATGTGCGGGTGGGTGGTGCGGCAGTGGCAGACCAGGTAGCGAGAGACGCAGGCCAAGATCTGGCGAAGAAGCACCTGAAGCAGACGAGGAGAAAATGTGTGTGTGTGTGTGTGTGTGAGAGAGAGAGAGAGAGAGAGAGAGAGAGAGGTAGAGAGGTGCGTCCAGAGTTCGATGTTTACTTGGTACCTAGGCTGCTAGGTAGGTAACATGTTTATGTGTGGGGTAGTTGGAGGTACGGTACTTTCACAGTGCTTGTCAGGGACCCGGACCAGTGGATTATCCGTAGGGTGGTGGTGATTCAGGGCCCAGAAGCAGAAAATCCCCCCTGCAGATACGCACTTGTTTTACGGTCTACTTTAACTCTTCCCTTAGTCATAACCCCACTGATCCCAAGATTTATTCTTTGCTCGCCTCGTCCCCCCCCCTCCCTTTCCCCCCACCCTCGACAGACTCGAGCCGTGGGAAACGACACTTCCCACGCCATTCTCGTGACACTGGCGCGATAAAAGGAGGCATGTATACCATCAATTCGCGTCGTAAGCACGCAAGCTCGCATATGCGTCTCCCCGCTTCCGAATGTGTTGCGTGACAAAGAAGAACTGTTTGTTCTCCGACTGGACCCGCGTCTCGACACTGCACACACTTGGACTTGGCCCCGATCGCCAACGCTATCCTCACCTTGGCGAGTTTGCTCACCGAAGAGCTTAGCCGACCCCTACTCTGCAATGCCTGGAGTCGGACCAGACGTTGTTGACAGAAACCGCCAACCAGCGTGTGACACAGCTCGCCCAACTACGATGCCGCCTCGACGGGACGCTGGACGGGTTACCCAATTCAATCACCATACCACACAAAACCTAATCTTCCGCAGCCTTCACAATCTGTACCAAGACAGGGAATCCCGGTCCAACCACTTGTTCATGGCGCTATCGGATTGACCAACGACATGACGGCAGGAAGGATAGTTCCGTTCGTCGTCTCGCCTTATCGGCTACGTTCGGCATTGAGTGCGGAAAGCCGACCTCGATGCCATCATTGGCCCTATGCCAAGTGTCTGTCAACTTGTCAACCCAAACATCAGCGTTCTTGCTCTCACTGAGTCCGCTACCGCTGTTTGTCAGTTGATTTGAAACGCGCCGTCGTCCGCCGCCGTCAGATCAGTCAATCCCTGTGACTCACTCACCTTGGACTTGCTTGTCTTAGTCCCCTGCCATCTGATGTGTCTTGCATGTCAGTCCTGCCGCGCAGGGCCCGATCTTTGGCTGATATTGGAGAGGCACCGACGTGCTCTATCGACGAGAAGCTACGCGAGCCCTAGCTAGCAGTGAATGCTCCGGCGTCCCAAGTGGACGAAGCGCCGCCGGGCGAACAGACCTCGTCCGACGTCATTATGCAGAATGCAACTCCAGCCCCCGAGCACTGGGTCGTTTCGTTACCCAGGCTGCCTATCTATCGGTATGCCTTTGGGGGACTGAGCCCGGCTCTCCGACATCGTTGCTCTTTGTGCTGTTTCCCCGCAGCTCAGGCTGCCAGGGTTCCGGCAACACCGACGACTCCAAGCCAGGGGGTGGGGGTGAGGTTCTCGACGACTCCAAGCGAACGCACCACTTGGTCCTGCACATCAGATACCTACCTATGAAAGCATCGGTAGCATCACCCATCCCCTGAGCCAACGAGAGCCACTAGCAAGAGCACGACTCTCGGGGATGGGCTGCCACACCCCATCATCACAGGGGAACGATCCCTGATGCATTCCCCATCACCTGACGGCACGGACCCGGCCTGTCCCCCCCGGCGGGTTCAATCCCCGGAGCCTTTGTCCCACTATTCTCGGGCGCGAGTCCTAGGACTGCCGGCACATCTCTCCACATCCCCAATCCAGGACTGCCCTTGGAGTCTAGGACGCAAAGTCCTATTCTCCGCTGCAGCACGTTTTGCCAAGCGCGTCGCTCACACCGTCAGCCATGTTGGCAACACCGAGAGCATGGCTGGCGACACCGAGAGAGATTCGGAAGACGACAACCAAGGGGAAGAAGGTGCCTTAACTCCCGATCCTCGACCGGGACCCTTCTCTTACGTCCACGACAGAAGACCGCCCCTCGCCCCCAAAACGTCCAACCCTCGCCAATCGATTGAAGTAGACGACTCGCCTCGCGGGGATCCCAAGATCCACGCATCACAACCCACCCGATCCCCTCGTGACCACTGCGCGAAATACTTCCTGCCCCCGCCCGCCAATCCTCCCACCCTCGAAGCCGCGGTGCCGGTTTCCCACAACTTATCCGTACAAGCGAGCCAAGATGGCCAAGATGCCCGGGGTTTCGACGGAGTCTTTCCCTGACCAGTGACGAGAGACCCCGCTGTCCATCCTCCAGGCTTCGAGAAGCCTTCGAGAAGATCCCTAGCGCGCTGATCTCCTGCACCAGCCCCAATTCCGCCATACACGTACACACACACACACACACACACACACACACACACACACACAAACCATAGTACAGACGAATACACAGCGTATGTTTGCCAGTCCGACGCACATCTGCTATCCCCAGGGAACCATCCAGGAACATTGGCAAGGCTTTGCGGCTATCGAGACTCAAAACTTGACAGGGGGAAGGGGGGGCAAATACAGCATTATGGGTTCAAGCAAGCAGAGAGGCAGGCGTAGCAATTTACGCACACGCACCGAGGGTACGCAGTAAGGCATTGGGCCCCTGGACGGTCATCCTCGTCGAATGCACCTTCACCGTCGTCGGTCGTCGGTCGCCGGATTTGGCCATGAGCTTCCTAGGGTTGCTGGTCATTTGGACATCCCGACTTGCCACTAAGACGCGTCTCTCCGTCATACACAAAGCTACGCACACATTCGTCTCCCTGCATCCTGGCCGACCTGAATCCTCCTGCACCCACCCCGTCTTTCAGCCTGCAAGCAGCCCGACCGACGGCCAAAGGATGGCAGCAGTACATCCTGACCATCATCAACACCGACGCACCATCTGCACGCTCCCACACCTGGCTGCGCAATCATCTTCAGACTCCAAATGCCACAGCGTTTATGTCCATCACAATCATCCCGCTTCAGCCCATCCACGGCTGACTTGCATCTGCGCATGCTGTACGTAAGCCGCCCGCCCCCAACTTCCAATACGCCTTGTTCATGGAGGACATGGTCGCATCGAGCATTAAACGTGGGATTTGCATGTATCGGACTGGTATCCAAGACCTCGAGGCGCACGGCCTCCCTATGGCGTAAATTCGATCAGCCGTGATTTGCAGCCGGCTTCCAGGTCGGCGCCATCAATATGCGGCCCCCATACTGCTCGCCCTCCGATCCTTGTTACTATTATCCATAGTTGCTGCGGCTGCCGTTGAACCTTTCCTCCGGAGACCACCCGCCTTTAATCGACGGACGGTCTGATACGACCTGTCCAGCTCGTTCTCGACGGCGCAACGAATCCGAAGCGCGGCAACTGCGGGCCAGACACTCCGCTCGCCCCTTGAGATCCAATAATCCAGCGTCTCCCTCGTTGGCGTCTCGAGCAAGCGCACAAAGTCACCGGCCGTCACTTCGGGGACTAGCGTCATCGAAGCCCCTGGTACTTGTTCGTCGACAAGGAAGCGACGTATACCCGCCGGGAGGAGACGCAGCGTGTCAAGCTGGCGCAGGCGATGCCTGATCTCCAAGCCCACCATGCGCGCCATGAAAGCCGTGATTGACGTCGTGCTGTTACGCGACTCCATGAGCGACGGACCGTGCATGTCGCTTTGCAAAAAGGGAATGAGGTATGGTCGGGCCTGGCTGACGATGAAGTGGTTTACGTTGAAGAGCTCGGCTATACGGAGGAGTGGTGACTCGCGTTCTGAATACGAAACGTGCGTCCAATGGTGAAAGTCGATGGTATTCGCCGGTGCCCAAGGGACGATGTTCCCGTGTGCATCTTTACAAAGCACCGTCGTCTCTCGATGACCGTAGAGACTGGCCGTGGAGGCGTTCGAAGCCACTGCGGCAGTCCATATAAGCTTCACTAGTGTCAGTCTCGTTTCCAGGCTGAACAAGAAACACTCGATACTCACCACATTCGGTGCCGTCAGGTAGTTGAGCAGTGTCGGAACGCCCCCTTGGTCGGCGGTAGCAACAGTGATGTTCAGGACTCTCTTGCTTCGGTTATATGCCTCTTCAAAAGTCAAGTCGCCCACATTGGCTCGCACGCAGTCCTCCAAAACTTTGACGTCGAGAAAGTATCCCTCACGGGAGAATCTCTTTAGTCTTCTCAGAAGGGTATTCCACCTCGTGGCGTAGGATTGGTCCTTTTGCAAACCCTTGTCGGCTCTCGACTTGCCGGAGAACGCCGACAGGTCGATGCCCTCTCCTTTGAGTACATTGGGGAGCTCTTCCTCGGTGTGGATGGCCACCAAGGCGGCAATGAGAGCGCCCGTTGCGGTCCCAGTAATAATCCGCGGGAGCAGGCCTCGCAGAAATAGCGCCTTGACGACACCGAGGTGGCAGACGCCGAATATGGCACCGCCCTGGAGAACAAGAGTGCTTCTTCCAAAAGCCTGTCGAGTGTCATGGATGAAATCTAACTTCATCTGGTTTGTCAACCCGACGGGAGCTCCATGATGGTCGGAGCCTGGAGTTGTTGGCAGAAGTGTGATGTCCTCGACTGCCTCGGCGATTTGGGTGATGTATTCTTCGATCAAGTATTTTGTGCCGGCAAAGGACCGGTTGTATAGGGTCGGCGCAGTGATGTTGCCGAGGTTTCGGATCAGGCCGGAGCGGAGGAGGTTCACCAGCTTGTTAAGGTTGCCGTCCTCCCTCGCGGTGATCAACGAGTTGAGGCGCTCGTTGATGAGGCGGTAGTCGTAGAACTTGGACGTCGGGTTGTTCCTCCTGTTGCAGCACGCAGGCTTTAGCATGTGCTACTGAGACACACGGGTACGAACAGCAGTTTCCTCACCATAAGTCCAGTCCAAGCAAGTTATCTAGATGCAGGGCAGCCTCTTCCCAATCTTCAAAGGCTTCGGCATGGCGCAGGAGTTCGAGCCATAGTTCGACGGGGGTCTTGCGTGTGTACCAATCGCGGAGTTTCTGCGGACGCGCATCGAGGTCAGTCAGCCGCAGCTCGTCCAAGCAAAGCCGTCGTTCGCCGACAGACCATTCATGGGGTGTCGGCGAGCAATGCCAGCATCGGATGAGTCGTAGAAATACACGTACCTGTTGCCAAAAGTGCGTCACGTCTACGGCCACTTGCCAAAGCGCAACGACGACTCCCATGGTTGCGCGACGGCGTAAATGGTGGTGAAGACCATGGGGGATCCCAAGCTGGCGGGGAACAACGATACGGATACTAAAGAGGATAATGACGAGTGAAACAGTGTGGTCATGGCATTATGACATTATCGGCCTGGTGGAGCGAAGTGAACGTTCTGTCTCTGGCTAGGCGGGCGTTTGCATTCCAAGTTCGAGGGAGGGCCGGGCGACGGGGTGATAGGTAGATAGATAGATGAGGGGGTGGATGGATAGTGTACAGAGAACGATAGTATATTTACAAATCAGAGAATACCGAACGCATCAATCGCGCGAGGACGAACGAGCGGGCGGACGAATGACGGTCGGTGAGGTAGGTAGAGAGAGAGAGGGGGGGGAGAGGGTGGGATAGGAAGCAGAGAGATTGTGTGTATGTATGTGAGAGGGACGAGAGAGTCAGATGCATGTGTCTTCAATAGTGTGCGGTACGACCGAGTCGAAGCCCGTGGGTTCATCCACGCCAACTTGAAGGAGGAACGGATACTTGTTTGACTCGGCCACCACCGTACTGGACAGTTGTCCGTGGTTTGGCTCGGCTCAGCAATCAACAACTGCAAGCGCAGCAGGGAGCAAGGAGCAGCGGTGTTCGAAATTGCCGTCGGTTTCCATGGCCAGATGATGATCTGGAGATTCTGGGGCACGCTGCAGGTCGGGACCACTTCCCCTCGCCCCCCAATTGCTTGCATTGCGGCAGCATTTGCTGGGTGCATTACGGCATTGACATGGTGCATGTTGACCACGAGACCCCACACCACACACCTGTACTGCNGGGGGGGGGGGGGGGGCAGCTCCCTCAGCTCCTTGGCTGTGCCGTCCCATGCTGGACGCTAGCTTCGACATGTGACAATGCCAATGATGGCACAGAAGGTCTTCCAAACTCTGCGCAGCGTCCCCCACGCACCTACCATAGCCCCCCAGCCAAAGGTACTTTTCACTTCAAGAAGCGTTGGGAAAGTATACCTGCCCTTGGATCGATTATTGAAGTCACCTCATATCGTGTCAGGCCCAAGAGCCCGCTCAATCCCAGTGGACTGCCACGATGTGATTCCATAGTTACATGCTAAGCCGTTCCCAACAAAGTCCACCGACCTTCAACGGCCAGAGAGCGATGAGCCGTTGACAAAGAAAAAACGACAGTTACAATACCCGCACGTGCCCTGTCGTTTCCCGGCATGGACAAGTCCCACGAGATGTGTCACGACGCGTGCTCATCATTCTTCTTTGGGCGGCAACCGAGAGAAGTTCGTGTCAAACTTGCAGTGCTTGTGCTGCTTGCATCTCGATTCCTTTCTAGGGGCGCGGTATCGGGAGCACTCGCACCAATTGCGCAAAAGAAAAGTAGGCCTGTTATAGTACAATGGTTATGGCCAGCTCGATGCAATTGAGCTAGCCCAGAGCCTAAGGCAGGTCGCCGGCGATATTCTCACTCCGAATCATCGTCGTCGACAACATGGCGCCGTCTTCCACGGCCGCTTGTCTCCATCATGTCATCATCGTCGCCTTCGGCGTCGTCGTCGTCGTCCGACCTCCTCCTTCGCTTCTTGTACCGTGGCGTCTCGTCGTCGCCAAGAGGCTCCTCGTCGTCGTCCTGGTCTCCCTCGCTGACCTCCTCGTCACTCGCAACAATAAAGTCATCCTCCATGTCATAATCATCTTGCCTGCGAGCACCAGAAGGCAGGTCGTCGTCAGAGTCATACTCAGGACGCCTTCGCTTTTGCTTCGGTGCGCCGGGCATGCCCCTCTTACGCGATCCACCAGCGCGTCGTCCACCCTCGAGGTCCCCAATTGAGAGGCCTCCGCTGCGGCCAAATCCACGACTGGAGTCCATGCGAGCTGTCTGCGTCTCCCGACGCCGTTGCATCTTCATGCGCTCCTTCTCCGCCTGTCCCGCCTGTCTCTTGCGCAACTCGGGATCCTGGATAGTGTTGATGATCATATCCTTCTCCTGCGGCTTTTGCGATATCGTCGCCATGCGCTCCGCAAGAGCAATAAGGGCGTCGTCGGCAACTTCCTTTCCGGGTCGGACAATATATTGATCGGTAACATGTCCCACGAACATGAGGAAGTTGCTGGAATACTCGGCGGCGGCGGCGTAGTAGTGTCCGTCTTGCAATTCCGAATATGGTTGGTCGGGCCCAGGAGCCAGTGCCTTAGTTGTCACTTCAAAGTGCTCGTCGCCGACGGTCATCGTCACAGAGCCGTCGCTCCATCTGTGAATCATGGCGTTGCTCTGCAGCTTGTTTCCCTGTCTCCGGACGCGGATGTCTGCCTTGGGCACTTCAGCTTTGGCGTTCTCAATGTCTTGCTCAGTAGGCTCGAATGTTTCGGTATCGAAAAGCGTGGGGACGATTCTCATGAATTTCGGGACACGAAGAGATCGCAACTGGTCATCGTTAGCGCACGTCGCGGGCCCGCGACTCGGGGCGTCGCATCGACTTACTCTCTGATCCTTTGCCTTGGGAATGCGATGGCGCTGCATCTCAACAGCCTCAATGACCCTCGTCTCATAGTCCGTCGATGCTGGCGCCTCGTCGTCTCTGCCGTAGCCCTCGCCCGCATCTTGATCGGATGCCGCGTCGCGTTCGCTGCCGGCACGGCTACGGTCCTCAAGCACATCATCCGCCGGCTCGTCGCCGAAGAGATCCTCCTCATCCTCCTCAGGAAGCTCGACCAAATCTTCCGAGTCGGACATGATGATGATTGGTGACTGGGAATATTGATGGGGTGTGTTTTTTGGTATCCGATTGTCAGTGGGCAGCTGTACGTGCTTGCCAGCTTAGCTAGCACCTTTGCTCTGAGAAACAAGCGAGGCTTGCACAGTCCCTGTTGCACAGCCTTGACCCACTTTTGCGTTGGATTGAATTGAATTGAATGAGGCTGGAACCTACCTACCTACACCGCCACATTTGCGGGTACCCCCCCGGAGGTAAGAACTACCGAGGAGGGTTTCGGCAAGAGCTTAAGCCAGATTGCTCTAGACTTGTTGAAATGGGGCTTAGACCGCTTTTTCAATGGGAGAAATAGATCGATCAGCTTACGGCTGCGTTCATACCTACCAAGATGCTTTAGTTAAACGATATAGCAAAACACACCGCCGGCATCCCAACCTCCCGTAGGTTGAGGACGCCACACGAGGCTGAAAAAAGACCCTTCTTTCATAGCGCGAGCCCAATGGCGATGGAGCGACGGACCATTGGGACCTAAGGCCGTGGAGTATATGACCCGTGCGCTCGCTTAATGTGACACTTGCGGACTAGCGCTCTTTATGCTGCTACTCCTCGAAGATGCAGGAGCGAACGTAGTCCGAAGAAGCTCACCTTCAATCGCCCCTTTTCAGCTTAACTCTCCCTCCTTGCTTGATATCCGGCCACTTTTCGGGTATCAAACCGTCGTCTGGATTCAGCAGAGCTGAAACCAAGTAACCCAGCCTCTCTAAGTTCTTCCAGGAGGTGCGCCGGTCGACTCAACCTTATAACCCCTTCTGACTCCCCCCTCACCGCGAGTACCTCTTCTATCATGTCGAACCTCTTCTCAGGAATGTGAGTTGCCATCATTTATTTTGCTGTCATTACTTGTTGTGCTGCGAATTGCTTCTTCGTATCCTTCCTCCTCATCTTCCCCCCCAATGCTCCTTGCATGATGGAAACACAGGGAACCCCAGGTTTCATGACGGCTGCACAGCAGATAGCTGTGAAGTTGGCCACTCGGCTAGTGCCGCAGACAACCCGTACTCTGGTACATGCACTCCGGCCCGGCGAGCGCTGAGACATGGGGTGCATTATCACTTGAGGCTATTGCCAAAGCATATGTCATGAAGGCCTGGCCGAAATTTGTAGACTTCAGCAGCACCTCCAGGTTAAGTCCACGGCTGCCTTTCCTTTCATTTTGGCAATGCCAGGCTGGGAGATGCTCAGTTGCCCCCCTCCGCCGCTCAAAGTCGACTATTGTGTGCTCTGAACAACCATCACCAAACACAGAAACAAATGTGGCCTTGAGCAAGTACTCGTTGTTTTAACCCTACTCAATGCAATGATTGCAACTCGACCGCCTCACAACTAGCCGCCTATTGTGTTGAGGTGTTGGTACACCTAGCCAGGGCGGGAGGAGCAAGGTGGCAACAAAACAAGACAGCAACCTACCATCAATCATCAGACGATTGCACATCACTGCAGCGAAGCTTCTTCGTTCAAAACTTCAGCCTGACTGGGCTTTAACAAGAGTGTTACCAAGGCACACTTGACTTCAAACGACACCTGTTAGCAAGCCACCAGCCAGCCTGTGGTAGTGATGGATGGAAGCATGTCGCAAACAAACACACATCTTCTTGCCTACCAACGTCAGGGTTTCCGTCTAGTCCCAGCCCGTCACCAAGAGGGCAGAAGCCTTACAACTACAAAAGTCATGATGGGTCTTTGGATCCTTGTCATTGGCCACAGCAATCCATTTGGGCTTTATTGACCTTTACAATATCACCTGCAAGCAAGAGGAAAGTCCCCCTTTGTGTGCCTGGCCACCTTCCCTACCCTCGACCTTGACACAAGTACTAGCTGCCTCCCTCAAACAATTCCTCGAGGACGCAACTGTATCATCACCTTCAGCCAACAGACTCAACCTTCCCTGCTCATCCCTTCAGACACCCTCTTTTGCAGTTTTGGCAAACTTACCCTTCAAATACCGTCTCCATACACAAACCAGATCCACCAAACCCTTCCCCCTCACTCCGGTTTGCCTTGCGGCCTAGAGGTGCGAGGTCTCAGACACCCCTAGATTGCCAACACAAGCTAGCCCGCAAGCCATGCCTAGTCTGAGTCAATATCTCTCAACATGGATGGAGCAAGCCCTTGGCTTCTGGTACCGCCCGGCAGCCGGCTTAGTGGTCGCTGTCACCATCACATTGGACATCTTCCTGTGCCTCGGAGTGGTTATTGTGACCTTGAGGCTCCGTCAGCTAATCAGACATTGATCAACAGCAACGCCCGCTTCCGGGGACAAGCTGCCAAACCGCCTGGCTCGAACAAGTCCCCGACGTCTTCTACCGCCGGACAGCAACCTACGTCACCGACTGTTTCCCACGGAAGCCAATCGTCCACCAACCTCGCTCCCAAAGTCCCGCCTCTGCCCAACTCCCCTTCTCTCGCCCACTCCATTGGCATGGACGACCAGGGTAGCTTGACCGACGGAGACAGCATCCTCAACTCCTATCACCTCCCTCGGCCCATGCCTATCTGGCTCAACTCCAACTATGGCAAGCACATCGTCAAGGGCAACTTCATGACCCTCAGCGCGAGACCCAAGACGGTCGAGCAGGGCGAGTGGATTGCTCATCAGGGTAAGTAGCGACTCTGTCGCTTGTGCCATTTATCGCTAATGAGACGCAGTCGTTGAGCACTACAGAAACCTCTGGAACTTTGTCCGTGTTCTCCACGAGAAGGAGGAGGATGGCTCGACTATCTGCAATGCCACCACCTGTCCCAGAATGTCCGCAGGAGCGTAAGTTACCATAAGCCTTCTCCTCAGTTCCTTTTCTAACGCCCTACAGGAACCACTCATTCACCTGGCTCAACAGTCGTCGGGAACCGGTCGAGCTTCCTGCCTTCGAATACATGACTCTTATGCAGAGATGGATCTCGGGCAAGATTGACGACACCAATATCTTCCCGACCGACCCTTCGGGCGTCTCGTATGCGCACAACCCGGCCATCACCACGACGCCTCTCTCGCAACTCACAAACCCCGGCGAGCCCGACTGGATCGGGAAGCGGTCCGGCTTTCCGCAGAACTTTATCGACGTCTGCCAGACCATCTTCCGCCAGATGTTCCGCGTCTACTCCCACCTCTACTGGGCCCATTTTGTCGAGCCCTTCTACCACCTGAACCTAGAGAAGTCTCTCAACAGTTGCTTCAGTCACTTCATCCTGACTGCCACGGCTCTCGACATGCTCAAGCCCCACGAGCTTGAGCCCATGCAGCCTTTGATCGACCTCTGGGCTGCCAACGGCACCTTCCCTCCCGAGTCGAAGGCTTACGAGTACGCCAACCTCCGAGCTGGCGAGCGTCTGATGCACCTGGCTGGCGTTTCCTAAGTCTATGCGCAAAACATTACGGCACGGCTAGGAGGATTCAAAGTGGAATATTACGTTGCAACACGGATTCTGGTGCTCTGTGTCCTTGGGACTCGAGATAAATTCTTGAACACTAGACTCGTCGATCATGTCCCCTTTGTCGCCATGGACGCCGGACACCCAAGACTGGAAAGAAGTATATGAGGTTGGGAACAAATACGACAATGACCCTCCAAAAAAAAATTTTACACACGCACGCATTGCATTCGCAGCAGCCGAGAAGAGAATGGGCTGCATGTTGGAGTTTCGGGTTTGCTACTACAGTCAGGCAGGCAAGTCTCAGGAGTCTCGCTCGCAAACAGGGATGAACACCGCCTCGTATGGAATGCTTTTGGGGGAGTACCGAGAGGGAGAGAGAAAGCTGATGGTAGACGAAACATTCCATAGGCAATCCACAGTTGACAGTCGACAGTGCCTTTCTCGACCCTGGGGAACGGACGATGTTCTAGGCGGCTACCACGCTGATACAACAGTCAATCACGACCATCTTGTTTTTCTCGACAATGAACCATCAAACGCAGCATTATCCTTATTATGGACGTCCTTCAGCGCTTCGTGCCCGGTCTCGACCCTTGCGTGAGTGACTGCATTCTCATCAGTATCCGGGCGCGCATAAATTAAATATCCCCCCCCTCGNGGGGGGGGGGGGGGGGGGAGGCTGGGAGACACATCTTTGGCCCGCATATAATCGAACCGGATCGCCGCGCCTGTGACCATTTCCTTGAGGTCGCTTGACACCTTGAGCCGGGTGTAGTGCCCGTCCGGGTCGTCGCGGAGGTAGTTCGAGCTGTGGACAAAGACGACGTCAATCTGGGTAGGGGTTTTGGGGCTCCGAACGGACGAGGGCCTGAGTTTGGGACGAAGGCCGCATGGACCCGGAAGCTGGCAGCTGCAGCACCGACTCAGGTCAGAGAGTCGACGTGGACCTGGTACGAATGTTCGGGACCAAGAAACAGTGTTGCTCGGCGTATGGTTTTCTCGTATCCCGACCTTGGGAGGGGGAACCTTAGAGGTCGGGCACATCAACCGGGCGCAAGAGGCATACGTGGACCATGAAGGCGGGGATGAGCCTGCAAAAGCTGGACATTGAGACGACTTTCCTCCGGTTGTTACTCTGCTAATATGACACGTGGCAATCCTTTTGTATTGAAAATTGTCGGTGCTGACCAAGACTGAGGCCTAGGGCGACAGGGAGCAAGACTGAGGCTATCAAGAAAGCCTTGCACCCTCACTGGTGCGTAGACAGGGAGCGATGTCGAAAATGGGCCCCCCTCCTTTTCCCTCCTTGTACAGAGTGGAGGGGAACAAAGTAATTTTGATAGCTTGAGCAAGCACATGGAAAATCCTAAAGTTTAGCCGGTGGAAGCTGTGTTGTGCTGCAAATGCGGTATACATATATGTACCTCGTACTTATTATGCATGTCTCACGCACATCAGACTCGACTACATATCACTTGTAGGTTCTCCAGCTTAGGCATACACTCTTTTGCGACGCTGGTTTCCACGATCCGTACGTGAAGACGGTCCCAGACGGGTTTCTTATGGTGCCACCCAGTGTTGCTGGAACGGTGGCTCAACTCTAATCTCCCGAGAACGGTCGAAGCGAAATGACATCGCGAGGTTGGCAACTTTTGGCCTGTGTCCCGAGAGCGAGTCGGCTAGCTAGAGATCTTCGACGTCAGAGCACGGAGTCTTGATCAATGCTACCTGGGTCCTGCATTTCTCCCGTCGTCCTCCGTTGGCGCTGCGGTATGGGGGCGGCATTGGTGCTAGACAAAGGGAGGTTCAACTCGGACGAACGGAGCGGGAGACTCATGTTGTGGTTGGTTCCGATTCCCGTTTCCAGCACGACGACCCATATGGTGTTTCCGAGTCCAGCCGCCGTCGTCGTCGTCGTCTTTGCTCAAGACATCACGTCTCTTATGCTACTTCTCTTCCGGCTTTGATCGAAGGCAAGTGTTCCTATGCAAGTAGGCCATCGAGTACCGGGGGAAAGGAGCAGTTGAACCGGATCCCCTTTCCGTTTTGTAACAGTGTCTCGTATACGATCCACGACAAAATAAGCCACGCAGAGTCAGGGAGCAAAGATGGGATCGTCAAAGAATACGGATAGCGCTGTAAGGGCAAAGAATGGCGCAGCAGGAAAAGAGAGACATCGTCAAATCTTATGATGGACACGTTGGACTAGGGGTCAGGGGCCAAGTTCAGCCCATAACTACAACTTATTCACGGTGAATGCGTTCCCGGCAAGCCCGTCGGTGAAGCGCTCACCGCCCTCGGCAAGAAGCCACGCAAGCAAATACTTGGAGGAGCATCCTGGTTGCACACGCGGTAGAGTTATCACCTCGAAACTCAAGCTGGGCGGTTGACCAAGGTGGGGGGTGTTCCCCAAAGAAAGGGATGGCGAGCATCTGAACAGTCTCGAAGAGCCATCATCATCCGGTGTTGTGCCCAAGACTAGACGACGGTCAGAGGTCTCCAAATCGTCCGAAGAAATAAGCTATTCCGATTGGAAACCTGCTCAGCCATCTCTGTGCCGGCAGAGAGACTCTTCGCTTACGAAGGTCCAAAGGAGTAAAGCACAAGCGCAAGCGCCACCCAGCAGCGAAGCCATGGAGCTGACTGATACCACTCGCCCTGCAGACCGACATCTCCCCATCCTAGGCCAACCTCATTAGACGTCGTCAATGCGGCTTTGGCATTCGACTGTACAACATAGAATGGGACCCCCCCCCCCCTTCCCGTAGGAAACCCCCCAACACACAGGCGCAAGCAACTTGGAGTCTCGAACAAGTGTAAATACACCTTCTCAAGAGTCCGTTGTCCCGAGAACGATGCCGCAAGGTGTTCATCCCAAGAGTTGTGCTGCAACTGCCAGCCCGCACGGGTTGCTATGGAACACTGCTATGAGTCACTGGGGAGCCTACATGCAAAGACTCGATCTCGGGGAGCAGGCGGATGTGATTGCATGCAGTACTAGGGAGTAATGGCTCACTCCCCACGAGACAGATGTGTGGATTCCAAAACAATCTACAAGGCAAGTGTAGATTTTCCCGTCATCTGCGGGTTTCTCGACGAACAGCCTTCTCCATTACTGGAAGCCTAGGACCGTGTATACCGAGACCCCCGCCCCTTCCCCGAGCTGAGAGTTCATGAGCCATCAAGGAGGGGTGAATTCGGGGCTCGAAGCTTTCCCATGGCAAACAGGCCAAAGTTCCCGTCCTGAACCAGGACAAATCTTCCTCCGTCGGCAAGCATCCCATGAGAAGCCTGTGCACAACGGCAACGAACGTCAGCGATGTGCTATCTCCCGCTCGAGAACCCGGGACAGGGCCTAAGAGTTCCGGCCATGTAAAACTCCATCGTCACGAAACGATCAGAGGAACTAAGCGCACAGGTAGCGCGCCGATCCGGCCGCCGCGCGCTCAGAACTTTCAAGTGCTCGTTCTAGGAGAGCCCCAATCGTCATTCGAGTACGAGAGGTTAGGCCTGAGGTTCAATCTGTCGACCTAGCCGCCAGGCCTTCATCGACGTTCTCGGCCTCCCCGGTTTGGAATCATATTGAGATTGGTATCAATTTTCTAATCGGTGACACATCAGCTCCAGTACGGATGTCTGCCATCACAATGCACCAATGCCTGTTTCCGATTCGCCCTCCCCCCGGAGACTCACGGCTACCGCGACAAAGTCGAAAAGTCGTAATCAGCATCCGGCCGCCGGCCGTTCCGCCAAGCGCCAGATCATGTGCCGTATAACTGTTGTCGTTTTAATTTTAGAAGATGTCGACCGCCTCATCGCGAGGGAAAAGGGGGACATATGCCTGCGACGTCGTATAGTCTCGGTCGTATGACTAGTGGATATGCCTCCCTCTCCTCCACGCGAGTGCGCGTGTTTGCATCTCTCTCGCCGCTGCCCGCGAGCGACGGTCGATCAAGGGTATTTCATTTCGGAAACCACCACCCGCGTACTTGCGCATATGCGGCCAGCATCAAGCTCCGTTTCAGAATAACCCATCAGAGACCCAGATGAGTGGCTTCCCCGCCGCCCCCCGGCCGAGCAAGACCAAGAGCGACCAATCTGTTTTCACACCCAGCAACCCAAGAAGAACTTTCAAGCAGCAAGGGGTCCGGATCAGGAAATGCAGGTCGGAGTTGGAGGCGAAAAGGAGCTTCACCGCCAACCTGGGATTGCGTGGGATGAGGCGTCTGCCAGGCACGACTGAACAAAAAAGTGGGACGGGAAGAAGCAACCATGCCCAACCCTTTGGGCAGGGAACGATGAGTCAACTCTCGACTATCGAGAAAAAGGAAGAGAGAGAGAGAGAGAGAGAGAGAGAGAGAGAGAGAGAGAGAGAGGGAGTGCGAGAAATAGAATCCAATGCTTAGTACGATCAGAAGTGAGTGGCTGGTTGACTTTGTTTGCTGGCCGGGCTCCGTCGGAATTCGAGACAGGAAACCCTAAGACCAGATCCCAGTTCCCTGTTGCTCCCGCCCACAGCCAGAAGTTTGGGACCAGAAAGATCATGGATGCTTGGTTTTTCTCTGGCAGAGGAAGTACTGAGTCTCCTCAGAGTATCCGTCGATGGACGCCATAACGGCTCAGTATACGTCGCAACGGCTCTGCAACGCCCACACGGCGGAGACATGCAGATGGCCGAGGTGCCGCTGACCGTCGGACTGTCGCAGCGCAGGATCTCGTTAATCGCCCGGGTCCGTTTTGGGGGCCGCCAAAACGCATGCGCAGGCGGGCATCCTGCGATGCGCCATAAACTTTCCGCTTGCGTGCGTAGGCTGGTGAGAAGTGACGAGTGGCCGGGTGACAAGACCCTTTTGGCGGAGACGGCGCTCTACTCTTCACGACATCGCGACAACTGATAGGATGCAGCGACGTGTCTCCGACGCGGCGACGCAGAGCGCAGAGTTTTCATTTCTCAAAGAGTCATTGCTCTGGAGACCAACTGGTTTTTTGCCTCTGAAGATTCCCATTCAGTCGGAATGATAGCCGTTCGTGGGTTGGCAACCTGCACGGCCTCTCCTCACCGCCACGGGGACGTCGGTTGTGTGGGCGGGGAGAAGTTCCGAGCAACTCTGGGAACCCACCAGCCTCAGTCACTTTTTTGCAACAGAGCGGGAACCCTGGGCGTGTGCATGAATGGAATCTGGAAACAAACGATCCAAGCTCCAGAGGCTCGACGTTGTCGGGATACAGCTCCTGGCCCTGCTGAAGCTCCATTGACGTGACGGGGACACCGTGCGCGTCTTGATGTCAGGCCCTTTTCTGTCTTTCCTTCGCTACCGTAAGGGAGTGCTATCCTGCGTTGACCCCCGACGGACCCAAGACTCTGGATGACGTCGGAGGGATGAAACGGAAGCTGTGGATCGCGGCATAGCATCGTGGTGAGCAGCGGGGGTTGGGATCCATCGCTTGATGCTCAATCTCCGACTTCAAAGCTGGAAGGGCAAGGGAGAAACTCGGAAGGTCGCTCCGGAGTGGATACGGGGACGCAAAGCTTAAGCTGCCGCTGGGGGGCTCACCGACAAACCGCCAGTTTCGACGGGTTTGTGGCTATGAGTCAAAGAAAAGAGGGAAATTGAGGCGATGATGATCCGTCTTTCCAACCCCTTCGATCATCGGTAGGGCTTTCTGTCATTGTATTGCTAGTTCGCAACAGCGACTGCAAAGCAAAACTGGGAGACCCCTTCGCTCGCAATATCGAGCGAGACCGGGGATCCTCACCGGGATGCTACTTCGGAAGAAGCGTTCTTGGATTCCAAGCGAATTTTCAGGGAGCAGGGGTGCTCCGAAGTTCAGATGCCCCGCTGGGGTCAGCCCTGCGGGAATTCGTCCCAAGGGTGACTGAAAATCTTCCTTTTCGTCGTCAGCCGTGGACCTTGTGGGAAATTGGACGATTTTCTGGCAGAAGAGAGACCGAAGGAGGTGATGGTTGAACGTCCTTCGAGACTACGGTGCGAGCTCTGCGCGTGAACCCAGGGTTCTGGGGGCGCCTGGAGAAGCTGAGCGAGCTGGGTTGGCAAATTACAGCCATGCAAGACAGGTCGAGACCCAGCCCAACTGCGAATAATGGCAGAGGCATGAATGAGGCTTTGAGTCAGTCGAACTATTGTTCCTCCGTTATCCGGAGTGCCCCGAAGGTAGTTAGTCACCACGAGCGAGGCTCATCCACGATTGCGGATCGACCGATCTCGATCTGGTCGTTCAGGTTGGGCAACAACCTGCGCTTGGGTACGATATTGAGGTCAGCCGCGCCCCTTGCAAGAATCAGAACTTGGCAGGCGGAGCATGCCAAGGCAGTGGAAAGAAGTAAGGCCCGTGGTGGAGGTTCAGGAACGCCGTGGGAAGGCCAGAGGCCTCTCTTCGTCTTGTTCATGCAAGGCGCATGAGAAGTACGATGAGGCAACGCGATCAATGTTGGAGAGGAAGGGGAGACTTCCGTATGGATAACCCGGGTCGGCGCAAGGAGCGCAATGCTGCGCGTTGGGCGCGTTGGGCGCATTGGGGCGAGACTTGGTCTAGGAGAGGATGAGAGAAGTAGAGAGTGCGTGATTGAGGCGTGTTGTTGTTGTTGTTGTACACGGCGCGCCCCCGGCAGCGGAATTGGCGGTCTGAGGCTGCGGCTGCGTAATCAAGCTATTCGGAGTACGGGTCATTGTCCGGAGTTGGCCAGGTCTAGGCCGCAGATTGGGGTGTGAGGAAACGGGACGGGAGGAGACGACGCCATTGGAAGCTATAGCCTGGGTCCAGCTCACGCCAAGCAACAACCAAGAAGAAGATGCCCCAAGTACAGTAGAGGTGAGCAAGGTGAGGTCAGGGTGATGGTCGTGTTGGACGTATGGCAAGGGCTGAGAATAGAACAGAATGGGTAGGCAGGTAGGGAGCCAGTTGATCGATGCGGCTAAGGAGGTGGTGCCGGTAAGGTGCGGTGGATTGGTGGATTGGGACGGTGCAAGTTGCAAGTCCTACAGAGTACTCCCTCCGTTCCCTTCCTGTACCTTAACTGTATGTAGGACGGGTTGTACCTCAGTCTCAGTCTGCTGCGGCATCGTTCGCTCGCCTCACTTGGACGATTGGCTCGCGACGGGGACTGCGCAGTTGCAGTGGTCCATTAACGGGTCGTTTTAAGCATGCACTCCACTTTTCAAACGGCGCCATTGCGTCTCCCATTCCCCGGCGGTGCCTTCCTGCTTCCCACCTTCCATCTTTTCCTTCATTCCGGCTTTTGCGGCGGCCGAGTTTTTCCAGAAGGCGAGGAGGGCGGGTCCACTTGCCGGATTAGTGTCAGAAACGCGGGTAGCAGAAGCTAGCCAGGCTACAAGGGGACTTTAAAGGCAGTCTGACTTTCTGAGAGGAGGCAGTCAGTATCTTCAACAGCTGCAACTTCAACTTCGTACATTATCCGTACGTTGAAACGGGTCCATCGGCGGAGACGCGCATGATTCACGTCGTCGCCGATGCACCTCCGTGCAGCACGCCGTGGGGTTTTGGTATGGTCCCCGGTCGTCTGGCGCGCCACGGGACGCGAAAACGCGTGCGATGAATCACTGGCGGTCGACGGTGGTCGACGGAGCAGACACACGATGGCTTCCCAGACGCTCTCGCCGCTGCCCTCGGGCGAGGGGAGGTAAGGCCAAGACAGACGGAAGTACCTCCCATCTGACACGGCGGCCGTAGAGGATACTGGCTCATACCGCGCCGCAAATGGTCTGACGACGAGGCCCGAAACAAGAACCATGGCACACCGACAAAACAGCATTGGGAGGGGGAAGGGGTCTTCAAGTTGGCGATGGGCCGCTCTGTATGCGGCCATGAAGCACAGTGGAGCTGGGGCTTGCTTGTCACGTCTCTTCAGGCTATGAGTGGCTGGCCGGTGTTGACATTCCTGCTTGGGCATCGCCGGCGGCATGGTTCTCAGAGCGTCATCCGGGTGTTGGTCTCCCAGCCACCGTCATTTTTTCTCTCATATTCTCTCTTACTCACTCTTAGGACTTCTCGTGTTGTTGCTTGCCGCCCGCCCCCCTGTTTGTTTCCCCCGATGTTAGAATTGACTTTGGCTCTGTCGGTCAAAGGCGCCCGAGGTATTGGCGATGGGGTGTGGGTGGCTTTGGGTGATCCATGGATGTGGCTGAGAAATTTGGTCTGAGGGTACGGGCATGATCCCGACTTGTAGAGAGACGAGGTTGGCCAATTGCGCATTGTCTCTCGCGGAAATCGGGAGAACAAACGGGGCGTCGCAGTCTTTTGATGAACAGATTTTTCTTCTTCTTTACTAGTACGGGCAGCATGGCCGTCGCGTCGGCCTGCCGAATCCGTGGTTGGACTGTTGACCAGATGATCTGGGGAAGATTGGACGATGCCACTCTGAACGGGGGCTCGTCTAAAAAAAAGGCACTCGAGCCACTGGGGCGTATGTGCGGTTGAAGCCTTCTTTCTGGCAGGTGTGGCTGCTCAGTAGCTGTGCACCACCCTGCTATGCTTGCCTCGTTGTGTGATAGGATTGCGATGGCAGCACGAGAGGGGGTGAGCATGACGACAATCGATAGCATCGTGAGCAAGGGATCTGTCTGATTTGGGAGGCTCGCGCCATGTCGCCCGCGTACGGCTGAAGTAAGCCGCCATCATGTCCCAACTCCCATCCCAGGCACCCCCAAGGCCCCGTAGCCACTGTCTAGACCCGTGTGATCACCCCACCAAACGCTGAGCAATAGGAGCACCGAGACGAGAAACAGTGGCTTGTTAGTGGGTGCGGGAAGGGCTGCACTGGGCTGTCGAAGGAGGTCACGTCTTGGTGGGAACGACCATTCTTGGGCTTTGGGTAGCAATAACAACACTCCAGTGAGCCTATCGCGGGAGAAGGAGCGGCCGTCGATGCCCAACCCGTTGGAGCTGCCCGTCCAGTCTCGTCGTCTCGTCCAGTCGGTGCAAGAGGCAGGGAGGGCAGGGCGTCACGGCATCACGGCGGACATGTTGTTTACAAGGACCCTTGAAGTTCATCACTCACTTGCACTCAGAGCCCATCCTCACCTCTTGTTTGTGTATCTTTCCTTCCGTTTTTGGTCATCACAACGGCCTCCTCGCCTGTCAAGGTACGAAGGCACGTCATCCTCAGCCGGTTCTGTCGGCCGTCAGTCTTCAGTATCGGGCTCCTTGTTGAGACATCGTAATATCGTACCCACAGCTTCAAGTCAACCGATGCC
>NWBT01000049.1:2496093-2529901 GCA_003386485.1 Colletotrichum lentis | reverse complement strand
CATCGGTCCTCCCCAAATCTTGCGAACCCCCCCCTCGAAGAGACGCAGTGAGACCCTTGCACAAACAGACCACATGCCGCGCCATGAGATGTCCCTCGTCCGACCTTGCCCCTGAGTCCATCCCCGCCTCTTTGCGGGAACGTGCAGCCCGGCAGAAAGACAAGAGATTGAGAGAGAGAGAGAGAGAGAGAGAGAAAGTCGGAAGAAAAAGGTCGAGAGTCGTTGCCAGTCGGTATACAGGACCGGCCGTGACCCCTTAAGGACCCTGTCTTTTTTTTTTTTTTTCACTTTCTCTTTTCTCAACTTGTTCCTTCGCACGACACGACGAAGTCCGTCCACTGTGAAGAAGAGACCGTGCGACGTCGGGGAGGGGACGATCCACAGACGATCCTCGGACGACATCGGGAGCGGAGCCTGTCTCGGGCTGACCGAGACCAGAGACGGAGATGCCGCCGGGGCGGGTACCGAGTGACGAACCTATTCCGGCCGGCCCCGCCACCGGGTCAGCCGGCCCACGGTCAGATATCAACTTTTTCGTGTATATTATCGAGCCTGAATAGTGAAGTGATTATGGGTATGGGGGGTTTTTTTTTTAAAAAAAAATAGCAGATGGGCAAAAGATAAAACCCAATCCCCCCCCCCTCTGGCTTACACGATAACTCCTTCGTGTAAAGGAAGGGGTCCCCCTCCAAACAACATCTTTACCCAAGACAAGCCCATGTGGCCTCGTCCTGCAAATCCAGCCCAGCGCGATCCCCAAAGACATGAATGACGGGAGACCACAGAACGCTTCCGTGACAAGCTGCCTGCCTGCCTGCCTCTCCCCCTTCTTCTTCCTTTTCCTCTCCACGTTCGCGAGACCTGCAGTCGCAGACCGAAAAACCAAAAAGAAGAGAAGGAAAAGAAAGGTCGTCCCACGGCGCACGACATGGGCCGGAGAACCCCTTCCCCTCGCTCGCCATCTACCTTCTCAGTTATGTTTATTCGGCCCATGTTACGCGCACGCGCCACTCGAGTTACGACATCCTCCGTGTGCTTCCCATTCCATCATCATCATCATTCGAGAGAGCCGTTTCGAGCCTGTGAGANGGGGGGGGGGGGGGGGAGACGCAACGACAAAACAGAACCTCTGCCCCCCCTCCCTTTGTGTAGCCGTCTTCCCATCAGATAACTACACAGCAACACCTTGCGGCACGGTTCAGGGGCGGGGGGGCGTCCGCCGTCACCGCGTGACGGTTTTTGCACGTCAGTGATACGACGACAGGGAGAAAAGGGTATCGCCGTCGAATGAGGCTGCACGCCGGCTGCCGTCCGCACACACCCGTTTCGAGTATGCGACGCCGTGTCACTGAGAAATGGTTCGGCCGTCTTACGCGCGCACAACAAACCTTCACCATCTGTACCACGTCCGCCTCCTTGTTTATTACTGCTCTTGTTGTTTGACTACTTCTTGCCGTTGCCGGCATCCGGGTCGTACTTCTCTTTCCAGATCCTGTCGGGTTGTCACCGTCAGCCGGTCTGAGTGTCACGGATTGGCAGATGCTGATTAGATCATGATGGTGCCAGGTTGCAGACGATGGCGTCGGGCGCGAGAGGCAAACGAGGGGCAGGGAAGGTGAATCGCAATACGCGGGCCGTCCTCGACACAGCGCCTACATTTGCACCTGATGAATGCGGCGCAGTGCAGGTAAGCGTGCAGCACGGGAGGCCGGCCGTCACCCAAGAGGACGAAGACAGGGCGAGCTGCCGCGTGAGGGAACGGGAGGCCTCGGGAGCCTATCAATGCCACAGCGCAAGAGACATCCGAGACAGAAAATGCAGCTCTCCCCTGTTGATGATGCATATGTCGGGCCCGACTCTGGGGAATCCCCAACCAGCCCAGTGGGAAGAATGAGGAAATAGGGTCGACTTACCAGGAGTTGCCTAGTGTTTTGTTGCCATTCTTCTCGGCCAACCTATAATAGCGGGCTGCTGCGAACTGGACATCCTGTCAGCCTCATGTGATGGAACGGAGCATGCGCCTGGTGCTGGTGCTGAGTTGCAGCCGTTGATGCCCGACCCCAATCAGACAGACAAGACAGCCTCTGCTGACGGCCCACACTGGCCTCCAAGTAGATGCATGCGCTCATCCCATGACACATGCACTCGCCGGTGCAAGCCACACATGATGCGGGGCTGCTGAGGCTCATGCTGATGTTCCCCCGGCAGCCAAACTTCTGGTTCGCGGTTTACCGGCCCCCGACATACGCGGCATCTGGAAACAACAGGTGATATGTGACGAAACGTACCTTGTCTTTCTTGCATCCGAAGCCCTCGAGATAGCACCAGGCGATTTCATTCATGGCGTCTGAGAAGAGCGAGGCTGGTTAGCGCATCCCCCGAGCATTTACATCGGGCTTCGACACCCAGGAACGCATCATCCGGGGGGTGGGTGCTCACCCGTATCTCCGAGGTTCGCCGCGGTCTCATAGTACTGCCGCGGGGCGTCAGTTTAGCAGTTCAGGGATGACTGCGATTCTTCCTGATCAGGGCAACTCACTTGTTTGGCCGCGATCGGGTCCTTCGCCGTGCCCCAACCGTGTCTGAAGGAGTTGGCCAGCTCGAAGATGGCCAGAACCAGCTCGCCCTTGGCCGCACCACCCTTCTTCAGCCCGGCCTTCAACGCCATCTGCTCGACGGTCGCCGCATTCGACGCCGCCGCCGAGAGGAACTTTATGGCCCCTTCTGGATCGGGCTCGCAGCCCCAGCCGTGCCTGTCAACAGCCTCTGATCAGCATTTCGCGTCATTAACCCCCAGGCACCCCATCCCACGCAGTCACCGTGGCAGCCGTCGCATTTTGTCCAAAGTCTCCGACGCTGTGCCGTCTTCCGTCGAGCCGCGCAAGCACTCACCTCAGAGCCAGACCGTATAGAAACTGGCTGAGCGTGTTGTTCGCCCCTTTCGGGTCGGCCAAGCGAGCAAACATGGCCGTCGAGTTGACGTAGTCCTCCGCCTCGTGCAGTCGGATGGCCTCCTGGATATCCTCGTCTATTTCCGGAGACGACACGGCGGCGCTCGGCGACCGCTCCCTCGTCGCGGACCCTTGAAGGTTGTCGTGCGACGGCGTCGCGGGTCTGCTCTTGTTCGCCGAGGCCAGGATGGTGGCGCGCCTCTCCCACTCCAACTCGTCCTGCTCGCCCTCGGCGGTGGTTATGATGTCGGGCAGGTTCTGGGGGACGTTGTCGGACGAGGCGGGCGAGCGGCTGAGGTGCAGCCGTTCCGACAAGCGCCTGCCCTCTTTTCTGTGGGCGACCGAGCTCGCCTGCGAGGAGGCGGACACGCTGCGCGACCGGCTGCCGAAGAAGACATCGAGGCTGCGCCGGGGCTTCGGGGCGGTGCCGGCGGCGGTTTCGTTGGGGTTCAGGAACTGCTCCTTGCTCTCTTCAGCGGGGTACGACGGCGGGTGGATGACCTCCTGTGTGTTTGTGTCGGATCGGATGAACTTGAACTCGGGGGCGGCCAGCCTGTCGACGGCATCCTGGCTGCTGGTGTTGCCGTTGTCGAGGTGGTCCTTTTTCTTGAGGATGTCGCGTAGGCCCATGATGATGACGTCTGATGATTAGTGCTGTCCCAATGGACTCGAAGTGGATATTGGAGCAGAGGAGCGCAGACGTGAAGACACAGCAAAAACAAATTCAAGCAAGAATTTTTTTTTGTGAAGAAAGGTAAATCTGTCAGCAGAAGAGGATAAATGTCTGTCAAGTCTCCATGAAGAAAAGCGAGCTATTTGCAGATGTTGGCGCAGCTTCGTCACATGTGGTGATGATGGTGGTGGTGGTGCTGTTCTCAGCTTCGGAAAGTAAGGTACGAACATGTTTCTTGCAGGATGCAGGGGCTCAGCACACGGGCGGTGCACATCAAAGTGGCCGCAAGCCGACCGAACCGCCCCTCTTGGACCTTGGATCTTGGACCCGATTCCCTCCAACAAGGCATAGTCTCGGGGGAGCGAATCCACGACGATGGTCACCATATGACGGGGGCCATTAGCGCTATCGAACCCGTAAGCGTCTAGCCTGAGGACAAAGGGCTCCCAGTCACCGCCAACGGCGACGTGTGTGGCGCTGCCCCCTCCACTGATGAGATAAGGGGGGATGGGTTGACAAAGGGGTCTTTTCGAGATGCTTTGTGCGTGTGTCAGCGTTTGCAAAGATGCCAAATGTCATCGAATGGGCAGCTTAAAATTGAGGAGTCCACAGGGGGCGGATTAATTAGTAGAGGGGCGGGCAGCCGAGATGGATAGAAGGATGGCAGGGTAAAATAATTAACGTACCTGCATAGCAAGTCGCCTATTAAGGTAAGTTACCTACCTTCCTAAACCCTTCTATATTTTATTTAAGTTAATTTAACTATAACGTATAAAATTAATTAAAACTACTTATTACCCTCTTCCTTATTACTATCTTAAACTACTTTATAGGTTTATATATTATATCTAGACTTTCTATAATTACTATATTGTTATATATATAGTTTAATACCTTCTGTATAACCCTCCTTCTAATAGTTATTTTCCCCTTTAGTATTAACTATATCCTTTTCTCCCTATAGTGCCTCTACTTTAGCAGTATTAAGTAACCCTCTAAGATGTAGTTAGGTTTTTTTTACCTTTTAGTGCTTACTTAGTACCTTTATCCCTATATAAAGCTTATAGTTCTTAGCCTTAATAATAGTAAGCCTATAAGCTAACTTACTAATACCTTTAGCCTAGAAGTTAATTACTTTATATATTAGTGTTAGTAAGCTACCTTAATATACTTAGATCTTCTTTTTAAGAGAGGTAGCACTTTATATACCCTCTACTGCTGTAGTTAGTATCTTTAGGTCCTAAAAGCCTTAGCTGCTTAGCTATAAGTTTAATAGTATTAGTATCTTTAGCTTAAAATCTAAGTAAGAAAGAACTACTTTAGGGTTAAAAAGTATAAGGCCTACTTATTAAAAACTAACTTATATATTATTTTTACCTATTAAGGTAAAGAATACTACTTTAAAGGTAGAAAAGAAGTTATTTTTAGTAATATATAAAATCTATATTTATATTATCTTCTTAATTTCCTTACTGTATAAGTACTTTAATAGGCTAAAGCACCTAATATTAAGAGGCTAAAGCTTATATAATAAATAGGAAGGTATATAAAAAGTAATAATACTTTATTCCTTATAGTATTTATTAAAGTTAGTTAATTTATAGCTATTATAACTATTAAGGATTAAGAGGTAATAAAAGCCTTTTATATAAGTCCTTATATACTAATTAAAGTGCTTTAGCTAATCTAGGCTAATATTATTTATTATCTATCTATTTTTACTTAGATAGATACGCTATATAGCTAGGAATTAGTAGTTAGTATACTAAGATAAGAGGTAATATTTACCTTTTATAATAATATATAGAGGTAGCACCTAGCTATTTATATATATACCTTAAATAATAGAAACCTATTTATAACTACTAAGCTGCTTTATATAAGGCCTTCCTTTATAGTTAGATATTATAATAACCTTTATCTATAGTAATAGGAGTCTTATATTATTCACTATCTAGGTAGGAACTAGTAAGGTATTCCCTTACACTATTCTATATACATAGTACTTATTAATCTATACAGGTAGAGAGAAAAACCTCTTATAATTTATATAGGAGGAAAACTACTCTATCTTATTAAATATTAGAAGGTTAGCTTATTTTTACCTAATATAATATAAGGATTATTATAAAGGGAAACATAATACGTAGGTGTAGTGCACTATTATTAGAGCCCTATTAGGCATGTAGGGCCTAAGGCTCTACTTTTATAGGGCTCTAGTAGCTAATTAGACTTCTGCAAAAGTGGCTTCCTGCAGTTAGAATTAAACTAACTGTCTACGCGCAGAGCGTATAGACGCTGCTAGACGTATGCTACTACGTCACGCAGGTATAATAACCTTTATATATAATAGTATTCCTATTAGGAAACTAATCTTATTAAAGTTATAAATATTATAATTTAGTATTTTATACTTTAGAATTATATTTTATATAAGTGTAAACTAGCCTTATATAACTATAGAATCCTTAGCTAAGGCTCTCTAATAGTTAATTTAACGTTAAAATTATATTTTTAATTTAAAGATATATTATATAAAGTTCTCTACCTATTAGGGTCCTATATGCATCCTATTATATAAATTTAGAAGTTAGTTAGCTATTTCTTATATATCTTCTTATTATAGAGAGAACCCTTAATTAATTAGGTTAATAACTTATTTAAGAATTACCTTCTCTTTAGGTATAATTAACTTTATTAAATTTAGTTATCTTTTGCTCTATATAATGCATCTAATACGTTAGTTATATAGCGTTATTTAAGGAACCTTAAAGGTAGAGGCAGCTGTTTATATAGACATTTTTAGGTCTTTTTTAAGAGCCTAAATAGTAAGGATAATATAACTTTTAATTAAGGTAGATTATATGTTTGTATGTAGAGAGAAAGATATATAAAGGTAAAAGAGATAGAAAGTTAGAAAAGTAGGCGACTTACCTTAATAGGCGACTTGCTATGCAGGTACGTTATAAAATCTCTAATGGAAATTAGAGCTGATCTAATTGAGACACAGCTGGGAGCTCCTGGGTTCGGCCCGCTCGCGGAAATGATGCTTAGCCAAGGTCAGTAAACTTGCTTATTTCCTAGTTGTCGCCGTGGCTGCAACCCTTTGGATTCTTTATTCATTTCTGGATGGAGGCTTTCCCAGGCATTCCAATTTCGTCACATTATTAACCCTGGTCAGTATCCGTACACGTCTCTTTGATGTTTTGTCGGCTGTCAAGTCAGTATATTGTCACACTGCACAACCTGTATAAACCTTGTTTTTTTGTTACACAATTCTCTCTTCTTCTTTTTTTGTCTCTATCCTTTTCTATGTCTGCTTTTGCTTCGTCTTCTTCATCTTCCTGCGTGGTATCAATGCTCTGGTCCTTGCTCGTCATCATCTTCTTCTTCTTCTTCTTCTTCTTCCTCTTCCTCTTCCTCTTCTTCTCCTAGGGTATCGTTTGTTGTTTTCCTAGTCGTCCTATAACCTGAAAATACGCCCGCGACAAAGGAGACTCGGGGGCTCTCTCGCTTCGACTGGACCCTCTCTTGGAGTGGATAGCAAACATGTCAGTAAAGAGAGACCTAGATGGCCTTCTCCGGGTAGGCGGCATGAGATCACGATCAGAAAGAGATAAAGTCCTTCTGGACCTTGAAGTCAGCATCATCACCCGCGCCATCGGTGATAAACTCCTCGACCTCGTCCGAGTCCACGTCGTCGCTGTCGGCCGACTCGGCATCGCTCGACAGGTCCTCCATTTCGTCCGAGTCCGTGCGCTTCCGAAGGACGCTTGCCCTCTCGCGGTGAAGGAGCTTGCAGCCCTTTCTTCTACACTTGCCCGTGTTGCTGAAGTCGGGGCACTCGAACACGTGCCGCTCCTCGCACTTGTCTCCCTTGTCGCAGTAGCCGTACGTTCCGAACGAACGGCAGACCAGGGCACCTGGGGACACACTAGAATGAGCATAGGGGCAGTTGGGGTTCGCACAGTTGCCCTTGATGAAGTGAACACATGTCGGGGTGCGTTGGGGCGTCAAGTCATGGGAAAGATCACAAGACTCCCCATTGGCGCAGTTCCCCTTATGCAGCAGCTCCCGGCAGACGGCGACCCTCGAGGCATCGTGCATGTATCGACACGCCGGTCCCTTGGCGCATGAACCTAGAAGTAAAAACCGTCGTGGTTAGTTTGGGTATCCTGTACTCTGTCATACCCACTTGAGCAAAAAGCTGTCAGGCCTAGTTGAGCTGATGATGATGAAGATGCGTGGGTGGTCAGATGAGATTGTGAATAAAATACCGGTCAGCGAAAACATGCTGCAAGGCACATCGAGCTTCTTGACGCTCGTTTGGCTGAGTGGGGTAACGAAAGGTTAGCGGCCATCGATAGGAGGGGAAAGGGGTCATACCGTTGAGCTTCCAGTACACCGGCTCGGTACAGATTGCCCGTCTTGCTTCGGTGGAACTTGACGCCTCCGACGAAGGCGACCTTGGGCGTCGCACTGACGGGATGGAGATCTCCTGCGGGGTGGTGAGTGTAACCTGCCGCGCAAGGGAGTCTTGGCGACGTACCCGACACCTTGATGAGCTTGCTGCCGCTGTGGGCGACGCGGAAGCGGATTCCTTGGATCTCAACCTCGTGATTGCCTGTCGCTGTGGTGGGATTAGTAGGGGTAGACGGCGCGCTTGCGTGGGCTCCGTAACGGTGGAAGTGATTGGCAAGCTGCGACTGCTCGCGCGCATCCTGCCGGCGAATCTTCTGCTGTCGCGATGCCTCGATAGCCTTGGCGTGCGCCTCGTTGTTCTTCTCGTAGACAGCCGAGTTGATGAGAGATCTTTGGCCGCGGGTGTTCTTGGAAATCCAGGCGCCGGAGGAACCAGCCGCACCAGGGGCCTCGGGAGTAGACGACTCGGATGGCGGCGTTTGTGTTCCACCGTTGTTCAGCACCAGGGATCGATGACGAAACCCCGAGGGGCCTCGAGTAGAGGGGTAAGGCTCGACGCGGTGCTTGTGGGGGAAGCCGCCATGTCGATGAGTGGTGCCTATACATATAACATGTAAGCGCTGAAGCGTACAGGTAACAGTTAGAGAAGTTAGAGACATACTCCGACCATAAGTAGCTTGATTGCTAGGCACTGATTGCACACCGGCTTGCTGGGCCTTATGAAGATTGATCTTGCCTGTTTGCCACCAAATTAGAGATTGCGCAGTTTTTGCTGCTTTTTGTGCATGTCGGAACTGTACCTGCAAGTTGGCCGATCCTGGCCAACAACTCCTGTTCTTCCTGAGAAGGCATTTCCTTAGTATGGGTTGTCGCACTGTGATTTTAGTATGAAGGTGTCCTGTTGCGCAAAGAAGAGGTATTACTGTTGTAACTGTAGAAATATTATGCGTTATTGTTGGGAAGTAGAGGATGAGATCACTGCTCCTATGCCTGTGGTGGGAAGAAGACGCTTTGGCTTTGTCTTTGCCCTCAGGGGGGGTGACTAAGTGGGTATACACAGCGTGGCCCACTTATATCGGCGCTAAAGATCTGCTAACCAATCCCAACAGAGACTGGCAACTGCTGCAAGGCTGAGAGAGAAAGTGAGGGAAGGTCAGAAGGTTGGAAGGAGCTTACTTCATCTGTTGCCTGCCTTTGACTGTAGTAAGGATCAAAGACCTAATCAAAGGCATTTTGTCCTCTTTGCTTCTAAAAGCCAAAACCTCATATCGGCATCCAGCACAAGTCCCGCTTTTCTTACTAATATGCACTGTTTGTAGTCTTGACAACCTGACAGCCCAGCAAGATTTCTTTGTCAAACATATCCTTCACCCAAGCAGCCGAAGACCAGACTCGACATTTGACAGTCACCACAACTACCTCAAATCAACACAAGAAAATGGCGTCGTGGGATCTTCTAGACGATAAGGAGGAGCAGGAGCTGCACAAGACGCGCCTGGTCAACATTGAGGAGAAGCCCTTCAAGCGAATCACCAAGAGACTTGTATCTGTCACAACAATCGCAAACGCCCGATTGAAACAACAACCCACACCGCCACCCGAGGGCGCAAACGGCGAGAAGGAGGCCGGCGAAGAGACGAAACAGGAGGCTGCCACCAATACCCTCCAAGAGATCGACCAGATCAAAGACGACCTTACCCTCGACTTCGCCGCCTTCGACAGCAGCATAGCCCGCCTGCAATTCCTCCTCGACGCCAACGTCCGCGAGCGCGAGCGCTACAAGGCCGACCAGCAACGCATCCTCGAGGAATGCCAGAACGTGCGCGACAACAACACGCGACTGCGCGAGCAGCTCGAGGGCGCCAAGGCCACGCTTGCCCAACGTAAGGAGTACGACAAGCTCGCCAACGCGCTCATGGCTAAGGGCCTGCGGCCGCGCGGCGAGCAGGAAACGAACCTCGCGAAGCTCGAGGAGGAGATCCGCGACCTGGAGAAGGAGAGCGAGACGTACGCCATCACCTGGCGCGAGCGCCGCGACCAGTTCAGCAAGATCATGGACGAGGGCATGCTGTTGCGCAGACAGATCCGCGACGAGAAGGAGGAGGTGGAGAGACGCGAGGGCATGAACGAGGATGGCGAGGAGGACGGCGAGGCCTCGCGAGGCGGGCAGACGCCAAGGCACGTCTCGAGCGGCAACGTCACGCCGCACCCGGACAGCGGCGCTTTCCCGAGACCGACTTCGGCGCAAGATGGCAACTCGGAGGACCAGGCAGACGGCCTCAAGCCGCGATCAGGTGGCCCGGGCAGCTTCTCGCGGTCCGGCAGTGCCGTCCCTAGCCAGAGCGGCACGCCCCACCCCCAACAGGACGACGGCGAGATCGAAGAGGGAGAGGATGTCGAGATGGACGACCAGCAGGACACTCAGATCACTTCGGGGGGCGACACACCCCGAATCACGGTGGATGCGCCTGGCAGCATGGAAGTTGACAACTAAGACGTTGGAAGCGCGGCGGTTTGGAGAGGCTCATACATAGCTCAACTGAGATACCCATTTAAAAAAAAAGAAGAAGAAAGAAGAGAGAGAGAAAAGCAGGACGTCAAAAAACTTGCTCATGACGCTCGCCTGCCACTGAACACAACGCAATCCCTAAACCTGGTTTCCGTTTCTCTTGGTTGGAAACACGACGCGATTCACGNGGGGGGGGGGGGGGGGGGAGTTGGAGAGGGGTTCATCAAGCCGAAGTGGTGTCGGTCACGTACGTCTTCTCCTCCTTGCCCTTGGCGAGCGCCAGCTTGGCCGTCTCGACCTCGGTGGGCGACGCGCCGCCGCTCTCGGCGAGGGCGATCTGCTCCTCCAGCTTGGCGGTCGAGTCCTCGACGCGGGTCCTCAGGGCGGGGAACATCTTTTGCGTCTCCTCCACGGCGAGTTTCTGGTAGCGCGGCTTGTTAGTGCACCGGGACAACGGGGAGTAAGGGGTGTGTGTGTGTGTGTGTGTGTGTCTGTGGGCTCGCGAGGGTTCTTGGGGAAATCCTTACCAGCTGTCTGAGCATGTACTCCCGGTTCCCGTCCTCGTCGGGCTTGCCCTCCCGGATCTCGGCCTCGAGCGTGGCGACCTTGGCCTTTTGCTGGATGAGCTCCTTCTCATAGGAGATCTCCTCTTTGAGCAGCCGGGTGACGGCGAGCGTCGCGACGGTGAGCTGGGAAGGGGGCGCCATGGTGAGTTGCGGTGCCGTATCGGTTGATCTTTTATGGGAGGTGAAGGGGTTGTAGGCGGAGGGGGGTTTTGGCTTTTGGTGGATATTCTCGAGACGGTCTACTCTGAGTGTGTGTGTGATGGCCAGATGGNGGGGGGGGGGGTCGGCTTGAGAATGAGTCCTTATGTTGTGGAAATATGGGCAGGCAGGCTCCGAGATTACCTTGTATGCCCTCGTTGGGATTGTTTTCTTGAGTTGGGTTTTTTGTTTACACGGCATCCCCGGCTGCTGTTCTGCTTGGCTGGCTACGTCAAAGGCAGCAGCAGACTCTGTGCTGGGTGTTGCCTTGGAAGCCACATTATAGTGGGGGGTGGGGGTTTCCTGTACCCCCAGCAATGCTACCTCGGCGCAGCAGAACTTGAACTCGTTCCCTTCCCTGCGCAACTTTAGGAGAACATCATGGATTCTCTGCTGGCCCAAGCCGCAACGCAGCGCCGCGGGTCGCTTTGAGTTGTCTTGGTCCCGACGGGCTGACAGGTCAACCCCCCGCTGGAGTTTGGACCAGTGGTTGTCGACGTGGTGCCGGCAATCCCGAGAAGAACATGGGCGACGTGATGCCCACGGCGAGCCGTGCCGTAAACGGACCCTTTGCTCATTTTGCCTTGGTTTCCAGAAGCACTGAACATGACAGAGACGGCCGCACGCAAACGTTGGCCGAAGCAAGACACGCCACGATGATTCAGATTGCTCTGCCCAACGTCTCGCATGTCTTATTCAAAGGCTCGCATTGTGAGACAGAGAGGTCGGGCCTATGGTTTGCTGCGTCCGGGTCGGTGTCTTCGAACGGCTCGCGGAATCAATGCATTCCCAATGCCATCTTGAATGCTGTGTGGGCAGGACATATTGAAGGGATGCCGTCGCAGTACGGGGGTGACAAGGAACGCAACGCTGAAAAGAAGCCGGTGATTGTCATCGGCAGGTTCTCCGGTTTAACAACGTCGCCCTCCTCGCTGTCCACGGTCTGTTGAAAGAAGCAGCTCGCACGCAATAAACGTCTCGCGTCGAACGACGCGCTCCAACCTCTCCGGTGGCTCTTCACATGGACCTCGACCAGCTGGAAACACCAACTACTGCTCTTGGCTGAAGCGTCTACGCCCCGACGGGCCCTCCCGCTCCGTCCCCGCCGCCGTCTCGATCCAATCCGCTGACTCGGCAACCCGCGAAAGGAACGGCGAGTGCGAGGCCTTGATCCACAGTTTGACCGCCGTAGGACCCAGCAGCTGCTGTATCTGCTCCTGCATGAAGAACGGCACCGCTCCGCCGTCCTTGCAGCCGACATACATGCACACCATGTCGCGCCACGGTTCATGCGTCAGCGCCTCCTCGAACGACACGGCCATCTGCTGCCGCAGGAGCCCGATCGTCCTCCCTCTCGTCGCTTCGGGGGCCACGTCTCCGTAGAAGGCTTCCGTGGGCGCCACCACGTGGATGCGGCCGTCCCGGGAGAGGAACGTGATCAGCACTCGGCGGGGATGTGTTCATGTCACCAGGGACGGGAGAGTATCCCTTTGCTCACCTCGATTTTCGTCCACGGGGGGTAGGTATCCATCGCCCGTCAAGCCTAGGATGGACTGTCCCTTCTGCCTGACCAAGGCGGCCAGGTACGCAAACACCACAATCCCGCCGGCCTTGCCCTCCCAGGCCCGCTGCTCGAACCCCAAGCCGCTGGCCGCCTCGGCGCCGACGAAGCCACCACAGGACTGCGCGACGAGCAAGATGACGGGCTTTGTCGACATGGCGAGCGGGTGTAAGTAAGCCACGGCCGGGAGCGGAAATTTTGTTTGGTTTGACATTCCGATATAAACTTGACCCGAATCTCTCAAGACGCACCTCCTCCAGACTCGGATTGATACCGTCCCATTAGCCCCCTATCTATGCATCCGTTCCGTCATGGTCTCCGGTAGGGAGCGGGTGAGGAAATGGAATCGGGAATACAGCCATCTTCAACACAGCAAGCGCTTGGCTCGCCTAGAGGGATCTTACTCGGTGTCTGGCGAATGGTCCTCGAGCCGAGAGAACCCGCGGGAACCACTTTGAGATCCGATGGCGCATTGTAACGGGTCGGGTTAGGGGTGGAGGTTTCCTCCTCGTTGCTGAAAATGTATGATTATTAGTTTCCGCGTTGTATATCCGACAAGGCTTTCTCGGGAAAAAGAACCGCGCTCGGGACAAAGGCCGGGGGACCGTCTGGCTGCCAACGCTGACCTAAAGACATGTCCCGAGTTCTGCCTCATTGGGTTTGTCATCATTGGTTCTGCCACTAGTCCTTGCCGAGGGCAGACTCGTCACATTCGTTTCAAGTCAGGGGTTTTGATCTTATGCTCAGTCAGGGCAACCGGACAACCAAGTGTTTTTATGAACTAGATGCATTATACTTAATATACTACTCAGAAGAAATGCCAAGTCCGGCCTCGTCTCGGGTCATGTACCCATACCCTTGATAGAAATGTCCCAATCATATTTCCCACGACGACTGTGTGGTACGCCCCTTGACAAGTGTGAAAGGGGGTTCCCTCAGGTCTATAGATACAACTAACGTTTTCGAAGAATGAAAAGAGTAAGCCGCTTATGAAAAACGGACATAGGTATGAACATGGAAATTAATAAATAAACCCTAGTCTATAGAACCGAAGGTGCGCGCCTTTCCATCGAGGACCAAGAGTCTAGATACCAGGTGTATCGAAACCTGCGACCTTGGGCCATTCGCCCAGCTTGGCGGGGTCACCACCGATGCGGACGTAGACGCCGACGGCGGGGATGCCGCCGTCGAGGACGAAGAACTGATACCAACCCGGAGGGGCGATACCGGGGCTGGGCGGCGCGGTGACTGTGCACTCCGTCGGGCCGCAGCTCACGGCGGGGAAGATAGTTCGGGCGCCCAGCGAGTTGCCGTGCGTCGAGGTCACGGCACCGAGGAGAGAGACCTGGATCTTGCCGTGCTTAGGAGCATGACCGAGGCTGAAAGTGTACGTCTTGCCGTGCGCCCAGTCGGTGTTGGCAAGAGTGAAGGTAGGCCGCTCCTTTTTGCTCGTGAGGTAGGGAGGGTTGAAGACCTCGACGCGGTACTCCTGAGGATTGACACCATCTTCAGGGTCGGATCCGGTGACGAGAACACGGCCGTCGAGTAGGGTGATGGACTCGGAGTGGTACATACGAGCGATCGTGGTGTTGGCCATGACGGTGATGCGCTCGCCGATCGGCTTGGCAGGGTCGTACAACAGGGCGTTCTTGTTGGGGTTCGTCGCGAGACCGAAACCGGCGACACCTTGCTGAGCACCATTGTTGATCAGGTATGTGCCGTCGGGGAGAGGTGCCATGCAGGAGATGACGCGGGCCGAAGGCATACGCTCGAGCACCCACTTGGGGTTGGCACCCTCGGGTTCCATGGAGACGCAGTTGTCCAAGGCGAAGCCAGGGCCCTCGGTCGAACCACCACAGATGAGAACACCCAGGGGATCCGTGTAGGGGGCATGCTGGGGCAACAGAACGCCAGTGCCCTCGAGCGGGTAAGTACGGCCTGCCAAGGGGTTGTTCACGGAACCAGGGATATTGGGCAGGATCGCCTTTGTGTTGAACGTGACCTTGTCCAAGATTCTGGCTTCGTTCCAGTAGGCGACGAAGATATCCTCGCTGGGGAGTACGGCAACGAAGGGGTACAGATTGTTGGGGTCTGTGCGTGCGAGCCAGTCCATGGTCAGGGGCTTGGAGCCGGTGAAGGGCATGACCTCGATGGTAGGAACGGCACGACCGTTGGCACCCTCTTCACCTCCGATGATGAAGATGGAACCGTTGGCCATGATCATGGACGAGGGGTACCAGCGGCCATCCTGCATGCGGAGGTGCTCGACATCCTCGTGCCAATCGTTTTTGCCGGGGGTGCCGGGCTTGCCATCAGGCCAGTACAGACGAACACCGTAGGTAGAATCGCCGGACCAGCCACCAAGAGTAAGTTGGCGGCCCGCCTTGTCAGGAAGCGTGATGCCGGCGGAGCAGAAGATGTCGGTCTTGACATGCATCTCCCTCCAGGCCTTGCTGATATCCGGCACGAGGGACAGATCAAGTTCGTAGGCGCCGGTGGAGTTGGGCGGGCCAGTACCAAACTTCTCGAGGAAGGTCACCTTGCCAGTGATAGTCTCCATGGTCATCAGGGGAATTGAAAGACTGCCGATGAGAAGCTCGTAGGATCCCGCCGTGAGCGCATCCGTGCCGAATGTCCACGAATACAGGGGCTTGGTGCCAGTCCAGAAGTACGTGGAGAGTCGAGCACCGCCACCGCAGATGGAGCTGTGGTTGCCGGGGCAGACGATGTTGCACTGGGATTCATCGACGAAGTTCACCTTTTGGGGGGCCGTGGCGATGTTGGCTGGGTCGCCACAGTAGCACTCCTCGCCGTACTCGAGACCAGCCGCCGGGTAGCCAAATGCGGCGCACCGGTCAAGGCACAGACCAGCGGTGTTGATGCCGGGGAAGAGAACCTGCCACTTGAAAGGCCGCTGCGCGTTCTCGTACGAGAGGCAGCCTTGGTAGGTCCAGCTGCCGTTGAAACCACTCTTTTGGGGCACGGGAGGCTGGAAGGTCTGGGGGGTGCCCAGGGACATGATGGTCATGCGGTTGGGGCCACCACACATCTCGGAAGGCTTGCCCCCACACCCAGTGTTGCAGGTTGTGGGATCTGAAGCAGGAGCGCCGCCATAGTAGATGGCGTTGCCACAGAAGCACTGCGTGTGATACTCGGCACCGGCAACCGTGTAACCCGCGGAAGCGCAGGCCTGGGCGCAGGAGGCGAGCGTCATGGCAGGGTCGTCCTGGAGCTGGTTGGGGAGAATGCGGCCGTTCAAGTTGTCCACCCAGCAGCCCTGGTCCTTCCAGCCAGTGGGCAAGTTGGAGGCGACGGGAACCGCAGCTGTGGTCGTGGCGGCAGCGGTGGGAGCGACAGACGAGGGCTGGGTGTCTCCGCCGATGGTGTAAACGGACAGGCGGTTGCCTTCTCCGCAGTATTGGAATGGGTTTCCCATGCACTTCATAGAGCACTGGGTACCAGGGACAGGGACGGAGCCGGCGGCGAACGTGCTGCCACACCAGCACTCGCGCGAGTACTCGACGCCGAAGAAGGTGTTTCCAGTGCAGAAAGCGGCACACTTCTCCAGCGTCATGTCGTCCGACGCAAAGGTCTTCGCGTTGAGCGCGCGGGTGCCGGTGGCCTCGGTCTGGCATCCGTACCACTTCCATGTGCCGACGGTCGCTGGCTGGCTCAGGACGGAAGGAGTGGAGGCTGCGGCCGACGAGGAGCTTACGACAGTGCTGGAAGACCCAGCGACGACGGGAGCTGACGAGGCCGTGGCTGCCGGCGTGGAAGCGGAAGTCGTCAGAGGCAGGTACTGATGCTTGAAATCGTAGACGTTCAAGCGGTTGGGACCGCCGCAGTACTCGGATGCGTTGCCGTTGCAAAGCATGTTGCAGCCATCAACGGCAGGGGCACCACCGTTGGCGAAGCTGTTCCCGCAGTCTACCAAGTGATGTCAGCGGCGCGCTGCGAAGCGTGGTGTTGGATTAGTTGTGTTTGTCTACTCACAGCATTCTCCAGAGTATTCCACACCGGCCAGGATGAAGTTGGCGTTGGCGCAAGCAGCGGTACACTTAGCGACAGTCATCTCGCCGCCGGGGATGCCGCCGACACCGTAGGTTAGGGTGCGGCCGGTTGTTCCCTCACTGTGGTGATGTGAGCGATCCGGACCGATACCGGCGGACCATGTGAGTATATTCAACTTACGAGTAGCATCCAATGGAGCTCCAGTCGCCAACACCCGGGTTGACCGAGGGGCCGGCGATCAGGGAAGTCTGGTACAAGGACAAGCGGTTGGGACCACCGCAGGGCTGCGCGGCGTTTCCGCTGCATGGAGTGGTGCAGTCGGCCTCGTTGGCGAGGATACCGCCCTTGGCCAGGGTGTTACCGCAGTAGCATTCATTGTACCATTCAGTGCCGGCGTAGGAAAACCCTTTGTTGAAGCAGTACTCTACGCAAGCCTCATTGGTCATCTGAGCATTGCCTGTGGCGGCTGCGTTGATTGTGCGGCCGACATCGCTATTTCTCTTTGTCAGCATCTGCGTCCCCCGCGCCTACATAGCTGTGCCAGACGAAGACGCTTCTTACATGTAACAGCCCTTGTAAGCGTATCCGTGGGCGAGGTTCGCGGGAGGCGGCGCGCGCTTATAGACGCTGGGGGGATAAGCCGCAGCGTTGGCAAGCGACAGGGTGGAAATAAAAACGAAAGACAACTGTGTGGCCCTCATCGTGACAATTTGTGTGCCAAGAGGCGGAACCAACACTGATGAAGGTATTAAGGAGTGTATAGAAGTGGTAAAGGGTAAGGAGAGGAGGGAATGTCATGATGAGGCCGGGAAGAACGGGAGGTATATATGATTTCGACTCCAAGCGCAGGCAATTTCGCCGAAACGGCGGCCAAGCCGATGGAGAGCAGCAGCATTGGAGGCACGGGTACACGATAGACTCGATAGGCTCGACTAGGGCCTCAGCCAACTCCAAGTCCTCTTCCTACTTAGGAAGAGGTGATCTCCCCCACCCCCTCGTGCGCCAGGGGTCAGTGGGAGAGGGAAAAAAAGGCACGACGGAAGAAGGGCTAAGAACGGAACTAGAGGGGGTGTCGCGCTCTCGCATGAAGCCCTAGCTTGAAAAAAAAACCAGCAAGGCTAGCCGGGAGTGCTAGATGGGCTGTGTAGGTGGGTTTTTAGAATATTCATGGTGCACCTAGATAGTGTAGTGGTGTAAGCTGCACTCGCAGCAGCATGGGGCGTGGGGAACATGGGTGCGTGAAGCCAAGAGCTGACCTCACGGTCTGGTCATGGCCGGCTGCCGGAACGGAGCAAGCACGTAGTAGAGAGGGAGGGGTGTGAATGGGATTCGCTTGAGGCGAACCGAGGCGATGTGATGGGAATATGGCAACGAACTTCCGGTCGAAGGACGAGTTGGCGTTTTCGGGCTGAGGATGATGATACGTCTAGAGACGGAGGCGAGAAAAGAATAAAAAATGGCAAAAGACCTGGACGCTAGCCATGAATAGCGTTGTCCAGTCGCTTTGTGTCTGAGCCCGAACACCAAGACACACCATCACCCTCGAAGCGGGCATTCTAGTAGCCGTTCCGCTGGTCGTCGTCGCCATCGCCATCACTGTGGTGGTAGGATGCAGGCTGTTGGTAGTTGGCTAGTTGTGGCACGCCACGAGAAGGCAAACGCCGGGCTCTCAGCCCAGCTCTTGGCTGAGATGACAACTGCGAAGATTGTGGAAATTGGCCCAAGTTGCAGGGAGCGACAAGGCGCGTGCGCATCTCGACCCAAGAGTTTTTGGTGTGTTTTCTCCAAGATGCGCCTCTGGGATCATGATGTAGCGCTCCAGGGGTTTGCATCAGTGGGGTCTGGCCATGCAAGGGCCCACTCCAGTCAGTACGTACCTATTTCTCCTTACGGCCTAGTCGTCTTTACCTTTTCCAGGGGCATGCGCCAGGGGTCTGCCATTCTAAGCCTGGACAGAGAGTCTGGACCCTTGAGTGCCCTGGAGGCCGTCAACCTGTGAGAATACCCACCTACCCTAGGTAGGCAGGTAGGTACCTAAGGTACGAGAGGACTCCGTTGCCCGAGAAAGACCAATGAGCCAGGACGCCAAGATGCTCGCGGTAGTCTTTGAGCACGACCAAACCCAGTGTAATCTGATTTTGGAACTCAGTCTCAAAGATTGGCATGGATCTTTAGGCTTTGGACCCCTATATCCATTGACTTTGCACATCCAAGGTTGTACATTGGGCAGATGGATTGGCATAGGCTCTGGCTTCGACTAACAGCCATCACCGTGTGTTGTCTGCGGGTCTGTCGACGCACTGCACGCACAGCTCGTGACAGGGCACCCTTCATGCGGCCCAACCTACGTATTCATCTGTCCTTGTCCGGATTGTCAGCCAAGCTTGAGACTCCATTGATCGAGGCGGGTATGTGGCTGAGGCTGTCCCGGTGCCGTCCCGTCCTGTTCCTTCCGCATCTCGTCTGATTACCCCTTGGCGGAGGCGCTTCGCGCTTCACAAACTCTCTGGGGGAGATGGTGTGAGGCTGCAGGCCGTTCGATATCACACACACCATTGTGATGCAGGCTGGGCAGGTGACGAGCAGCTCTGCATTGCTGTCTCCCCAATCTGTTCACTCTACTCGCATAATTTCTGAGCAGGATGGTCTCAAAGTTACAGTTTACGGACATAGCCTCCAGCATTTCCAATATTTCAAGCAGGTCGGCATTGGCGGTGAGCTCGAGGTGGTAATACGGCGCTGTCGACATTCGGCTGCGTCTCTAAACGACGCCATGCATGCGTCCCATTTTTGGGTTCGATGAGTGTGATTCATGTACACACCTGGACTACAACACATCTAGGAATGAAATCTTGATTCCCAGGCTCGGGTAGCGCATGACGTCCGCTGTTGGCGTCGGTGGGCGGTCGACTGCAGAAACAAAGGGCGAACAGTTGCCGCCATCGTCCTAGCTTCTTGGGAATCCATATCTGTGCCAAGAAATGTCAGGACAGGCGTAGGGCTCTTGGGTTGGCTTCAGCGGCGCTGGAGCGTCACCACGAGACGGGCAGCGAGCGGGGTGTCGGTTCACAGGACTGAACAATGGAAACGGTTCGAATAAGCGAGACCCATTGAACTATTTCGATATCAGTTAGACGGTGCCGGTGTCCGGCGCTCATAGTATGCGTCTACCGTCAGATGGTACGAGAAATCGGTAGCATGCATATGGGACGAGTCAGAACCGGTTGACTTTCTCCTTGGCCAGAGTTACGTCGTAGGCAGAAGTATTGGCAGAGTTGGAGATGGATTTTCTATGGATTCGAGGCAACCAGGAGAGCACGTACCACATCCTGCCCCAGCTAATCCAGATTAGGTCAAATGGGTACAGTGGGTCACCAACAGGGGGCTACCTAGGACAAGGAAAGAGGGGGCAGACGTCAGCAGCGTGGATACGAAAGAACCCCTTCAGGCTTCCGTCCAACCCGTGGAACCACATGTAGTAGCATTTACCTATCTACTGCTTACCATTTCTCAAAGCTCCTATCCAAATCAGCACCTACGCCGCATACACTCTACCGCCTTCTCTTGCGTACCCAGCCAGAACGGACACGGCAACGTCTAGTGCGCCCTCCCAGTTGCTCGGGAGACACGCCGTTGGAAGTCTTCACCCGTTCCCAGCAGCGCGGTAGCGACTTTATCTATTGCCGACAGGCCACGGAACCAGCCCAGTAAACCCTCTTGGCGCAGCCCAGGCTTTTGGTCGATGCTTAGTCAGCCCTTTCGGTAGTCAAATGACCACTCAACGTCGTGTCGCAGCATCCAAGCCTGTCAGCCTTAAGGATTGTCATTGGATCGCCGTCTTCATCAGCAGCTTAGTGCAACGCAACGCACAGTGATTTTTTGGGGGGGTCTTCGCTGGGGTGGAGGTGCCGCAGGCGCTCAGGCTCAGGGTTACAACTTCCCTGCGGCAGATAATTCGAGCCTCTTTGGTACCCTGTTCCTTGGCAAACTGCCTACCTACGCTCTTCAGCTACACTACAGTACAGCCCGAAATGCAGTCCTCTCGATATGGCCTGCCCGCTCCACTTGGATGCTGTAATGGTTTATAGGGCCCGTATCTGATCTCATTCGGCTGGGACAGCCCCTCCCTTTTCCGCCCCCTCCTTACGGAAGCCCGGCGCCTCCAATAGCGAAGCTGGAGCCCTGGATAGGCCTGCTGACCACCATCCGACGGTCCAGCACATGGTTAGCCCTCGCCGAGATAACCTTATCGCGGACGAACCCGGCAACGGTTGCTTGTCACCGCGGTTGCCCCTGACGAGGATAGCATGCAGTCATTGTCCCTCAAGCAGGTATGCCGAAGACGCCCGTTCTGTATGTGTTCGTTGCGGACCAGCCAACGGCCACCGAGCGGAAGCCACGAGGCGGAACGGGGCGACCACGAAAGCTTTTTCCTAAGCGGCGCCAGCCCCAGTGACCACTGCTCGTACCTATGGCAGCCACTGGCCCCTCAAACAGCCCAGTAAAACACCGATTAACTCTATTCGATTCGACTAACCATTCGCCCAGTTCAATAGCGCAGCCAAAGTAGCAACCTGAAGCGAATGGGGAAGGCCAGCCTCAACAAGCCACAGACCGCCTCTTTCTTCTCTGGTTTGGTGGTGCCCCTCCTTCCCCCTGGTCTCCCCTTCCCAACATTGCCAACGCGCCTTGCGCCCCTCTTCTAAAGCCATGTCGGCGTTTCCTCGACAGCGAACAAGCTAGCTACCTAGTTGGTCGTGTCTTGCCTGTTCCTGGGGGGTTGCAATCTATTGTGTCGACCAAGCCAACCAATGCCGACGGGCTTGCTGTCAGATATGCATGCGCTGAGCGCCCTCGCAGCACCAGCAATGCAATGCATGCATGGCAAGTCGAAATCTCGTATCAGAAAACCACACCACCAGGGAGAAGCGCCTGGTTGGTCTTCTGAACTGGAGCAGGCCGAATCATTGGTCCGACTTACATGCACAACACAACGCCACATGGGGAGATAACGGTTCTCCTTTCGGAAGCCGGGCAGCTGAGAACGAAGCCGCTCTGGACTGGAGCAGGGGAACGAGGCACACCAGAACTGACAGCGTCCATCCACACTTGTTCGTTTCCCCTCGAATCTTGCCGGCGCTCTTACGGCTTTACGGCCTACGGCTCGGGGACAGCCGCTCGGGAGAGACCTGCAGCCCCTGGCTTATCGCCTTTCTTTCGACAACTAGATTTATGATTTGGACCTGTCTAGCCCAAGCTGTAACAACAGCCCGGTTCACATCTCCACGAGGGATAGCACCACACGGTGTCTGTCTGTGCAATCACTCAACTGTGCGCCACTTTCCAGTATCTTGGAATAAAATAGGTTGTTGGCGGCACCTTGGTCAGCGCCACCCTTCATGCTTTGTGAAAAGCCGGCGCTCGCAAAATCTCGACCAAGGCAAACCCGGACACACACTTTTTTGTGTGTACTATTGTTGTTCTGCCGCTGGCTTACGGCCTCGATTCCCCTTTTGGGACTGCCCTGCCTGCCGACGCTGACGCGCTACATCCTAGTGAGTATCTGCCAATATTAAATGCCACGAGAGCAACCCCCCCACCCCCTCGGCTCAGCTTCGACCCGGATTGAAACTAGCGTTGGGACGTGAGACCGCCATAATCGGTGCCGTCGACATCGTTGCACTCGCTTGGGCAGAACCCCGTCATGCCATCACTTCAGCTTCGGATCATGCAGTCAGAAATAGTGCCCATTGTCACTTGGAAAGACTCATAGGCTGCGGTACGGTTTCCCCGGCTTATTTCAAGGACCCCTGACTAACGGGCATCTCCGCAGGCTGGTGGTCTAGATCTGTTGGCATGGCAAGCCAAAACAATAGCGTCCGCCCTCCCCTCGCCTCTATGAGCGGTTCAAACGTTCGATCTTTGGCTCTACTGCTACGCTGTGTGCGTGCAGAAACGCGTTTGCTGTCCGAGTTCATCGAGGTCCATGCAGTCAACGGCAGAGATTCGACAGATCGTTGCCAGTAACAGGCAGCAAGCTGACAACCGCCTCGGGCCTCTCTTGGCGATTCGTCGACCTTTCCTCGTCCGAACCTGCCAGTGTTCGCACAGGCTGGGGAATTTACACTCAAAAGATGTGGCGCCATCCGTGTCCCTGTGTTAATTATCTCCATCCAGAAGGCGGCTGGCGAACTGCGTGTCGTCTTCCGCCCCAAGACCGCTTCCTGAATATGATATTACGCCTCCCCGCGCGAGCCGGCGATGATCTGGCCACGGGCCTCACCCGGTATCTCGACAGGCGGCGATACTAATTTCCCCAATAGGCGGCCCTTCGAGTCCTCTCGCCGCTGTTGATTGGTCGAAATGCGGTGCGCACCTGATGCTCCCTCTTTTGCGTGTCTTGAGCAACAGCATGGAATGTCCTCTCCATTCCCGCACCGCCCCATAGCAAAGGGCTTGCCAAGCAGGCGGACGGCAGTACCAAGCTTTGTGGCCGCAGGACCGAAGGCCCGCAATGGCTTCACTCGTGCGAGAACCCATCATGTGCGGCGGCGGGGCGATGGGGCAGGGAAAAAGTATTTGGCATGCGCCACGAGGATTAATAGACCCGGGGGAGCTTGGTCGGCTGCCGGCTTTAAAGAGTACGTGATACCCTCGCCGTCGATGGTGGACCTTTGCGTAACCCGGGAAAATCGAGTCAATCAGCCGTTGTGCCTGCTTTGTCCGACGAGAAGTATTCCGAGTGTCACCATGGCACGAAATATGGTACAACTACAGCTGGTGGACGTCTATTCTGGGATGGGAAGAAGAGGGGCTGGAAGGGGATCGAAGCTGCGGTCGAAAACTCGGATCTCGAGGCTTGTCTACATTTTCGCACTTATTCGATCCGGACGACGGACGAGGGACGAATGAGCGGTGGCCAATACCTCACGATACTTTCGAAAAGGATATCTCGGCAGCCTTTCAAGTTCGGTAATCCGTCTCCGCTTGGACCAGTCAGTGAGGTGGATGCCGATCCTCCGGATCGACGCGTCGAGCGACGATGGAAAGAGGCTCGGCGGTCGTTCGCCACGGTCACGTCAAGGTTATCAGATGATCAACATCGCCACGTTGAAGAGTGCCCTCATCGAGGCTTCTCCAAAACAACCCAAAAATCCAAAAAGAAAATCAATGATATTTAAGGAGAGGATCGCGGCTCCAATCTCAGGCAGGTCTAATAAAAGATTGGCGTTGTCTCACAAACTCTCGACCCTTCACCCTGCCTGCCGTATGCAAGGGTGTTTTTGCTGTGAGACATATTGCGTAGAGGAGAGGGTTCTTGCATTTTTTGAGCTGCACTGTGAAAAGGTGGCTCGCCACGGACTGGGAGTTTATGTGACTAGGCAGCACGACGGCGATCTTGTGCCGAGATGCGACGGCGGGCTTCTGAGAGCCCGAGTCCTTGGCGTTCCCTGAGTGAGTCACCCTAACGTGCGGTCGGATCATTAGCGGCAGCGTCTGGGGGAGCGGCGACTCTATCCTCTTCGGTTCCAGAGATTGCGATTTCGCGAGTGCTGTCGTCCCTCGGGTCCGCTGCGCTGACGATGTCTGCTGACGATGTCTGCTGACGATGTCTGCTGACGATGTCTGCTGACGATGTCTGCTGACGATGTCTGCTGACGATGTCTCCGATACTTTGAGGGGGAAGGGAGTTTCTCCCTTGACTTGTACGACAATCGGGAGCTTCGATCCGTCGCCGTTCCGTAAGGCAAATAAGAAACATTGTGTGTCGTTTCCCAGAGACATGGCTGGCGCGACGGTGCCTTAATATTGCCACCGACGTTTACCAGCGGCTCGGTTTGATCCACAACGCTGTTTTGACGTCGCCCGTGAGGTCCGGCAACGATATCTCTGGCCTTCGGGGTGCTTATCTACATGGGCTGTTCTGTTTTGTTGTGGATACAGTGACCGCATGGTTTCGGTTCAGAAAGGATAGCCCCTCGATCTGTCCCGGTAGCCCAGTATCGACTTCTACGAGCCTATATGGAGGCCTGTTATAAGTCATATTACAAAACGACGTCGTGGGGAGATACGCTGCTTGCACCGTGATTCGAGTTTGTTGAAGCGGTCACAAGGTGGAATGAGGATCAGTGTGGTTAAAACATATGATCTCCCTTTATCTTCCGGACCTCCTGCCTCTATGACATGACTGGGTAGAAGTGTTGATGTCGAAATGATGTGTGCTTATAATCTGTCCGGGCGAACTCCGACGCCGTTTCATAGCATTGGGTGTATAGCAGAGCAAAGCTCTTGGCCATCAACTCTGCAGCTCCAAGCTACATCACACTGCCATAAACATATCCTACAAATAAGAACCAAAGACTAGAATCCAGGCACTCAGCCCTCATCTAGAGAGAGGACTCGATCATGTGTGTTAATATGGACGTTTCATTCTTATCTAGGATTACAAGAAAGGATTCAGCAGCACAGAGACTATCTGAAAGATGCGATCTTTGACTTGGTTTGCGGCTTGGCGTGTGTAGTTCCGCCAAACACAAACTGACATCGATTTGGACACCCTACTGAAGCTTAATATCCATGGGCCATGGTCATGGGGAAACACGACGCAGGTTTCTACGTGCCTGAAGGATCTCCTCTCCTTCCTCAGTTCCCTCATCTATTTCTAGGTCCGGAGATATCGTTGACGGACTTGGAGGACCCCGTTGGTCCCAAACTGTCAAAACAAACCCTCTTTAATTGGCTCAGGAAGGCAGGGGACCGGAGACAGAAGTTATTGCCTGCTCACACCTATCCTTTGTTGAACGCTTGCCCCGGTACCAAGGGCTCTGACACAGGCCAAGCCAGATACACACCTCTTCGCGTATCCAGCGCGGAGGCAACGACGACCCGGCGAGCCGGTATTTGCAGTGTCAGTTGGGGCGCAAGCTGGATGGTATTAGAGATAAGGTCGTCAGATCCACGATGCTTCGAGATCTTGCAGGACAAGGGAGTCTGGCCCCTCCGCCCCCAGCGCAGAAACTCGCGCCAGCCACCTGGCACATTTGGGTGATCACGGCCGCTCGGTTTGGCTATGGTAATGCCAAAAACTCACAGTGACTATTGTCTGTGATACAAAATAAGATTCGAGTCGCCATCTATGTCCTAGAGGTTGCCTAGGATCTGGTGTCGAATATTTGCCCATCTTTTTACAAATTAACACAACATAACATGTCGTCACACAAAACACTAGCTGCCAGCATGATTTGAAACCACAAAGACTTGGCATTTTCGACCTACTCCAGAAAACTGATAATTTGCATAGCAAACATCGAATGAAGCATGCAGATTGTTAACTTGCTAGCTACTCTCCAGGTGGTTTAGGTTATCCGACCTTGTTACACTACCCCATCCATTTATGTAGAAGATCAAGATGCACACTAGTACGACGTATAATTTTACAATGGCCATTCTCATTGAACTGTGACCTAGAAAATACCTCACTCAACCTTTGTCGACGAGCCTTCTGATAAAAACAAAAACGAAGAAGGGCCGCCTCTCGTCCACAGACTGATTGATGATGGCCAAAACACAAGGTTGCGCCGAGGGGGAATCGAACCCCCGGCTCCCCGACGCTGCTTGATGGCAACGGAGAATTTTACCACTAAACCATCGGCGCTGGTTCTTGTTGTACATGATGGTTTCGGATATTATATTCGATAGTAAGCCCCGTCGCTCAAAGTGACTGATTTGAAGGAAGAGCAGCCAACCACGCATAGAATTTCCGGCGAGCAGAGTAGCAGAGAGCGAAGCATGAACCTTTGTGACCCGAGCTTCGTCTTGCTCACTGTTTTGACGTTGTCTACAGAGTAGTTCCCATTTCCTGAAATACCTACCGAGGCCAATCCCCTGCGCGAGACCGATTGAACGATGCAGTCGGCAACCTCTGATTGATACATGCGGAAATGCCGTTTGTGTCCTACATACTAGGCTGAAATATGACAGTGCCAATGCAGCGCAGTTGAGTCAACTGCATCCCAGCCCGTAGGAACAGCTGATTGGAGATGACTCATAATGACAGTCGCTTGGGCGGCCATCTTCCTGCTGCTTTGTTTTGTCAGCTTCACAGCTGCTGTCAGCGGGCAATTGCCACACCAGCTAGCACCTGCACGAACTTTTTTTACAAAGTTTTAGCGGGTCTACTCCACCCGTCCGAACGATCGAGTCCGGGCCGACATCAAACGCCTCCCAAGGGGACTTCACTTGAATTTCATCCCGGCCGTGCATCTTTTTAAAAGTCGCCTCCCACCCCGTGGTTTGGGAAACCAAGTGAAAGGGGAACTCTCCAAGGTCTCTTAGCTCGTTCTCTTCCTTTCACTCACGTTCACTTTCCTTTGCGAAGGCATAAGGCCATCAGACACGTTTTGTTTTGCCGCCTAATCTGGCAGCACCCGTACGAAGACGCTGTATTTCAAAAAGCGCAATCACGATTTCATCCACTCATCACCACATCGACACTACGGCGAGCGATCCAGTCATGTCTGAAGGTGGAGCGGCGCAGACTCAGACGCAGACTCAGCCGAGTTTGTCGAGCAGAGGAGGATCTCAATCTGGTCGGAGAGGCAGACCAGGACGAGGAAGAGGTGAGGGGGGCAACGGCCGTGGTGGTCGACGGGGTGGCGGCAGGAATGCTGCCCACCAGCCCCAAAACCAAGACCAGTCAGCCCCGGCTCCCGAAGTTGTGCCGGTCAACGCATCAGAGCCGTCGTCGACGGGCTCGGGGAGGAGGGGCAGAGGCCGTGGTGGTGGCGGCGGCGGCGGCGGCGGCGGTAGCGGAAGAGGTGGCCGGCGGGGTGGTGCTGTGCGTGGTGGTGCCGTCTCCGGGACCCAGCGAACATTCGGTGGCAGTTTGACAGCCAATGCCAATGTGGATGAATCAGAGGGGCTCGGTCTGAGTGCAGATGCTCCCGATTTCATTCCCGGACAGCCACTGGTTCAAAGAGGGTATGTTGACACTTTCTATTATACCTACAGGCGTCGAGGCTGACCAGACTCCAGCAAGCAAGCTCCGAAGCACAAGAAGCCTCAATATCCGCTGGCACCAAAGTCTACGGCCGCAGACTTGCCTACACGGCTTCATGAGGACATCAGCAACGGACAGTATGAATGCGTCATCTGCTCGAGTGAGGTGCTGCGACAGTCTCGCGTATGGTCTTGTGGCATCTGCTGGACGGTGTTGCACTTGACGTGCGTCAAGAAGTGGTTTACAAGCCAGCTGAAAAAGGACGACGACACGCGATCTTGGCGCTGTCCAGGTTGCAATTCCAGTTTGACCGAGGAGCCTTCTTCTTACCACTGTTGGTGCGGCAAGGATATTAGTCCCCGAAACGTCCCTGGGCTACCTCCTCACTCTTGCGGACAAACCTGTTCGAAACCTAGAGCAACTTGCCCGCACCCTTGCTCCCTCGAATGCCATGCCGGCCCGTGTCCGCCTTGTACCTTGATGGGGCCGACACAGTCCTGCTTCTGCGGCAAACATGAAGTTACGAAGCGATGCAGCGAGACGGATTATGGGAATGGATGGAGCTGCAACGAAATCTGCGGAGACTTGTTGCCATGCGGCGAGCACTTCTGCTCTACTCCATGCCATCCCGGTTTATGCGGCAGTTGCGAAATCCCCATGCAGGCGAGATGCTATTGCGGCAAAGAGCACAAGGAGATTCCATGCGACCGGCGAGGCGACCTTCAGATGTCTTTCAATCATGGCCAAGTATCCAGCTCCGATTCCGAAGACATCTCCGATGACAGCTGGTTTGACGGATCTTTCGACTGCGACGCGACCTGTGGAAGGAAGTACGACTGCGGCCTCCATGAGTGCAAGAAGACTTGCCATCCTCAGGACGAGATATCCGCCCACTGTCCGTCGTCTCCCGACGTCGTTCTGGACTGCCCTTGCGGCAAGACGCCTCTTGACGAGCTTCTTGACCAGCCGAGAGAATCTTGCCGAGACAAGATCCCCCACTGCAAGAAGACCTGCGATAAGGTCCTGTCTTGCGGTCACCGATGCCTCGATACATGCCACACCGGCCCATGCAACCCTTGCTTCCAGAAGGCGGACATCTCTTGCCGATGTGGCCGAACCACGAGCTCTTCCATGTGTCACCAGGGCGAGATCGCCAAGCCCATGTGCATGAGGGTCTGCCAGGCCCAGCTCAACTGCGGCCGTCACAAGTGCGGCGAGCACTGCTGCCCCGGAGAGAAGAAGGCCATTGAAAGACAGGCCGCGAAGAGAAAGCACAGACAGCAGCAAGCCCCCGATGAAGTGGAAGCGGAACACATCTGCCTTCGCGTCTGCGGAAGGACCTTGAAGTGCGGCACTCACCAGTGTTCTCAGATCTGCCACGCTGGACCATGCCCAAGCTGCCTTGAAGCTGTTTTCGAGGAGATCAGCTGCGCATGTGGCAGGACCGTTCTTCAACCCCCCCAGCCATGTGGAACTCGACCCCCCGAGTGCCGCTTCGACTGCAGGAGAGCACCGCCTTGTGGCCACCCCACGGTCAAGCACAATTGCCACCCTGATGACGTCGCTTGTCCCAAGTGCCCGTTCCTCGTGGAGAAGGACTGTATCTGCGGCAAGCAGAGGATGAAGAACCGGCCGTGCTGGCTGGAGGAGGCTCGTTGTGGTCTCCCCTGCGGCAAGAAGCTCAAGTGCGGGTAAGTCATCCAGATCACACGCATACAACCAACACAAACTAACCAGATTTCAGCACTCACACCTGCAGAAAGGAGTGCCATCGTTCAGGCGAATGCGAGGACGCTGAAATCCCCGGCTCTCATTGTGCCCAGTCCTGCGGCAAGACTCGCAAGTCCTGCGAGCACTCATGCCAGGACGCCTGCCATGCGCCCTATCCATGCAAGGAAGACCGCCCGTGCCAAAGCAAGACGTTCATTACCTGCGACTGTCAACATCGCAAGAAGGAGGTTAAGTGCCTCGCCACAAAGACCAACCCGACGCCGGAACGCGACACGCTCAAGTGCGACGACGAGTGCCTCCGCCTGCAGCGCAACCAGCGCCTCGCCGCTGCTCTCAACGTCGCCCCGGACCACACGGACGACCATATCCCTTACTCGGAGACGACCCTCAAACTCTTCCGCGAGCTCTCCTCCACCTGGGCCCAGAACCAGGAACGCGAGTTCCGCGTCTTCGCCTCGGAGCCCTCCGAGAAGCGCCTCCGTTTCAAGCCCATGCCCTCCTTCCAGCGTGCCTTCCTGCATGCTCTCGCCGAGGACTTCGGCTTCGACTCGGAGAGCCAGGACCCGGAGCCACACCGCCACGTCTCCATCTTCAAGACGCCACGCTTCGTGTCAGCGCCCAAGAAAACGCTTGCGCAGTGCGCCAAGATCCGCAGTGACGCCGCAAAGTCGGCTGCCTCGGCCGCCGCCGCCGCGTCTTCGTCAGCGGCCACCGCCTCGGCGCCGGAACCCTTCAACGCCCTCCTCCTCACGGCGCCACGCTTCGGTCTGACCATCGACGAGATCGAATCTGCCTTCGCCGACCACCTCAAGGCCCACAACCACCTCTCCTTCACGACCTCGTTCCTTCCCTCGGAGGAGATCCTCATCCGCGCCGTCCCCGTCACGTCGTGGGGCACAACCCCCTCGGCCGTTGAGTCCACCCTCGCGTCCATGAAGCCCGTCGTCGCCCGGACCGTGACGAAGGAGGGCATCGCCGCGGCCGCCATCATGGTTCACGCCGACACGAGCCTCAATGTGCTCCGCCGCGAGGGCGCGCCCTCGGCCGACGGCAGCAGCGGCGGGTGGAACGCCGTCGTGGGCCGCGCCGCGGCGCAGCGCAGGGCTGTCGCGCACAAGCCTACAGCGGATGCGCGGCCCGCCAGCGGCTTCGTCAGTTTCTCGAAACTGGCGCGGAAGAAGGTCGTCGAGGACACGGTCGCGGACGACTGGGAGGCTGCTGCCGATAGCGACGATTGAGGCGAAGCGATGGCCTTCGGCCAAGGAAGTTATTCTCCTGCGAGGATGGACAGGGAGATGCCCGTAATGCGTCGCTCTTGCTACGCCACCCACCCACCCCGGTGGCATCAGACGATGAATGAGTGAGGATGACAAGAACTGCAAGGAGTGTACTGTCAAGAGCTGGGGTGATATGCTGCAAGGGGGAGTCGGACTGTCGAGCCACCACAAGAATCAGATCAACTGGATAAAACATCATTACCTACACATAGAAAAACAGGAAAAAGAAGAGAAAAAAGGCCACGAATGGCCAACCACCGCCTACATCCCCCCGTGCAAAGTACCTAAATGACAAGCGTATCTGTCAAATCGCCCCCCTGGATTTCTCCTATTCCCCCATGAACCCCGCGATCGCGATGTCTTGCATCCCAACACAGCACTGACGAGGCCTCGAGCTCTACCACGTCAGGACGCCAGCACAGGATCGACGACCCAAGAATCCCCTGGTGGGGAGGTGTCAAAGTGGGTGAGTGGGTGGAAAATACGTTGCAACCGGAACCCACCCCCCTGGGCCCTTCGTCGGGCAAGGTCAGCCCTGCCTCTTTAATGATGGCGATATCATGGGCCTCTCCATCCGCCCGCAACCACGCCATGGACGGCTCGTCAGCGCGCGCGCCCAAGACCGAAGAAACGGAAACAGAGCCGCAGCAACTCTGATTCTCCAGGCATGGGCTCTCTCTCCTGTGGTCTACGTTAAAAGGGTGACCCTGTCGTACCTCTCCAATAAACCCGTCAAAGTGCTCGCATCCCGAGGCCGTCGACGTGGACCCCTCGCCTCACTTCACGAAATAGCAAAATCACAGGCAGACAGGCCGGATGGTCGTGCTCGTTGCTTCATTATATTTAATACTGCGTATACAATGTGTTGTCACATCCCGGTCCGGCAAGGGTGCGGGGGGTATCATTCTCATAGGACCCAAAAAGGGTAATGGTGGTGGTGGGGGCCGGAGGAGAGCGCGCCCGTCATCGTGCCGTTTCCCGTTCCTTGCTTCTCTCCTCCTAGCCACGCACTTGAACGGCTCCATGTCTTCAGCTCCAGTCGCTCGGGGGCGGACTCCGACAGCGTAGCCTCCTGGACACAGCGGTGAAGACGGATTCTTGGCCCGCCTCTTCTTCTAGTATTTGGGCCACGTGTCGCTCGAACTGTTCTTCGGCCTGCAGAAACTCTTCCTAGAGGCGCTGCTTCTCCTCCTTGCTCGTCACGCCGGTGACGTCTGAGAGGAAGTCTGAGATGGCCTCGAAATAGCCTTCCTCCAGCACGCTCGAATTGTGGTCGCCCGCGGGCAGGGGCTTCCAGATTTTTGTGGTCGCAGCAGACAGCTCATAAAGCTGGCGCATGTGACCGGGTCTAAGGCAGGCGTTAGTCCCCGGGAGGCAACAGCTGAGACACACGAGTAAACGTTGTAGAAAGACCCATATCAGACTCTGGTCGTAAGTTCAAATCAAGCGCCCCGAAGGACTCATATTTTGTGGGTGGTGACTGAAGATCATCATATGGGTGACGGGAGGACAGGGAGGGAGAGAAGAGGCGCTGCACTTACGGCACGATCTCGTCCTGCAAACCCGAGAGGAATAGGATCGGCACGGACGTGATGCTAGGTATGTGCGATTCGCTCGGCCACACCTGGTGACACAGGAGTGTGAAGTACTTGGCCGGCGGTAGAATGGACGGAATCAACTTGCGCATGGAGAGGAAAGTGTTCTCCAAGACTAGGCCGGCAATGTCACCGTCTTTTTGGTTCTTGGCAACCAGCCTGATGCCAACGGCGCCGCCCAGGCTTTGTCCGTAGACAATCAACTTATGGTTGCTCGTCTCTGCGCGAGACCGGAGGTAGTCGAGGGCGGTTTGTGCGTCAAGGTGGAGGCCGGCTTCGTCAGCCTCTCCGGTGGATAAGCCGTAGCCGCGATATTCAAGCATGAAGACGTTGCAGCCGATAAAGTTGATGAGCATGCGGGCGATTGGCAAACGGTGGCCAATGTTGCCAGCATTGCCATGGAACATCAGGATGGTAACATTTGAGTTGTTCCCGCCGCGCGGGCCCCGGATGTAGAATGCCGACAGCTTCTCGCCATCGTTTGTGGGTATGACGAGCTCCTCGAAATCCTTGATACCGAACTGAGAGGGTCTAGGGACGTCGGTTCGAGAGTTTGGGGGCATGTGCGAAGGGTAAATCAGAGCCCTGCGGTGGCGCACAGTCGAGTTAGCCTTGTGTATGAGGGGTGGGGGGAGAGGTGCGTCACATGGACTCGTGGCACAACCTACTTTTGCTTGAAATAGAGCAGGGTGGTCAAGACAGCCGCGATACCCTAGGGAGAGGACGAGTTGTTAGCCCGGGGCACTAAGGAAGGCGGCTGAGCCATGACCTCGGGCGAGGGACCAGGAGGAGGGGTAGCAGACAGGAAGATTGAAGTATCGGTGTGAGAAGATGGGCAGTCCGTAGGACGAGGAGGCGGGGATGGCCATACCGTCGAGGCTATGGCTGGTAGCCGCATGTATGCACCAACAGTACTGAGCATAGAGGCCGACTGCTCGAGGTAACTGTTGGAGGACGGTGATGGAGGATTGGGAGCAGACATGGCGGGGAGAGAAGAAGTAATTCTCTAGGCCGGGGCAGGAGGGAAAAGGCGGAGGAACGGTTATATTTCGTTATGGTTGCTGGTCCGGTCGGTAAGCCCTTGAGGGGAGGAATGGGGGTGGTTGATGGGGAAGGCAAGGCCCGAAGCGAGGAAAGCGGTGCAGAATCCAGGAGGGAGCGGAGCCTCCACGTTCGCGGAGGCGGTGGGGGGTAGCGAGGCCGACGCTAGCTGGGCGCAGGTACCATGGGGCGCAGATTGTGTAGGGGCGGGTACCGCAGTAATGTTAGGTTCGGGCGAGTGTCGGCGTGAGGCGATTATGGACCTTGACACCTG